>CM073139.1:9019441-9539441 GCA_037039145.1 Fundulus diaphanus
GATGTACTCAAGTAATGTAATAAAAAGTATAAGTAAAAAGTAAATCAAAGCAAATGCAGTTTGAATTACATTTTTTAAATGTTGGTAAACCTTGAAAGTCAATTTCCCTTAAAATAATATAAACAACCAAGTGCAGGAGAAATTTAGACCAAGTTTAGACAGAAAATACTACCTTTTTGTAAGCTTTCAGTTTTCCTTCTTCAAGTAAGGTCAGTGCTATGCGCTTTAAAATTGTACACAACCAAGTGCAGGCAAAGGGGATGTATACTAAGAACATGGTTAAGTGATAAAGTGATAGTTAACCTACAGGAAGTGGTAAACTTGCTAATAGATACACCTGCGGCTGCAGGTATAATTTAGTTCAGAAAATCAGGACTCCCGTCTCTATTAGATGCTCTACCTATACCACAAGGTTAATTAACCTGCTTTACTACTGAACCAGCTTCTTATCCTATTGGTGGTGATCAGGGGCGATTCTAGGATCTGACCTTTAGGGGTGCTAAGCCCCCAGGCTTTCCATTTTTAGTCCAGATGTAAGATTCTTAGAGTTGACACACTTTTGAGCTAAAGCTCGTCAAACAAGCTACAATATAGGCCCATCCAAAAGCAGTGACAAACAGATTGAAATGTTTTCACTTGATAAAACCTTGTGCATTTGTAAAACCTGCATGATGGCAATAGTTAGTTTAGCTATATTGATAAAAGTGAGGAATAATTTCCCTAAAGACACAAAAGTAGGGTTAGGGCACTGATGCACAAGGGTTGCTATTACTACATTTAATAGTAATTGTCTCTTTTGCTTACAAGAGAGACAAATCTAGCAGTATATATATATATATATATATATATATATATATATATATATATATATATATATATATATATATATATACACCATTAGATATGCACTCTCATGTAAGACATAAGCCTGCCATATATTATGGCGGTCTCATGACCAGTTCATGTCTTCTGTCAAGCAAATTGCTAATAAGTTAGTAAATCCCTACAGATATCCTTTATGAATTTGCACACTGAACTTTGTTTTTTTTTAAACTCAGATTAAGAGAAACAGTTCAGATTTAACTTTTCAGACAGGCATTCTGAATCCACGACTGCATCTACTGAGCTCATCTGTGGTCCCATCATGGTCTGATTGTGAAACAAAGATGCAAGGGCATATGTTTGATTTGAACTTTGGTAGGGACACCTACAAACAAACCTTCCCTGATCTGACGTCATTGTTCCTACGCAATATGCATGCTCCTATTTTTTTATGCTTGACTTGAGCGTCAGGGCGCGTTTCGTCTGTCTAAAGAGAAAAGCAGTATTTCCTGCTAAATGTTCTAACCACGACACACACTAGATGCTGTTTGTTAATGTTTAAAGCATCACAGGATCTGGTGAATGTCGAATTGGGACTTTTTTCCATTTGAACTACCAGCAACAGAGACAGACGGCAAATATATGCCTATTAAACCAAATATAGTCAAAATATGTCTGTTGTCTAGATTTATCCTGTATTTTCTTTAGAATATATAGAAATGCACAGAGATAAACCCCACCCTATTTTTTTATCGAAGATACTTTGTCTGAATTATAAAACAGCAAAATTATACATTCAATTTTACATTTGACATACATTTATTGTATTTACTCTGCACTGGAAGTAGAAGTGTAAATGATACTAACAGCATTTCAAATATTAAATTCAAATTTCAAAAAATGTACAATTGGGTTGTAGTTGCTCTCTGTAGCCCATTTCATGTAATTTATCTTAACATTCCAAACACATTTCTTATATCATATATCTGAAATGTAGATAACAGCTTCTCCTTACCTACATCTTCTCAGACAACTAATTATTTCCCTAACAATAGTGAGTTGTCAATGTTTAAATGTGCAGTAAATCTTAATACATAAGGAGCATGGAGGACCTAATACTGTACTTTGAGTAAGATTGGTCACACCAAAACTGAATTGTTACATAAGTGGTTGTCCATTTAATCATTGAAATGAGAACATAATAATATACTATTGGAATATACTAGTACGACTATTAAAGAACAGCAGATTAAACTTTAAGATATGTAAAGGCCTATATTAAATTCATTTTGCGACCACATCAACAGATTAAATAATTGCTTACTTTTTTGGTGTACCGAATTACTCTTGTAATGATGTAATATTTTATGGGCTAAACCCCTGATGATGAGAATGTCTAGCTCTGCTTCTGGTTTGCACTAATTTACTAATGGACAGTGTGGAGATCTATGTACAATAAAACAAATGTAACTAGTGTTCCTCTGTTTTATTTGTCTTTATCCTAATTCTAGAAGTAGAAATAGTCAAATAAATAGCAGTATTATTTTGTGGAACCCTAATCATAATATTATAACTACGCAAAGGTCTAAACAAGAATAGCAGTTGTTTAGGTGGCATTTAGTGTTCTTATACTGTATATTATGCAAAAGAAATTACATCTGCTATTAATACCTGAACTGCCTTGAAGGGTCGACAATAAATGAAAGCAATAATAACAATGCAATATTGGTAAAAGGGAAACTCTCACCTTTTCTTTTTCAGATGGCTGTGGCTAAGAATCTGAATTCTTAATAGCCAACAGTCTTTGCTTTTCCATCTTTCCAGCAGTCTTCAGAACTCCTGCCTGGCACAGAATATTTAGTTTTATAAAAGAGATTAGGTTTTTGTTGATAAAATGTGTCATACTTCAGAATTAAATGCTATTTTGAGATATTAACGTTGGTTACTTACATTTCTCAAGTTCAACAAATCAAAACTCTCTCCTGCTTCTGTTGCTTCTGTTCAGAACTGCACTCAGCAGCTTTGCAGATAATATTTAGTTTCTTAACTGGGACTAGTTTCGTAGTCTAGTTTTAATTGTGGTAACGGCAGTGTCATTTCAGTGTCAGTTCATTCAAAACTGAATCAAAACTGAATCTCTCGTGCTCCAAGCAAGTACGCACACACACGCCATAGAAAACAGCCAATCAGAAAGAGGGAAGGCGGGATTTAAGGCAGCACAGCCAATGAGAGTGGGGTTAAATGGGGGTCTCTACCCAGAGCCATAGAGAGGGTTCCGGAGGAGGAAGTAGGTTGGATTTGGAGCGGCGCGGGAAACACAAACATAAAATATTGGAGTTGGAAAAGGCGGGTTTTGGCATAAAGTGGTATGTGAATGGTTCTGGTGGAAATGGAGGTAGAAATTGAGGAAGGTATGGATTTTGAAGGGTGGACGCCAGTGGGGAGAGGAAGAGGGAGAGAACGTGGTAGAAATAAAACAGATGAAGGAAAGGGAAGTCAAGGCAGTAAACGAGAACTGGAAGGAAGTAGTTCGGATGAAGAAAGGATAGTTAGGAGGAAACTTGTGAGGGAGGAATTTAAAATAATATTAAAACTTAAAAATGAGCAGGAACAGGATAACATCAGCCCCATTGTGGTGTCAAGAGAAATAAAAAAGAAAATTAGAGATGTCGAAATGGTAAAAATTTTGAGAGATGGAAACCTATTGGTAGTTTGTAAAAACGAAGAACAAATGAATAAGGCTTTAAATGTGGATAATATCTGTAATAAAACGGTGTTGGAGAAAAAAGTGCTGGGAGAAAATAAAAAGATTAAAGGAGTGATTTATGGGATCCCTCTAGATGAAGATCTTGAGAAACTTAAGAGAAGTATTGTGGGTGTAAAAGTGAACAACTTGAAGAGATTGTCTAGAACAATAAATGGAGAAAGAGTAGGAAGTTTATCGATTCTCATTGAATTCGAAGAAAAAGAATTGCCACAAAACATCAAAATAGGTTATCTCAGTTTTCAGGTCAGACCATATATCCCTCCACCAATTCGTTGTTTCAAATGTCAAAGATATGGACACAAAGCAGCAGTTTGTAAAGGAAAGCAGAGATGTCCAAAATGTGGGGAAGATCACAAATTTGAAAAATGTAAAGAAGTACAAGAAAAATGTTGTAACTGTGGAGGGCAACATAGGGTTACATATGGAGGATGTGAAGAAAGAAAGAAGGCAAAAGAAATCATACAGATGAAAATGACAAAAAACATAAGCTATGCAGAAGCAGTTCAAAATGTGAAGGAACAGAAAACAAGAAAAAGTGAACAAACACCGAGTCAAATTCCACTGCAAGCCAAAGTACAGTCTGAAGAAAATATCACAATACCAGTAGAAAAACTAATATTATTTGTAGCATATGTTATTAATTGCACTGACCAAGCCAAGCATAAAACTGAGAAGATTAAAATAATAGTGAGAGGAGCTGAAAAGTTTTTGGGGTTTAAAGAAGGATCATGGGAAAATATAAACAAAAAGTTGGAGATAGATGGGAGACCAGGACCATCAGGTGAAAGTAGTTCATGTTAATATTACAGTGGAATGCAAGAAGTTTAATTGCTAACGGACAGGAACTTAAAGGTTATATTGACCGTCTTAAAGATCAACCAGAAATTATTTGTGTTCAGGAAACATGGTTAAAAACAACATTAGATTTTGTGATTAAAGGATATAATAGTATAAGAAGAGATCGACAGGAGGGAAGTGGAGGAGGATGTGGAATATTTATAAAACAAGGGATACAATATCAGGTATTAGGGAAAGGCAAAGAACTTGAATATATAGTAATTGAGATATGGGAACAAGAAGGTAAATTTAAAATAATAAATTTTTATAATCCATGTAAAACATTATCAATTGAAATAATGGAGGAGTTAACTGAATATTTGGAAGGGAAAGTAATTTGGTGTGGGGATTTTAATGCAAATAGTACATTGTGGGGTAAATATAATGATAAAAATGGACAAGTTATAGAAGAATTAATGGAAATGAAAAATCTTGTAAGTATTAATGATGGGAGGGGAACAAGAATCAATGTAAGAACAGGGATGGAATCAGTATTAGATTTAACAATAGTATCAAATGGTTTAGCTGGTTATTGTGAGTGGTTCATAGATAAGAATTCAACTATAGGTAGTGATCATTATCCCATAACAATTAGAATAGGAATATATTTAAATAATAAGAATATAAAGGTCAATAAAAAAACTTAATTTAAATAAGGCAGACTGGATTAAATTTAGGTACTTGAGTCAAAATAACTTGGAAAAAGTAGATATGAGAATGGATATAAATGATGTAAATCTAAATATTTGTAAGATAATCATGGAAGCAGCACGTCATTCTATAAAGAAAACAGGGTGTAAAAATAATAAGAAAATGGTACCGTGGTGGACAAATGAATGTAAAGAAGCAATAAAGTTAAGAAATAAAGCATTTAAAGTATTAAAAACCAATCCAATTTATAAGAATTTAACTGATTATAAAAGAAAGCAAGCAATGGTAAGGAGAACTATTAAGAATGCAAAAAGAGAGTATTGGAGAAGTTTTTGTAGCACGATAGGGAGAGACACAAAAATAGAAAAAATATGGAAAACAATTAAAAGAATGAATGGAATAAAGAGAGAGTTTGAATATCCTATATTAAAAATAGATAATATAAATATAATAAAAGATGAAGATAAAGTTGAAATATTGGCAAGAACATTTAGTAAAATTCACAGTTCAAATAATTTTAGTGAAGATGGAAGAAAAGGAAGAGAAAATACAAAACTTAAATATAAAGATTTGTTAGAGAGTATTGAAGAAACAAATAAGTTAATGAATGTTGAGTTTACAAAAGCTGAATTGAATGATGCACTTAGAAAGACAAAAAATACAGCACCAGGTAAAGATGAAATTTTGTATAGAACGATAAGTCAACTTAGTGAAAAATCAAAAGATATAATATTGCAATTATATAATAAAATTTGGGAGGAGGGAAAATTACCAATGAACTGGAAGGAATCAATTATAGTACCAATAGCTAAACCAGGAAAAGATAATTCAAACCCACAAAATTACAGACCAATAGCTTTAACATCAAATCTATGTAAAATAATGGAAAAAATGATTAATAATAGACTAGTATATTATTTAAATAATAAAGGATTTATGTCAAAATATCAAAGTGGTTTTCGAAAAGGGAGAAGTACTAATGATTCAACACTATGTTTAGAACATGAGATTAGAAGAGCACAAGTAAATAAAGAAAATGTAGTGGCAGTGTTTTTTGATATAGAAAAAGCATATGATATGATGTGGGTTGAGGGATTATTAATTAAATTATACATGTTGGGTATTAAAGGGAAAATATTTAAATGGATTAAAGACTTTTTAACAAATAGGAAAATACAAGTGAGAATTGGTAAAGTGATATCAGGAAAATATAATACTCCCCCCAGGGGAGTATTATAAGTCCATTATTGTTCTCAATTATGATAAATTATGTATTTAAAGATATTGGAAAAGGAATGGGGTGTTCACTTTTTGCAGATGATGGAGCTGTTTGGAAAAGAGGGAAAAATGTGGATTTTATTGTAAAGAAATTACAAGAGGTTATTATTGAAATAGAGAAATGGGCGTTGCAATGGGGATTTAAGATTTAGTTGAAAAAACAAAAGTAATGATATTTAATCAGAAACAAATAAGAAAGGAAATAAAATTAAAATTATATAACCAAGAATTAGAGCAAGTAAAGTGTGTAAAATTTTTAGGATTATGGTTTTATGGAAAACTAAAATGGAATATACATATTCAAAAAGTTATTGATAAATGTAAGAAAATATTAAATATTTTGAGATGCTTGGCTGGTAGTGACTGGGGAGCAGATAGGCAATCACTAAAACAGATTTACACAGGTATGATTAGATCTAACATAGACTTTGGTTGTATAGTTTACGGTTCAGCAGCTAAAACACATCTGGCTAAATTAGACATTATCCAACATCAGGCGTTAAGATTATGTACTGGAGCATTTAAAACCACACCTACAGCAGCAATAGAAGTAGAAATGGGAGAAATGCCATTAGATTTAAGAAGAACAAAATTAGAAATAAATTATTGGCTGAATTTAAAAGGTAGTAATAAGTAGATCATCCAACTTGGGAAATTTTAAATCCATGTTGGGAAAAAGAAAAGAAAGAAATGAGGAGTTTTGGATGGACAATTGAAAATAAAATAAAAGAATTTAAAATGAATGATTTAGAAATTACTCAAACAACACCAATATCAATTATACCACCATGGATTTTACCGGAAGCAACAGTAGATATGACAATAATGGAAAAGAAACAAGATAAATCTTACATTGTAGATAGGTATTCAGTACAATTTTATTTAAACAATTATTATCAATATATTCACATTTATACAGATGCATCAAAAATAAATGAAGGAATAGGAATAGCATTTGTAGTACCAGAATTCAATATAAGAATGGGAAAACGAATCACAAACGGGTTATCAGTATACACAGGAGAAATGTTGGCAATATTATTAGCTTTACAATGGGTAGAAGACATAAAACCATTAAAAACAGTAATTTGTTCAGATTCAAGCTCTGTGTTATTTAGTTTAAAATATAATAAATCAGATAGTAGGATGGACATTTTATTAGAAATATTTAATACATTATTCAGAATACAAAACATGGGTTTAATAGTTATATTTGTGTGGGTTCCAGCGCATATTGGGGTAGAACGAAATGAGAGGGCAGATAAATTAGCAAAGAGGGCGATTCAAAATCCTATAAATTTTATCATTAAAACAAGTAAATCTGAGGGAAAGAGTATAATTAAAGAAAAACTTATGGAAAAATGGCAACAAAGGTGGGATGAAGGAAAAACAGGTAGATGGTTTTATAAAATTCAAAAATCAGTTAGAGAAAGAAGAAATGGAAGACGAAGTAGAAAAGAGGAGAGGGTGATAACAAGATTAAGATTTGGGCATACAGGACTTAATTATACACTTTATAAAATTCAAAAGCATAATACCGGCAAATGTGATTATTGTGGAAAATATGAAACAGTAGAACATGTTATATTAGAATGTAATAAATATGAAAGAGAGAGAAGATATATGAGGAAAGAGTTTAAACGTATTAAGGAAAAGATTAATTTATTAGATATTTTGAGGAAGCATTTGGGGAGTAAACATATACAAATAGTTATTCAATATTTAAAGAAAACTAAATTATATCATAGAATTTGATTTATAGAAGGAGTGAATTATATAAATGAGTAGAATATTAAGGTACATCTAGATAGATATATTGATATATTGATATATATATATAGATAGATAGATAGATAGATAGATAGATAGATAGATAGATAGATAGATAGATGTGTATATATATAGATATAGATATAGACAGATAGATATAAATAGATAGATAAATAGACCATTAAGAACCACACTCCATACCAGTAAGTGGCGGTAATGCTACTTAAAGTTTGTTGCCAACCGCCATAAAACTCCACAAGAAGAAGAAGAAGAAGCCATAGAGAGAAAAAGAGTCGCGACACTCCCATTGGACTGCGTTGTACGCTTTTTGCCGCCTACTTCCGGGGTATGCAGCCTCGCATAGTTCCAAAAAGCCATTCTATGGCGTTGGACATCATTCACTTCCATTGCTGACTGTCGAGTAACTTCTGAGGTAAGTTGATTAAATAGCTACCTGTTTTGAATTGTCAACTGTCTATATTGTATCATAGGCCATTTATGATGCTTATACTGATCTTTTGTTGTATGTACACAGCGTCATTATATATATATATTTTATCTTGGTAGACGACCGATTGCCTGCTAGTTTGTTAGCTTGACTTGCCTTCTGTGAAGGTAACGTTATATCCAGGGGTAAATTGATTAAATAGCTACCTATTTTGAACTGTCAACTGTCTATATTTTATCAGAGGTCCTTTATGATGCATATACTGATCTTTATTTGTATGTACACAGCGTAATTATATATATATGTTTTATCTTGGTAGACCACCGATTGCCTGCTAGTTTGTTAGCTTGACTTGCCTTCTGTGAAGGTAACGTTATATCCAGGCGTAAATTGATTATATAGCTACCTATTTTGAACTGTCAACTGTCTATATTTTATCAGAGGTCCTTTATGATGCATATACTGATCTTTATTTGTATGTACACAGCGTAATTATATATATGTTTTATCTTGGTAGACCACCGATTGCCTGCTAGTTTGTTAGCTTGACTTCGCCCTCTGTAAAGGTAGCACTAACGTTATATCCAGGCGTAAGTTGATTAAATAGCTACCTCTTTTGAATTGTCAACTCTGTATATTATATAAATAGGCCCTTTATGGTGCATATGCTTATATTTATTTGTATGTGCACAGTGCAATTTATAAATATATTCTTTACTTGGTAGACAACCGATTTTCAGTCATTGCCTGCTACTTTTTTCTCGATTTTGCCAGCTGTGAAGAAGGTATCGCTACACCAGAAATTACGAAGTTCATTAGTGAATCTCTGACATCTTTTATTAAGTAAGTTATTGATGTTAGATTACTAGGATCATCAAGGTTGACTAGGACATTTTTTTAGGTTGTATCTGCTGAACCTGGCGGTGTTAGCCAGTCAGCTGAGTACTGTGCATCTGATGCTAGTAGAAATAAGGTTTGTTTAATTGCACCCTTGAAAGGGCTGTTTAGTTGGATTGCATGTAGGAATACAAATTATTCCACACAAAAAATTATCATAAGCCATAATGAGCTTTAAAATGTTTATTACTCAGACAGTAGTGTGACTAATTTGTTCCCCAAACACTGCTGCTGCAGGTGGCTGCTGCTGGAGGCGATGACTGCTTGAGCTGGCTGATGTTGGCGAAGGATGGTGATGGCGGCTGCTGCTGGTGGCGGCTGCTGATAATGCTGGCAGCTGGTGGCGGCTGGTGCTGGCTGGTGCTGGCCATGGCTGCTGGTGGTGTCTGCAGGTAGTGGCCGCTGGTGGCGACTGCTGGAATAAGAGGAGACTGGAGGCTGTGGAGGCTGTGGACGGTGTGCCGGGAATGGAGAGGCCGAGTACATCCATGGTAACCAGTAAGGTGTTCGGCAGTGGCCTAGATGGTATGACCTTAGGTGAGGAGGTCTGCTGTGTGGAAATCGCCTTCTTGGTCTGACTCTTGCTGCCAAGGTACCCCTTATTACGGCTGTTTGCCTTCCTCTCAGCTCCGATGCACTTTGAGTGAATCCTTAACCTCAACCTGATATATGTTGAAAGGATTTTTTTTTCAGCTCATGGCATGAGGGAAGGTTGCTGTCCAGACTCATGGCCTCTCTTTCCAGCTGTTCCACTACGTTGGAGGATTCCATAAGGGAATCACTCGTCTTGGAACGGAAGAGCTGCTCCACGTGCTGCTGGAGAGTGAACAGCTCATCGCCTGGCCGGTATAATGCACCCCTTTTAAATTCCTTTAACTGTAGTAAAACAGCTTTCTCACTTGTTGTGTTGGTTACTTTTTCAACCAGTGCACATTGGCATTCCTCACAGAGTGAGAAGCTGATGACCCTCTTCGCTATGTATCCTGCCAGGTGGTAGAGGACACAAGACTCGGTCTTTGTGAGGTCAGGTGGCGATGGGTCTACCAGCTGCTCCACTCTCACAACCTCAGAAGCACTGCAGTTGCTGTTCTTGTTGTCCAAGAAGTCCGCCAAGTGGTCTGATGCATCATCCAGGTAACTGCCAGTATGCGTTGTCGAGAGGAACTGCCCTACAGTGACAGCCCGTAGTGCATAGTGGAACTCCACAGGTGTCGGGACTGAGTTCCTCTAACGTATGCAAGAAAAAGTATTTTTGTAGGCAGTCCAGAAAGAACTGGCTTGAATGAACATATTTGTGCCCCTGTCTCAACAGATCTTGCTGGACCAGCAGTATCGTTGTGGTGGCCATCACAGGTTTCAGTGGAGCCCCCCCCCCCCCAAAAAAATGGTTACGATACCTGTTCTTAACGCCTGTTTACACATTTGTTGTTCTTGTTCACACATACTGTACGTATGTTTGTTGATATTATTCATGCTTGTTCCCATTTTTTTTGTTCCACACTGTTCATTTTTATCTTATGCCAGGTACCTTTATTATTAATGTTGTCCTTCCTTTCAGCCCTGATGCACTCTGAAGCCTGATGTATGTGGAGGATTTTTTTTTTAAATGTATTTATAATATTCCTCCCTGTTCCTTCACTTTGTTCTTGTTTTTCCAGTTACACACACACACACACACACACACACACACACACACACACACACACACACACACACACACACACACACACACACACACATCTTGTTGTCTCACTCAGTATTTTTTATTAAACAATATTTGAATCATTCATCCAAGCTTAATGAGTTGTTATTATTTAATATATTTGATTCTTTGTGCATGGCTTAGTATTAAAATTCTCATTGTTGTGTGCCCAACTCCTGCCTCATCAGAAATGGTGGGTGTAAATGCTGAATGGACTGTTCTTTCTCAAAAAAGCAACAACGGAGTCCAATGGAAGTGTTGCCTGTCACTGTTCTCTATCACTCTCTCTGCAGCTAACCATAAGCCCCGTTTACACTACACCTAAAAATCGAGCCATGCCGAGACCAGTCCGAGCTTGGATCAGTTATCCAAGACAAGCCGACCCGTTTACACACAAAGCTTATCTTGGTTCCTTGGTTGCTCCTCGCCCCCTAGTGGCGATCTGCGGTACTACCGCTCTCTGGGATTGAAGGCGGGACCGAGCAAAACAAAACAACATTCAGGAAGTTATGCTTGATATTGTGATATTTCGGTGTTTGCGGAGAGTCAGGGGAAGAAGGCAACCATTGGTGAATTTACTTGAGAAAGTTGGCTTTTTTGGGAAGTGGATGAGACAAACGAACGTCTAATAAGGATTTATAGACGCAGGAAACAACGACAGACGCTGAGGTTCATTGCGCTGCTAAGCAGATTCATCTCTGGAAACCGTGTGGCACGGTAAGGAAGCTAGTATTATTATGAATGTCTGAAATTTGTCTGAATGGAGTGTGAATCGGGACTTGTAGCCAGACTGCCGGAAAACCCGCGGACAGTCAGCTGACTGTAAGGGGATGACACGTTCTGCTCGTGCGCTCTTTATCAGAAAACTGGGCCAGAAATAAAACCAGGCCGAGACCTACTCAAGAGCTGGTCTGCAGTTAGCGCGGTCCGGTTTTGTTTAGCGCGGTCTGGTTCAGTCTGCTGACCGTTTACACACAAGAGTTATCTCGGTTACCAAACTCGGACTGGTCTCGGCTCGGTTAAAAAAGTGTAGTGTAAACGGGCCTTTACTCTTACTCTGTGCATTAACCCAGAGACGTAGAGAAAAATCTCAATAGCTCTGCACTTACCTATAGACCCAAACATATAAGCATAATGCTTTTGATAATATGTGAATGGCTTAATCTTAAAATTATATTCTTAGTCTTAACATGATCATGTTTCACGTTGTGGTCTGGGGGTGACCACTTATCAGAAGTGAGCTAGCTGCTAGGCGAATGCTGAATGGACCACGGCAGACCTAACACTACCACAAAGGTAAGCTAATGGCTGAATCGGAATTTATAAGCAAAATCACGGTAATCAATAATACAGCCCAGTCGCCGTAAAATACAAATCATGAGACATCTGTCATCACATGAATGATATGGAAAAGAAAAGTTAAGTTAGAGCCGTTCTAGCCTGTTCTCCTGTCCATACGAACATGAACATAAGCTTTTCCCTCCAAAAATGTAAAACGTATCTAAGTAATATACAGCTTTTTGTGGTCACCCTGCCTCTCAAAATGGAAAAATGACATTAACAAATATGTAATCATGCAATAACAGCTGAAAAAGTAGTAGGGTGTATGTTTATATATATATTTACCATTAAATAACGCAATCGCTGCTGTCTGTCCCATAGAAGAACATGACAGCCAGCGTATGTTTTGGAACTATAGCGGTCTACACGAACCACGTGACTGCCCTGGCGGTGACATCAAAGAGTGTCGCAACTCTTTCCATCTCTATGGCGCTGGTCTCTACCTTGTCAATCAAAGGCCAGGCGCGTTAGTGATTGGCTGCGTGGAGCACCAGGCCCCGCCCCCGCTGGCCCACAGCAGCGCGTCTGGCACGTCTCTCTTTCTCTCTTTTTTTTGTAACGAGTAACTAAACCAAACATTGAAAATGTATCGGAGTAAAAGTATGCATTTACGTTCGGAAATATAGTGAAGTAAAAGTAAAAATTATCAAAAAATGTTATACTCGATAAAAGTATAAAGTACTCCAAAATATAATTAAGTACAGTAGTGAAGTATTTTTACTTCGTTACTATACAACACTGCTCACCTGCATGACAGTTTCCCTGATTTCAGCCAATTGAGCATATTTGCCAGAATGAATGAAGTAGAGGCCACAAGCTAGGTGCGCACATACAGCACAATGCGTATATTTCATCTTAAAATGAAGTGTAGAGGAAGATTTCTTCTAAATAAAAATATTTTTGTGTGAATACGTAACGTTCCGTTATGACACCCAAGCTAACACTTTATTTTAGGACGAACAGAACAGGACAGCTTTCACCCCGCCAGTCCCCTGAACAACTACTGAAGCCAAACATTTCTTCCGGTATACCCAGTGGTGTAGTGGTCCCTGGAGAAGTGAGTATACTGTCAATTTCTGCCCTTTTAGACGCAGCTCAGAAAAATGCCATTTTAGAAACAATGACATGTAACACTGCTCTATTTAATTTACCCAAAAATCCATCAGTAGTATTTACTAATTTTAGCCTAAAATATGTAGGCTAAAATATTTAGATTAAAATATTTCCTTGAGCTACTACGTGAGGTGTGAAAATACTGTTGTCTCTTTTTGAAAGATTTTTTTCCAGCTTCTGGCAGGTAATGTAAAGTTTTCTTTGGTTTATATTGAAGGAATTCCTACACTACATCCAGAATCAACATTTCATTACTTTACTGTAGGTTTTTCAATATAGACCTAGATGATAAGGCATATGGAAAGTCCTGAATTGAATGAGAAAGAGAATCTATAGAAATAAATAAAGGTAATGACAAGGATACCATCAAAATTTAAATCACTTTGACTTTGCAAATCATGAATTGTCAAATATACCAGTTGAAACACCCAAAGAAGTGCTGATCCTGTTGATTTAGACCCCCTGACAATGAATGTTTAGCCCCAATTTATGAACCTCGATTTTAAAATGAACGATGATTTTAAACGTGACAGTCAAAGAAGGACCTCAGTTAAGTAATTTTTATAATTTAAGGAACAAAGCAAAGGTAAAACCTATTCTTTCAAGGCAAAAATATGGAAACCCTACTCCAAGCCTTCGTTTCATCATGTCTGGATTAGTGTAATTCTCTTTATCTCTGAATCGGTCAGTCCTCACTCAAATGTCTGCAGCTGGTTCAAACGCTGCTGCACACCTTTTAATGGAAAAACATAAAAGAGAGCACATTACCCCATCCTGGCCTCCCTTCACTGGTTGCCTGTTTATCTTAGAGTTCAGTTTAAAGAACTTATGTTTGTTTTTAAGGTTTTAAACAGCTTTGCCTACCTTACTTAAATGAGCTTCTCCTTCACATTTACACCCCTGCTTGCTCATTCACGTCTGCTGACCAACTGCTCATGGTCATTCACAGTTCTGAGCAGAAGCTTAGAGGGAACAGGGTCTTCTTTATTGGGCCCCCCAAAAGTTATAGAACGACTTACCTTTGTACATTTGACCGGCCCCTCTGCTTTCCAGTTTTAAAACCTGTCTTAAAACCTATTTTTACTCATTGGCCTTCAACCTTACTGAGATTTTATCTTTCTCAACTTTTCTTGGTACTCGTATTTCTGCTGTGCCAGCTGGTTCTATTATGTTTTATATCAAGTTTTTATTATTATTATTATCATTATTATTATTATTATTATTGTTGTTTTAAATTGTTGAGTCTTTACCCAAGTCATTTTATTAGATGTTATTTTGTTTTACCTCGTGTTAAAGTGCTCTTTAAATAATGATAACAATGATGATGATTATGATCACAAGAAACTTTTGCATCACCTCCCGGAAGCTGGAAAGAAAAGAGACAAAAACATTTTTCACATCTCACTTAGTAACTCAAGGAATTATTTTAGACTAAATATTTTAGGCTAAAATATTAAACTGTTTATTGGTTGTTGTTTGTTCTTCAATCCCACAATTATGTTTAGTAATCTCTGCCAAAAGTTGCAGCATTTTGATTTAAAAACAGGTTTTGAGCGCGAGCATGTGATGTTTAAACGCTGAATACCTGTCTCACTGCGCGCTCAAACTAAAGGCACAAATATCGCTCCATAGGTGCTCTGCTCTGTGTCAGGGTCGAGAAGTTGCTCTTCGCTGTCTGCTTGCTGACAGAAGCAGCCCCGTGCAGCTTTCAGATACAAAAAACAAAAAAAGGCCCTCAGTGAGGAGCCGACTCCCGTCGTTCACTTCAAAGACCCGGCTCTAAGGGGCGTTTCATTCACGACCGACCTGTCACTATTTGGTTTGCAGATACTGCTGAATGGTGCACATCAGGGAAGATTTATCAGTGGGTATACGCAATGCTGACTGAAAAGTGGATATACGCCGTATACCCTGGACTACACCACTGGGTATAACCCCAAAACAACCTAACTTAAAGATACAGTAAGTGTGCAACAGCACTTAGCAATAAAGAAGTATGGATCATTACGATACATTTGTATTTATGGATTAAATTTACAATTTTTGATTTTAATCTTTACAAAGTAAATGTTTATTTACACGTCATTATGGTGTGGGGAAAAAAACACAGTCAGACCGCCATTACATTTTTCATCTCGCTCACCCCTAAGGGTGGGCGCACCACACTTTGGGAATCCCTGGTCTACACAAACCATAGTAGAGAAGCAAAATGTGTAAATTTTGTGTAAATTCCACAATAAATTGTATTGTATCTGAAACAAAACCATAACTCTGAAGACCCCATTGTTAGCGCATTCGTGTTAAGGGAGAGGCGAGATCTACATTGGCTCGCATGTATGAAGGTAATTTTGTTCCAATTCAATTTGTGCATTGTAAGTGTGAATTTGAAGTTGTAGAGGGAGTTAAATTAAAAAAAAAATTACAAGTACAAATTTTTTTTACACCTGTTCAAATTTTAAGTACAAGTACACAAATTGCGTTCTGTGAGTTGCACATCAAAAACCTCTTACATTCTCAGTTTTGCTCCAAATGGTCCAGAACTATTGTTGCTAAACTATTTGTGGATTGTAATTTTGGTGTTTTGTAATTGTAGATTTTTTTAAATCTGTCACAAGTACAAAATAAAGTTACACCTCTTCAAATTCTTGATTACAAGTACACAAATTGTGTTCTGTGAGTTGCACATCATAAGTGTCTGTCATTCAGTTCTGCTACAGTTGATCTAAAACAAATGGTGCAAAACAAATTAAAACACGTGTATTAAAATCTTCAAAAAAAAATTTTTTTATATTTTTTTCCCTTAACACAAATACAAATCAACAAGTACAACTGCACGAATCTGCTCCTGTGAGTCACAAATTCATCTTTACAAGTTACGCCTTCATTTTCACTTTTAAAACAACTGCCCCAACAGTAAAAATGATCTGTGACTTGTGGGTAGTACCCTTGATCAGACAGCAGGGGGAGCTGCCTGCTCGGTCAGTCTGTACCAACCGGAAATACACACTGCCTTGTTGCCTTTTAAGTACTCTGCACGCATATGCCTTTGAAGGACGCAGCTGTCACTGTCATAAACAAAGCCATGTTTTTCTTTCCTGTCACTACAATTTTGAAACGAAAAAACAGAAAATTTTAATGAAAAAAAAACGGCCCGTTTTTGGATTTCGCCAATTCCATTTTCCATTTTCTCCTTCGGCCGGTTTCACGGCAAAGTTTATTTTTCTCATCAAGCAAACCCCCTCAAGCAAAACCCACCTTCACTATTGGATTACTGTCTATATGTGTCTTGATTTTAGTGAACAGTACATATTTTTGAAGCTAACAGAGAAATGAAGATTTTTTCATAGATTTAATTGATTTATCTTTACTCACAAATACATACAAATACTGCCACGGGGATAGAGTGCCTCATATATTTCATATTTGTCATACAAAAGATGCTAATTAAAAAGTTACACTGTTCCGTGTCAGGGCTAGAAAAGCATCTATAGCAGCTTTCACGGAAGTTCCTCAGTGTTTTCTCTCTCCGCGATGGAAATTTTTGATTACATTTTTACTAAACAAGAGTTACAATCTCCCTTATTGAATAGCCTATAGATGGAGATTCTTATTCATAAGACAACTGAGATCCAATCTAACCAATAGCTAGATAAGCTGCATTGCCTATCTTTGCTTATGTCCTACACTGTACCCAGGCTAGCCTTTTTATTTCAGGCTATTTAATTTTGGAGTGGGTTTTTATTTTGTTTTATTATTGTATTATGTATTATTTTTTATGTGAGTGCTGCTTGTCAAGCAGCACGAGTTGCCTCTATCCACTATATAAAATAAAAATGCCATGCCATTAATCAAGCTTTTTTTATTAAATGAAAAGTAATAATACAATGTGATACAGATTATAATAACCATTATAACCAGTTATGAAAGTGTTATACATCAATGTAGGAGCTATTTCCCTATTTTTGTTTTAGAACTCAGATTATTTAGTTCATTTGGTGTATAAATACATTTACTCCAGGTAGCTCAGGAGGAAAGTGGGTGGGCTTATGATTTTTTACCAGTCTTCCAGTGCTGCAGTCTGTCAATCTACCAGTCCTTTCAGGAAACCAGGGCAGGAGAGGTGGCAAGTAGTTTTTCAGTTTGTATCAAGTTTATTTTTTCCTGAAGAAACCTGGAATAAACTCACGGAACTGCATTTTGACGTATATTGAGAATTTTTTGTACTGCGTAAAACCAGAAACCCACTATTCATCAAGAGACAATTTGATTTAAATTTATTTTTTGTTTGTTTACTTTTAAGTTTTTTCATAGACAAGTAGTCACTACAATCAAGAAAAAAAATGGAACAGGAAAAAAAAAAAGGTCCCATAACAAATTTTCTTCCGCTGAGCAAGAAGTGGATCTAGTGGGAGAAGGAGGGACCTGTCAGACCTGTCTATTGCCTCCCCTGTCCCTTGATCCGATCAGCCATTTCTAAACTGCCATCTTCACATCATTCCTGGAGATCTCGCTGGTTAAGGTGTTCTTCTTTAAAGCTCCTGCAGGAAATATATGTTATGGTCACAATAAATTAGTATAAATTTCTCTGGACTAAAGTTACTATATTACAGTTATTATTATCCATCATGCACTTACCAAATATGACTTCAAACAGCTTTAAAGTCCTGAATTCCCGCTTTCCATTCCGTACCTAAGGGGGAACAAAGTCAGTACAAAGTTAAATCATTTTTAATTTTTTGCAGCTTTTAATGGCTCGCTTTTATTGACAGTAGACTGACAGGAAAGGGGCGGAGGAAGGGGGGAGACATGCGGCAAAGGGCCGCGGGTCAGACCAAAGGCCTCCAAATATGGGTCACGCTACCAGCTACGCCACGAGCGCACCCCCAGCTAAATCATTTTATAACCACTAGAGTAAACCTGACAAAAAGACAAACTCTGGATCTAGATTATTTTCATTGTTGATTAATCTATCGATATAGAATGTATAATTGTTGATTATTTCAACATTGTGATTGGTTGCTATAATAATAAAATGTTAAAACATTTTGAAATATGTTGGTGCTTCCCAAATCTCTTGTTCTGTCCACAAAACAAAGAGATACTCGGTTTATGGCCATGAATGAACAAAGAAGACCAAGATATTCCTATTTATGAAGCTGAAATCATAGAATTAGGACTTTTTTGCTTTAAGAAAACTATAGTTGCCAGTTAATTGAATTATTGATTACTGTTCAATTTATTGATGATTTGTTGCAGCTCAGATCACATCTACTGCCAGCCCCCCAATAAAACTCAATGAAATTTCACTAGCCTAGACTTTACATACATACCAGTTCAGACATGAAGCTTGGGTCAGACAGTTTTTCCTCCATTACTTCGACCTCCCTAACTGTCTTTAGGGGGAAACCATCTGGGATCAAAGAAAGGATGTCACCACTGCTGCCACGCTGTGCCTAGGTTTGTAGCATCCTTCTAGTGACTCGATTGTCTTCTTTGAGTTCCTCGAGGACTGTCAGGATGTGAACAAGGATGTTGTCCCTTATTTGCATTTGCGAGGTTTCGGGTGGTGAAATGGTTGACCTAAGGAGGAGTACAAGCAAAAAAGTGTCATTGTAGACCAGTTGGATAGAGCAAAGGAGATGTCAGCACAGACACTTCAATCAGACAATTAAACGGGCCGATTGAAAGTACACATTCCAATCAGTTTCACTCGCATCACTGTATGTCAGAATTGGAGGCAGTAGAGGTGTCGGGGCAGACCAGAGGGTGGCTGGAGGCAGAGGAGGTGTAGGCCTTTGGGTGGATGAAGGCAATGGAGGCGTCAGCACAGACCTGAGGATGGATGGAGGCAGAGGAGGTGTCTCAGTACATACCTGTGGGTGGATTGAGGTAGTGGAGGTGTAGGGTCATCATCATCTTCTTCCTCGCTGGACAGAATCACTCTCCTAGACCTGTAAAATATACCAGCACAATCAGATAATTCATTTGTTACAGTTAAGTGAATTGAAGTGTTTTAAAAGTAGTTTGGTACAGAATACTAAAACAATATATTTTGTACAACAGGTGACACAGTTGTGCATATAATCATACAATGTAGACATCAGTGTTTCCATAGACTCAGTGTGTGTGGTGCTGGGAGACGACACTAACATACATGCATAATCCAAACAGCCTTACCTCTTTTTGCGCTTCCCCCTTCCCATGTTCTCCGCAGAATCAGACTCTGTCGGGACATCTGTGTTCTGTTCAAACTCAACCAATTTTATACAGGCTATCTCGTATGTTGCTGTCTGAGAGATACAAAAGAAAGAGTTACAATTACTTTCATTTCAGAGAACAAATTCTAACCAAATCAATGGTGAGCTCATCATGTCGCATCATATCATACATTAATTAAGAAAGATGGTTACACTACCTGCTTTCCTCTTGACAGTCAACTTGTAGGTTGCCCAGTCAGAGTGTGGGTCCTGTTGCTCTATGACCACCTTTGCAATGTTAACTCTTGCTGGTGGCCAGTAGCATTCATCCTCCTCAGGCCCGATAAACAATTTGGTCGGAATTACTGCCAATCCTCCACCATTTTCAAAATCAACAATTGCAAAAGGCAACATGCTTAAAGAAAATAAATACATAAACACATAAATACACATCAATAGAAATTCATACATGCATAACAACAAATAAATAAAAAAACAAAAAAAGCACTAGTGCAGGAGTGGCAATGCCACATATCCAGTCTTGTGTGGTAACATAACCATTTTTGTTTTTAAGTCCTCCAGAGGTAGTAGCTGCAAGTGTTCAGATAAATTGAAGACAAAAAGAATTCCAATAAGTGAGGAGTCCATTGGATAGGTTAAAAACGGTTGGGCGTTTTCAAAGGAATTACACAGTACTTTAACGGTGTCGGAATGTGACAATATGTTTTGCACAATAACAACATTTCCCCCAACAGAAAAACAGTTATTGCCACGAGGAGATCAGCGTCTGTCCATCATTGTAAGATCTATACTGTCACTATCTGGCATATCATATGAATCCCAATTTTCATTGATATGATCAAATGATGGAATGTTACAGTTATAAAAAACATCAGTGGAATTTTCTTCTTCATGATTACTTGATAAATTCTCATCGCAAGCATAGTAGAAAGTGTCCATGGAATCTATGTTCTCAGAATTAACTGCCAACAAATCAGTCAACTCCTTTTCGAGCATAAGCAAATGTTCCTCCACTTTTGCCAATATTTTCCTCCTTTTTGAATTCTCCATTATTTAAAAAAAAAAAAAAAAAAATGTTTTAGCTTTCAGCTATGATAACAAACACAAGCGATAACAAACTCCAACCAATAACTGCAAATGATTTGGTTAGAAAATTTATTTCTGTGGTTAATCACAGATCTAAATCCATGTAAAATGAAGCTAGATTTGTTTTGAGTTTATCGCATCACAGAGGTGACTATAGGCTAATGTGTGCATTATAAGGCGGGGGGATTTCAGTTGGATATATGCACTG
The DNA here is from genome assembly GCA_037039145.1 of Fundulus diaphanus. NCBI lineage: Eukaryota > Metazoa > Chordata > Actinopteri > Cyprinodontiformes > Fundulidae > Fundulus > Fundulus diaphanus. The sequence continues at coordinate 9,040,580 of CM073139.1, forward strand.
CATTATCATTTATTTAAGAGTCAAAAAGCGACTTCACTTTTAGAAACAAACCCAAAGAACAGCAACCCGCAAATAGAAAGAAAACTTAAAGTCGTTTTAAATAATCAGGCTTGGAAACAGTGAGCGTGGGTCACTGGAACAACCGCATCGAGGGGAAAGAAAAAAAAAAGTCCAGCGCGGCGAGGGAAAAAAACATCACCATTAAAAACAGTCGGCGTTGGGGTATAATCATGGCCCTTTTAACTTTCCGTCAAATACCGACTGCCAAAAAAACAATAAAAAAAATAAATACACTAAACAGCCCAAGTAGCTAAGGTCTAATAGTGTAAGTCCAGCTTTGATTCCCTTAAGACGGTAGAATGTGCCACAGAGCCGAAGCTCCGAGCCGACGGCGGTAGCAGCTGCGGTCGTGGTCAACTAAAACTGTGGCTTTTTTTGTTGCTGCTGTTATTACTCTCAAACCCGTAGCATTCTCTAAACTATGTCTGCAGCAGACACTTTAAACCTAGCTCCTGCACTCTTTAAAGTTACTTTTCGAAAAACAGTATTTATTAGATGTAGAGGTATATTCTTACCTGTATGTCATCCGAAAGATAACCGTCTCCTCTCCTAGGATAACAAGATGGCGTCTGTTAACTTCCGGCTAAGCGTGGTGTCGAAATCCACTTCCGGCAGAAATTAAACTGTTTTCTTAGCGAGACTACTGGATGATCCAAGGTTTAGTTCTGTTTCAAACAATTTTCGTATTTGTTTAGTTAGCTTGGGTGATTTTCAAGATACTAATTTAGTTGTGAAATTATTAAAATGTGAACATTATAAACGTTCCCCTGTCTCGTGTTCACTGCCCCCTAGTGACTGAATTGAGAATTGTGGTAATTTATTTTTCCCCTTCTAAAGTTTGTTAATAAAGGCCACAATTAATGAAATACTAAATTCTTAGCATGCTTCGTTTGCAAGACATCTTAGCAAAACATGTTTTTTTTTAAAAGCTCTTAAAAGCTACTTAATCCACAGCTGATGATGTTAGAACAGAATTAACTTAATGAAAAGTGTACAAAATTATTACGCTATACATAAAATAATAAAACAACAAAGCACATACTTTTTGGTTTGACATTAATTCCAGTGTATCAATATGAAAGTAGAATTCACCTGTGTGAAAACAATAAAGGAAGAGACATTAAAAACTTTAAGAATATGAAATACTGATCAGGGCCGGTTTATTATGAAACATATTGATCTGTCATCTCAGTAAAATTTTCAGATCTAAATTTTCAGCCGCTTCACTGAAAGGGGGGTTATGAAGTGATTTAAATTTAAATAATTTAAAAAAATTATAAATGTATCATCTAAATAGGCTGGATTAGTGTGCGATTAAAGACTTTCACTTATTAAAAATAAATAAATAAAATAGCATAAAAAAGGAGACCTTTCAGTGTCTGTTGTTATATAACATGTCGATTTGACCATTTTGAATTTGTAAGGGCTGCCCAACTGGAGCCCACCTATTGCCCATGCTTGGTCTATCTACCATGAGTCATGTGGGCAGTATATGGGCTGCCCACATGGGCCCCACCTGGACGTGTTTGCTGGGTTTGTATTTATTTGTGAGTGAAGATAAATCAAATAAATCAATGAAAAAAATCTTAATTTCTCTGTTAGCTTCAAAAATATGTACTGTTCACTAAAATCAAGACACATATAGACAGTAATCCAATAGTGAAGGTGGGTTTTGCTTGAGGGGGTTTGCTTGATGAGAAAAATAAACTTTGCTTCTATATTTTTGGTTTACAGCATGTGATTTGCTTTTATGTTTCATGTTCCACTAATAAAACACACAATGTAATAAAGCTCATGTCTCTACAATAAACTATCATGTTGCAACGTAAAACCGTCCTTTTTTTATTCAAGACATCTCTACGCTTCATTATTATTTTTTTCTTCAGGCTTCCATTATCTTACATCGATGCTTTTATTTTGAAATATTTTCCTACACTTCCGGGCCAGCCGTGAAACCGGCCGAAGGAGAAAATGGAAAATGGAATTGGCGAAATCCAAAAACGGGCCGTTTTTTTTTCATTAAAATTTTCTGTTTTTTCGTTTCAAAATTGTAGTGACAGGAAAGAAAAACATGGCTTTGTTTATGACAGTGACAGCTGCGTCCTTCAAAGGCATATGCATGCAGAGTACTTAAAAGGCAACAAGGCAGTGTGTATTTCCGGTTGGTACAGACTGACCGAGCAGGCAGCTCCCCCTGCTGTCTGATCAAGGGTACTACCCACAAGTCACAGATCATTTTTACTGTTGGGGCAGTTGTTTTAAAAGTGAAAATGAAGGCGTAACTTGTAAAGATGAATTTGTGACTCACAGGAGCAGATTCGTGCAGTTGTACTTGTTGATTTGTATTTGTGTTAAGGGAAAAAAATATAAAAAAATTTTTTTTTGAAGATTTTAATACACGTGTTTTAATTTGTTTTGCACCATTTGTTTTAGATCAACTGTAGCAGAACTGAATGACAGACACTTATGATGTGCAACTCACAGAACACAATTTGTGTACTTGTAATCAAGAATTTGAAGAGGTGTAACTTTATTTTGTACTTGTGACAGATTTAAAAAAATCTACAATTACAAAACACCAAAATTACAATGCACAAATAGTTTAGCAACAATAGTTCTGGACCATTTGGAGCAAAACTGAGAATGTAAGAGGTTTTTGATGTGCAACTCACAGAACGCAATTTGTGTACTTGTACTTAAAATTTGAACAGGTGTAAAAAAAAAATTGTACTTGTAATTTTTTTTTTTTTAATTTAACTCCCTCTACAACTTCAAATTCACACTTACAATGCACAAATTGAATTGGAACAAAATTACCTTCATACGCATGTGCTAACATAACAATATGAGGATTGGGGTGTCCAGATGGAGCCGTCACGGGGGGCAGCTCCAAACTTTCCCATTCTAGGAGCTAGTTTTAAATGTTGCTTGTTTTGCATCTGGATGGGACCCGCTATCTGACTAAAAGATTTATCGGATGCAGCCAAGCCCATCTTTGTGTGGCCCTTGGCCAAAGTGTGGAACCTGTCCATCGCTGTCCACAGATAGAAATATTGGTTAGGTTGATGAACAGCCCAGGAATCACAAAAAACTCATAGCAAAATTTATTAGGGAGAAAGGTATTTTTATCTGACAAGACAAAGATCAAACTATTTGGTGACAATAACAAGATGTATGTTTGCAGGAATCAAGAAATAATAAAATGAAAATGAAAAAATGAAAAAAGAATAAAGCAAGCACTGTACCAGCCAGAAAGCATAATCATGGCAGCATCATGCCGAAGGGGGATTTTAATTCAATTCAATTCAATTCAATTTTATTTATATAGCGCCAATTCATGAAACATGTCATCTCAAGGCACTTTACAAAGTCAAGTTCAATCATATTATACAGATTTACCATCCCAATTGCTGGTGGCTTTTGCAAAGTGGATGGAGTAATAAAGAACGAATGGCATGAAATTCTTCAATGACACTACAAATCAACAGCTCGACGGTGGAGAAAATTTGAGAAAGTTTGGTATTCAAACAGGACAATGAACCTAAATGGTTTTGGAATTGAAAAACAGCAACATTAAGCGACAAATATTACCACATTGTAAAGCTTTAAAACCTACAAACAATGAAACTATAAAACATGGATAACTTATAGCTTACTTGTAGCTTCCTTACAGCCTCTGTAACAGAGGAGTCAATTTAAAAGCCATTTGACAAAAATAAAAGCCTTTATAGCCACGCTTTTCTTAAAAACAGGACATAAATACTACATATTAATGAAAACATGTTATTTGGAATGCATTGCCTGAGGGGCTATTTCTTTACAAAAGACAAGGCATTTTCTACCTTTTAAAGGTGAATATGTTGAATGGATGTGTGGCAGGATAGAAAAAGAATTTAGTGAACATGGGTGAGCTGCAGTGTTGTATAGTAACGAAGTAAAAATACTTCACTACTGTATATTTTGGAGTACTTTATACTTTTTTCAAGTATAATTTTATTTGATTACTTTTACTTTTACTTCACTATATTTCCGAACTTAATTGCATACTTTTACTCCGATACATTTTCAATGTTTGGTTTAGTTACTCGTTACAAAAAAAGTGTTGGTTTGGCTCAGCCAGTCGTGCGTAAATGCACAAGTTTGTCCGGAGCACCTCCGTTTGAGGCGCTCGGCGTGTCATTTCAATTTCAAAGTTGCTGTGCGCCAGCGGGGGCGGGGCCTGGTGCTCCACGCAGCCAATCACTAACGCGCCTGGCCTTTGATTGACAAGGTAGAGACCCCCCTTTAACTCCGCTCTCATTGGTTGTGCTGTATTAAATCCCGCCTTCCCTCTTCCTGATTGGCTGTTGTCTATTACTTGTGTGTGCGTGCATGTGCGTACGTGCTTGGAGTACTACGCACATGCACGTACGCAAAGCTGCTGAGTGCAGTTCTGGGGTCCGTTCTTCGTACATTTCTTAAAAAATCCAAGAGCAAATGACACATCCAAGATGATTTAATCCGGCTAATCATGATCCGGCTAATTGGGTTCTTCGAACACACCTGTTGTTTACGATTAGTATGGCTGGATTGAGTTATCTGAGACAACTGCGCATTCATGCGTTTGTTTAAAAGGGGAAATGTATCGATAGTAGAATCAATGATCAGCAATGCTGCTATTGGCTGTTCAGCAAAGAACGCCCACAGTTTTTCTCCCAAGCAGAACAAGAGCTTTTAATGGAAGGTTATGCCGAATTTGAGTCATTAATTAAAACACCTCAAAATCTGTTAAAGCCAGGAGAGAGGGCTGGCAAAAATCAGCAGACAAATTAATGCGTAAATACTGTCCATGGTAGATGTTTCTATCACATTCTACAGCATGAATTTTTGCATTTTAATAATTTCACATTTACTTTGTTCTTTTATATCAGAGCCTCCACGGGACCCACTAGAATATGGGGAAAAGTAAAAGTGAAATACAAGAATATTCTACAAAATGGTAGCCTTTAATTATTACACTTTATTTTGAAAAGGCACTTGTTATGTCAAGAGATCCAAATTTCAGTGTCATTCCTTAGAGACGGGAAGTAAAGGACACGTGCAAACTGGGAATTTTAACAAAAAAAAAATCTTTATCCATAAAAAATGAAAATCTTCCTTTTCCAAGTCATCCACAGTTTACACGGTAAAACTGTATTGCTCCGTGGCTTGATAATCCGTCCATAGTTTTTTCTGATACAATATACGGCTCGACAGGAAGCAAGCCTTTCAAAGTAAAACTAAACTTCACAATAAAATGGCCCGAACAAATCTTCTTACTGAATATGATAAAAATAAAAAGCAAACCATCATACAAATAACTTAAATATTTTAGATTTATGGCTCCAACATCACGTTTCCTCTTGAAAAGCCACTGTTAAATGATGTGTTTGTCTGTTTATAACAGCCACCAAGAAAAATCTCTCTACATTTACACTGTCGCGCTGCGCTAAAGGATCCTGTCTATTGCGCAATACGCAATTAATTCAAAAAGCTCTGAAATTATTCTTGCACCTTCCGCAACAGGTTGCTGTCGTAAAAATGGACATGGCTATGGCAGACTTCTCTATCTCCTCCACTTATACAGCCGTGATCTAATCTTGTTTACATGAAATAAGCCTGCTCTGGGGCAGGCTTAAGCTGGCGCACATGTTGTTATGACAACACGTGCAGGATGTTTTTCGAAGAACCAAACGATCCAAGATCATGCCAAATCGTCAACAATGAAATCCTGCTAACTGAGTTAGCGACGTACGAAGAACGGACCCCTGATCAGAAGCAGCAGAGAGAGTTTTGAATTGTTGAACTTGAGAAATGTAAGTAACCAACGTTAATATCTCAAAATAGCATTTAATTCTGAAGTATAACACATTTTATCAACAAAAACCTTATCTCCTCTATAAAAACAGGAGCTCTGAAGACTGCTGGAAAGATGGAAAAGGAAAGACTGTAGGTCATAAAAATTCAGATTCTTAGCCACAGCCGTCATAAAAAGGTGAGAGTGTCACTTTTACCATTATTTCGTTGTTATTGTTGCTTTTATTTATTTTCGACCATTTGAGGCACTTAAGGCATAAATAGACTTAGACTTAGACTTTCTTTATTGTCATTTTGTATGCACAGAGTGCATACAGAACGAAATTTCGTTTTCACACAGCTCAGAAAGATTGCAGTAACTCTACAAGATACCTTGCAGTGAATTACAGTACAGGATAAAAAGTGCAGTGATAAATCGCAGTCACTTACAGGATAAGTTTCAATAGATTTCCGGATAAAGTGCAGCAGTGAACAGTAGGCAGTTGAAATATAAACAATGTAAAACAAATATAAACAAATATGCAGTAAGGTGCATCAGTGATTTACCAGTAAATAGCAGGTGTAATTTCTTTTGCATAAGAACAATATGCTGCCTAAACAACTGCTACTCTTGTTTAGACCTTTGCGTAGTTATAATAGTATGATTAGGGTTCCACAAAATAATAGTGTTATTCATTTGACTATTTCTACTTCTAGAATTAGGATAAAGACAAATAAAACAGAGGAACACAATTTACATTGGTTTTATTGTTCATAGATTTCCACACTGTCCATTAATAAATTAGTATAAACCAGGGCCAGAGCTAGCAGATTCAGAGGGCAGAGAATTCCCAAAGTATCTAACATATTCTACCTCCTGCAATGGAAGGGAAAAATTGTTATGGGCTGGCTGATATACAGCAGGTCACAAAAGGCCATATTTTGGCTCCAGTGCTTGCTGTTCTCTTATGAAGAAAAGATCATCTAGTGCACTAAATTCAATAGCTGGGATGAAAATATCCAGTATAAAATACAGAGATCTGTGTGTGTGGTGTGTTGGCGGCAGGTGTAGAGGGGGACCCGAAAAAGACTGTGTTGCCCCGGGCCCTAGCAAAGCTGTCAGCTGGCCGGCCTGCAGGTGTATCTATTAGCAGGTTTACCACTTCCTGTAGGTTAACTAAGCCTGGTTTATCACTTCACCATGTTCTTAGTATACACCCCCTTTGCCTGCACTTGGTTGTGTGTTGGTTGCTTAGGACTGACCTTACTTGAAGAAGGAAAACTAAAAGCTTACAAAAAGGTTGTATTTTCTGTCTCAACTTGGTCTAAATTTCTCCTGCACTTGGTTGTTTATATTATTTTAAAGTGAATTTGACTTTCAAAGTTTACCAAAATCTAAAAAATGTCATTCAAATTGCATGTGCTTTTGTTTTACTTTTTACTTATACTTTTTATTACATTACTTGAGTACATCTATTTTTACAGTAATTTTCATACTTAAGTACAAGACATTTCAGATACTTTAAGACTTTTACTCAAGTAACATTTCAGTCAGTGACTTGGACTTTTACCAAAGTCATATTTTGGAGAAGTACTTATACTTTTACTTGACTCCGTGATTTCAGTACTTTATACAACACTGGTGAGCTGAAAGTAAACAGGTGAAGATGATGGATTTCTCCTGACTCATCAAAATATTGTTCTCTCCTTTGGAAACACATTTTGTCCCAAGATTATGAAACAGTTGCAATCTTGAAATTAAGAGAAGAAACAAGCTAAACCTGAGGGGAAAAGATACAACACAGTTCAGGCCACAGCTGCATTAAATAATTCAAGGAGGGAGTAAACAGCCAGACCACCAAGGTGACTTTGGCTGCTTTTGTTAAGCATACAAAAATCACTCACACACACACACACACACACACACACACACACACACACACACACACACACACACACACACACACACACACACACACACACACACAAACCTTTACAGTGTTTATTTATTTTTTACTTTTTCTGTGTCTTCTGTCAGTATTAAAGTTCTGTTGATGTTTGCAGGTTGCAATAACTACTCTCTTCATAGGTATTAATTGCAAGACAGATGTTATTGCTGGAATGTTTTGACTGCTACATAATTGCAGTTAAAACCCTGTAAATAAAACATGGAGTTTAAACCTCATGAATAAATCAAGGAGTGATTATGTGGAGAAAAGTGATATCTGCCAGCTATGGCTATTATTATAAACTGTCGTTTCTTGAGACAAATTCACCTGGTTCATAAGCTGGAGTGGACTCATAATACTGTTGCTCCTTACAGGAAAGGTCAGTACAGACTCTACCTGCTGAGGAGGCTGAGGTCTTTTGGAGTGCAGGGGGCACTCCTGAAGACCTTCTGTAACTCTGTGGTGGCATGAGCCATCTTCCATGGTGTGGTTTGTTGGAGCAGTGGCTTAACTTTAGCTGAGAGGCTGGATAAGCTCATTAGGAGAGCCAGCTGTCTCTTGATGCCCCCTGGACCCAGTGTATGTGGTGGGAGACAGAAGGGCTATAAGAAAAATCACATCACTAATTGACAACGTCACCCATCCCATGTATGGAGCTGTTAGCAGAGCTGGAGAGCTCTTTTGGTGACAGATGCTGCATCCCAGATGCTCTAAGGAGCACTTACGTCGATCATTCCTCCCGGCTGCAGACTTTATAAAACTAGCATCTCCCAACAAAAATAATATCTGTTTAAATCATACAAATTGTTGCACAGGTTCTGATCCAACCATTAACTGTTGATACTGTTCTAAGATGCTGAGATAACTTTCTACAACATGCATATCTGTAATATTCTGAGTTCTGTTCTGGTTCATGTTTGTTATTTGATTAGTTGGTTCAGTTTCTGGTTATGGGTTCTATCCGGTTTGGTTTTGATAGTAGCATATGTACTGTTTAGGTTACTTGTTTTACCTTGTCACATTATCAGTCTAAGTTTTGTTATCAGCTCAGTTTTGCTCACCTTCAGCTTTCTGTCAGCTCACTTGCTCTGATCGTTTCCACCTGCCTGTATTGTAATTAGCTTCACTCTGTTTCACCTGCTCTCTCCACTATATAGTCCTGCAGCACAAGATCTAACAGGACAAGTACTGACACAAGTCTATTATCTGAGGCCATGGGAATGTCATTAGTGACCTTCATCAGAGCTGTTTCGGTGCTATGATGAGCGTTGAAGCCTCACTGAAACCCTCTTAAATAGGTCATTATTTTGTAAATGCTCACCTACTTTATTAGCAACTACTTTCTCCAGAATTGTAAATACGAAAAGAAGATTAGATATAGGTCTGTAATTTATTAATTCATCTTGATCAAGAGAGGGTTTTTAAGTAAAAGTTTAATAACAGCTACTTTAAAAGCCTGTGGTACATATCCATTTACTAAGGATAGATTAATCATGTTTAAAATGGGGCCATTAATCAAAGGGAATACTGCTCTAAATAACTTGGTTGGGATTGGGTCTAACACACAAGTTAAAGGTTTAGTTGAAGTTAAAGTTTTAGATGACTCAGAAAGTACTACTGCGTCTAAACAGGTCAAACACCAATCGGGTTTTAAAGATTCCTCCATCTCTGCCTCACCTACAGAGGACGAGGTAATCATGTTTGGGAGGATGCCAATGATTTTATTTTTAATAGAATAAATTTTATTTATGAAGAATCCCATCAAGTCATTACTGCTAAGAGCGGAGGGAAATGATGGATCAACAGACTTCTGACTCTGGGTAAGTTTGGCAACTGTACTAAAGAGAAACCTAGGATTTATTCTCCTCTATTTATGATGAAAAATATGCTGCTCTAACTCTGTGAAGGGTCTTTTCATACAACAGACTGTTTTTCCAGATTAGGAAGGATTATTCTAGATGTGTAGGGCACCATTGTCTCTCCAATTTGCTAATGTTTTGCTTCAAAGAACGCAGCTCTAAATTAAACCAGGGAGCCAGTTTCCTATGAATAATCACCTTATTTTTTAAGGGAGAAATGCTGTCTAATGGAAAACATAACGAGGAAGTGACACCATCAACTGAAACAGTAAAAGTTCTTTTTTCTTTTCTCATCACAAATAATTGTGCATGTTTGCCATTGTCATACCAGAATTTCCCAATTGAGGGACATTAAAGGAATTCTTATGTTATCATATCTTATATGTCATATTACTGATGAGAGCACAATGACACAGACCTGTGCATTTTGGAGTAACAGCATCCATCAGAACTGAAGCAGAATTTACAGCACCTATCTGAGTGCTGCAAGAATTGTTAATCGTAGTTCAAGGTCAACAAAAGGTAATTTGTTGTGGTAGTAAATTACATGCACACTGGGCTGGCAGTTTTTTAACCACGGGGTAGGGTGCTGTATTTTAGGTCACTGAGCTAATTCACTCAGACAACCTGTCTCCTGATTTTGCCATTTAAATGTTTACCAAAATTCAAACAAGAATGTTGCTATCACTACTTTGTTATGAGTAAACACTGTGTTAGACATAGATGCTTGAATTTCACTTTTCAGCAACTTTTGAATCCTTTCTTAGTTGCCTTGTACTAGCTTTTTTCTCTCACACCTTTTAACATCTTTTTCAATTTGAGTCATGAAAATAAATAGAACTATCATGAGCTTCAAGTTTGAACATGATTGAAAGGGGGAGTTGTAAAAATGATACAAACCCTATAAGTGTCACGATTTGGGTTTTGTCTTGGTTTATGTTATCAGATTTATTAGTTAAGTTTCTGATTTTGGGGTCTTGTTTGGTTTTGATTTAGACATGTTTTTCTGTTTAGGTTACCTGTTTTCCACCTGTCACTTTATCAGCTCTGTTCGGTCTCCCCTCAGCAATCTGTCAGCTTTCTTGCCTTGATTAGATCCACCTGCTCACTTATAATTAGCCTTCACTCCTGTTCACCTGCTCACTCCCCTATATAGTCCTGCCACAAACCTCTGCTATCGGCCAGATCATTTAACGAGCCACGGTGAGTTTAGTTCCAGCATTCTTTATTCTGATTGACCTGTTGACGATAACCCGAGAGCCTTTTTTGATTCTGAGCCAGCCTGTTCCCTGATCTGTTTTTCCTGCCCTGTCTGACTGATTTACCGGTTTACCGACTAGTTTCTGTCCTATGGTTATCCGAGCTTGCTTTGCCCTGTCTGTACCTCTGCCTATTTGGGACTGCTTTTTGTGTACCGGATTTTGGACTGCCCTTTTGACTATTGAGCCCGCCTGTTCCTGTTTTCATTATTAAAATCCTGTTTTTTGCCTTAACCTCACTTGTTGGGTTTGAATACTGGGTTTGCCTGATTCACGATCATAACAGAATGATCTGGCCCACTAAAACCTATCGCCCAACAAGTTTTTAGAGGTTTTTTTTTTTCCCCCTCCACACGCTATGGCTTGGGAGGGTTCCAGATTGGCGTTCTGTCCCCCTGGTATCGGTCCCAGACGCCATCTCTCCAGCAGCCGCAGCAGCAGTAACCCGCTGCCTGCTCCGAGTTTACGATTGGGAGGGCTCTTTGTCACAAATTCAGATTCAACTCAGAATAGAAGGGATCACTCACCCAGCGACACCGCTGTCGGCTCTGCCCATGGGTTTTATCCAGAACCAACTTTGTTTATGGAGGTCGAAGCGGAGGTGGTGCGGGATCTTCGTCCGGATCTTTTTTTCTCTCTCCCTCCAGAGGAGGAGATGCAGGGAACGCTGTGGGCTCCACCGATCCCGGCTCTACCGACAGGATCAAACCTCCAGCAAGTCCTGCCGTCCCGCCGTCGGAGGAGGGGACGGAAACCTGTGGGTCGCTCCTTCACCCGTTCTGTTCGGCCGACAGGCGAGTCAGTACCGCGCCCGTCCGTTGCCACTTCCTGCCCAGTGGATCGGAGTCCGGTGCTTCCCAGAGCTGAGCAGCCCACAGCGCCTCCTGTTGGCGCCCGTGATGCTGAGGATCTGGCTCTGGAGGACCAGTTAAGAGCTTTTGCCCCTATTATTAAAGACCTTAGGGAGGCTCTTTTCTGCCAGTATTCAGAGGAGCTGGAGGCAAAATTAAAGGAGGTCGAGGGGCACTATAGAGCGGCTCTCCAAGGTTTCTATAGTGGACTCAATCCTGTCCCCAAGGGTCCAGCCGACGCCCCGGCACCTGCACCTGTCCCAGAGGACCCGCCTCCTACCTCAGCTCCAGTGCCGGCCTCCGGCAGCTATAAGGCAGCACTGTCTGCGCAGCCGGCCCAAGACGCTGCAACCCCGGAGGGTCCGCAGCCGGCCCAAGACGCTGCAACCCCGGAGGCTCCGCAGCCGGCCCAAGACGCTGCAACCCCGGAGGCTCCGCAGCCGGCCCGAGACGCTGCAACCCCGGAGGCTCCGCAGCCGGCCCGAGACGCTGCAACCCCGGAGGGTCCGCAGCCGGTCCGAGACGCTGCAACCCAGGAGGGTCCGCAGTCGGCCCGAGACGCTGCAACCCAGGAGGGTCCGCAGCCGGCCCGAGACGCTGCAACCCAGGGGGGTCCGCCGCCGGCCCGCGACGTGGGAACCCAGGAGGGTCCGCCGCCGGTCTGCGACGTGGGAACCCAGGAGGGTCCGCCGCCAGTCTGCGACGTGGGAACCCAGGAGGGTCCGCCGCCAGTCTGCGACGTGGGAACCCAGGAGGGTCCGCCGCCAGTCTGCGACGTGGGAACCCAGGAGGGTCCGCCGCCAGTCTGCGACGTGGGAACCCAGGAGGGTCCGCCGCCAGTATGCGACGTGGGAACCCAGGAGGGTCTACCACAGGCCCACGATGAGGGGGTTCAGACGAGCCCTCTTTCAGGCCGCAACTCGGGGGCTCATCGGGACACTGGGCGCCGTGGCCCTCGCCCAGACGACAAGCGGCGCCGTGGCCCTCGCCCAGACGACAAGCGGCGTCGTGGCCCTCGCCCGAACGACAAGCTCCGTCGGGGGCCTCGCCGAGAAGACAAGCACCCAGAGCCCCATGGAGACTTAGAGGCCCCTGGACCTCTTCGGAAGCTCTTACCCCCTCATCTTTGGCTTGACAGCCAATTTCCCAAGTGGCTGACCAAACTGTCTTTGTCGGAGGTTCTGGAAGGGTTATTGATGAGGTTCTGGGTGTTAAAGGGTCTGGGAGCATCTGAAGTCTGTAGCCCGGGGCCTCCTGAACCTGAAGTCTGTAGTCCGGGGCCTCCTGAACCTGAAGCCTGTAGCCCGGGGTCTCCTGAACCGGAAGCCTGTAGCCAGGCCCCGTCTGAACCTGAAGCCTGTAGCCAGGTCCCGTCTGAACCTGAAGCCTGTAGCCAGGCCCCGTCTGAACCTGTAGCCTGTAGCCAGGCCCCGTCTGAACCTGTAGCCTGTAGCCAGGCCCCGTCTGAACCTGTAGCCTGTAGCCAGGCCCCGTCTGAACCTGTAGCCTGTAGCCAGGCCCCGTCTGAACCTGTAGCCTGTAGCCAGGGGCCGTCTGAACCTGAAGCCAGTAGCCAGGGGCCGACTGAACCTGAAGCCAGTAGCCAGGGGCCGACTGAACCTGAAGCCAGTAGCCAGGGGCCGACTGAACCTGAACTCTGTAGCCAGGCTCCTCCTGAACTCTGTAGCCAGGCTCCTCCTGAACTCTGTAGCCAGACACCTCCTGAACTCTGTAGCCAGGCTCCTCCTGAACTCTGTAGCCAGGCTCCTCCTGAACTCTGTAGCCAAGCGCCTCCTGAACTCTGTAGCCAGGCGCCTCCTGAACTCTGTAGCCAGACGCCTCCTGAACTCTTTAACCAGGCCTCTCTTCTAGCTCTTAGTCCGGCGTTGTCTCCAGCCTTTAGTCCGGCGGCAGGTTCTGTTCTTTCTCTCTCCAGACGTCGGTTCCTGAGGGTCCGGTTCTACCGACGGTCCCCGAGGTTGCTGCTCGGCCGCCGGCCTATGAGAGACCTGCTCCGCCGCCGGCCTATGAGAGACCTGCTCCGCCACCGGCCGCCGGACATCGTTGCTAACCGGGGCCGTCCTTCAGGACACCCGCCGGATTACCTGTCTCACAGAGGTCGTCCGCCGGAGAACCTGACACGCCTAGGACGTCCGCCGGAGAACCTGACACGCCTAGGACGTCCGCCGGAGAACCTGACACGCCTAGGACGTCCGCCGGAGAACCTGACACGCCGAGGACGTCCGCCGGAGAACCTGACACGTCGAGGACGTCCGCCGGAGAACCTGACACGCCGAGGACGTCCGCCGGAGAACCTGACACGCCGAGACCGTCCTTCGGGACGTCCGCCGGAGAACCTGACACGCCGAGACCGTCCTTCGGGACATCCGCCGGACAACCTGACACGCCGAGGCCGTCCTTCGGGACGTCCGCCGAACAACCTGACACACCGAGGCCGTCCTTCGGGACGTCCGCCGGACAACCTGACTCGTCGGGGCCGTCCTCCTGGACGACCGCCTGAGAACCTGACTCGTCGGGGCCGTCCTCCTGGACGACCGCCTGAGAACCTGACTCGTCGGGGCCGTCCTCCTGGACGACCGCCTGAGAACCTGACTCGTCGGGGCCGTCCTCCTGGACGACCGCCTGAGAACCTGACTCGTCGGGGCCGTCCTCCTGGACGCCCGCCTGAGAACTTGACTCGTCTTGTTTTGTTTGAGTTTTTATTTGGACATTTATTTGATTCTAGCCCTCCATCCTGTACCTCCCTCCACCCACCCGAGCTAGTCTGTTTTGTTTCTGAGGCCGTCTGGAATCCGGCCTTGAGGAGGGGGTTCTGTCACGATTTGGGTTTTGTCTTGGTTTATGTTATCAGATTTATTAGTTAAGTTTCTGATTTTGGGGTCTTGTTTGGTTTTGATTTAGACATGTTTTTCTGTTTAGGTTACCTGTTTTCCACCTGTCACTTTATCAGCTCTGTTCGGTCTCCCCTCAGCAATCTGTCAGCTTTCTTGCCTTGATTAGATCCACCTGCTCACTTATAATTAGCCTTCACTCCTGTTCACCTGCTCACTCCCCTATATAGTCCTGCCACAAACCTCTGCTATCGGCCAGATCATTTAACGAGCCACGGTGAGTTTAGTTCCAGCATTCTTTATTCTGATTGACCTGTTGACGATAACCCGAGAGCCTTTTTTGATTCTGAGCCAGCCTGTTCCCTGATCTGTTTTTCCTGCCCTGTCTGACTGATTTACCGGTTTACCGACTAGTTTCTGTCCTATGGTTATCCGAGCTTGCTTTGCCCTGTCTGTACCTCTGCCTATTTGGGACTGCTTTTTGTGTACCGGATTTTGGACTGCCCTTTTGACTATTGAGCCCGCCTGTTCCTGTTTTCATTATTAAAATCCTGTTTTTTGCCTTAACCTCACTTGTTGGGTTTGAATACTGGGTTTGCCTGATTCACGATCATAACAATAAGCTAAGAAATAAAAACATTGGTTATTGAATTTTTTTTAAAGCTAGCTTCCTTGGAATAAATAGTTCCCTGTATCCAAGTGCAAAACGATAGAGATACGTCATCCTAAAATGGAGAGATGCAAGATTATAGGCAGGAATCAGTCTTGCAGCTTCAGATGAAGGGCTGTACAATAGAGAGAAACTATAATTTACAGACTTACAACAGCGATCAGCTAACAAAAGATGTCAATTGTAGGTAGGGAGAATTTAAGGAGGACTGCGTATGTGTGCATGCTTGAGAAGAGGTGACAGGGGAGGTTTGTCTCTCAGTTGGTACAGCTGATAATCATTACCTCTCATCCGCCTTTGACTTTGATGTAAATTGGAGATGCTTAAAAGGGTTTCTGAAATTGCTGTTTGCGTAGACATGGTGGATTTGTGCCATGGTACCTCGCAACCAGCTCAACCAGCAGCCATTATGCTTACACTCACAACAAATTAAAGATAACTTCACATGGTCATTGCTGTGACAATAAAACATATCTCTCATTAACCTGGCAGGAAGAAAGGACCGGATACTGTGTAATATATGTTCTTTAATCTGTCAAGCTGTCAGGTGAGGAGGGTGGATCTGCCTCTTGACATTCTTTGATGGTTTTCTAAAGGATTAGCATTGATCTCAAATGGTCCATGGAGAAGAGCTTCTCTTTAATCCAAATTCTAGAACACCTTAACGGCTGTTTTTGCACCAGATAGTGTCTAAGGTAGTAGTAGGTCGGAGGAAAGGGCCACTTTACAAAGTGCTACCACTATTTGCTTAATCCCTTAATGTTTGGTTTCCACATCAGTGCTCAGTTTAACTACTTATCATAGCATCAATCCTCATAGGTTGTTTTTAATAAAGGAGGCTCTCATGCCGATGGCTGATCTGTAAAAGTGATGGTGGAACCACACCAATAATTTATTTTAAGCCTTTTCCAGCCAAACTCTGCTTGCTCAAAGTAAACGTTAGCAGACTGCCCTGGGAGAATATAAGCACAGTCTAAATAAAACTCCTACTTATATTCTGATCATAGCATGAGGCCTACAGCAGAGCAAATGATGGGAGGAAATTCTCATCAGTGCAGTAAAGATAACTCCTGCTTGCAAAATCAGACCTCCCTATCATATCTGCACAAAGGAAAAAGATTCATAATCTGGTCATTCCTTAACAAATAAAATGAATCTAAAAGTCCACTATAAAATACCCTAGATTCTTCATATTAGCCCCCTTTCCATTGTGAGCTCCAAGATTTAAAGCCCCAGGCTTTGTTTTCCTCCCTTTGTTTCCCTCCCCTTTTCTCCCTGTGGCTCTACGCTTCTTCAGGAGGAGTGAAAGCTGCTTGTCAAGACTTTGATGCAATCAACTGGGTTCCCTTATATAGGATATTCTTTGACCAATCTGTATAATCTGGCCCAATCTGTATAATCTGATTGAATTTGACTTTGGAAAGTGCACTGGGCTTTTCAGGTGTAATGGACAAAGGGCCTATTGCTATTGTCAGGCCAGCTGACAGCTTTGCTAGGGCCCGGGACAACACAGTCTTTTTGCGCCCCCCCTCTACACCTGCCGCCACCACACACACGCACACACACACACACACACACACACGCACGCACACGCACACACACCAAAAAAAAGTCAGTTTAACTGTATACTTCATGCCCTGGAAATCTCTGTATTTTATATTGGATATTTTCAACCCATCTATTGAATTTAGTGCACAAGTTGGTCTTTTCTTCATAAGAGAACAGCAAGCACTGCAGCCAAAATATGGCTTTTTTGACCTGCTGTATATTAGCCAGTCCCTAACAATTTTTTCCCTTCCATTGCAGGAGGTAGAATATGTTAGATACTTTGGGAATTCTCTGCCCTCTGAATATGCTGGCGGTTCATTTGCCATCTCTGAGAAAGGCTTTCTTTTTGCCATTAAACGCACAACATTCATTCAATCAGAATCGGGATCATTGAGCATAGTCGCTCAGACACAGAACACAGTGTTAATTACAGACTATACGATTGGGCAGTAAGCGCCTCCACCTGCACTGTCTCTGTTATCGCTAGGGATGGCTCTCTCTGTCTCCCCCCCCCCCCCCCCCCAACACACAATTGTTGAGTGTTTAGCCAAGTCATTTAATTAGATGTTATCTCTTATCTGATGTATTTCTGATGTTTGGCACTTTGTTTTACCTCGTGTTAAAGACCTCTTTAAATAATGATGACAATGATGATGATTATGATCAGAAGAAACTTTTGCATCACCGCCCAGAAGCTGGAAGGAAAAGAGACAAAAAAAAAATTCACACCTCACTAAGTAACTCTTAGTAACTCAAATATTTTAGTCTGAATATTAAACTGTTTTTCTTTTTTTCTTCAATCCCACCATTATATTTAGTAATTTCTGCCAAAAGCTGCAGCATTTTGATTTAATCCACCTGAATGTAGTATTTGCAAGCCATACTCTGATTGGATGGAAAGAAACCTGTCTGTGATTGGCTGGTGGAGTGGACAGTTTTTGAAGTTGCGAGCGCAGAGACAGAGTCGAACGGGCGCAGAAACAGCCGAGCGAGCGCACAACTGGTGTTGAGCGTGGAAGGAAAAGGTCGAGCACGCGAGCAAAGATGGAACTGAGTGCGAGGACAGTGGGTTGAGAAGAGTTTTTCAGAGTTGAGCGCGCGCCAGACCGGTTTTGAGCCCGTGCGTGTTGTCTCACTGCGCGCTCGGATTGGTTCCTGCGCGCTCAATCAGAAGGCACAAATATCGCTCCATACCCTCCCACCACCACCCCCAGCTCCCCGCCTCAGCTGGCTTCTGCTCCGCTCTGTCTTTCAGACTGTACCTGGACCTCTGCCATCTCTCTGCTTTCTGCTCTTTTGCCGCTAAGCTCAAGTATTTCTGTAAAATAAAAGGTGTTTTCCCCCTTACACTAGCTAGCGGATGCTATACTTTAAAATCACATTGATAAACGCATTGCTTCTTATCTGGCTCTGGATGGGCATCATTCCTCTGCATTTCCGTTCCTAGACCTGTTCCTGACTCATCCTCAGTTTTAAAAAAATATTTACTAATAAAATCCCTCAAGCCTTTCATGTCATCTTCTCTTTTTCTCTTTTTTGTGCACCTGTGATTCTTAGTTTGCAGCGGAACGAACTTTCAAAGTTGCAGCCAGTCGTTGTCCTAATGGTTAAACCATTTTATGTTGGGCTGTTCTAATGGCCCCTTATTTAAAGAAAACATATTACATATACCTAATCCGGAAATATATATATATTTAGTTACTCTAATATTTAATATTTTTCACACAAATATTTTCTGAAAAATTACTTCTGCCTGTATTTTAATGGTCAGAGTGTCAGTTTTGGGCCCCCCCTCTGTCCTGGGCCAAAGAGGGGGCCCCTGGCTATTGTTATAGTGGTCATAAGAAGAGTAACATATCCAAAGGAGGTTCAGTCTGGCTGACGCTTCGGGTCCTGTTCCCGTTGCCGAGGGTCTAGCTGACGCCTCGGGTCCTGTTCCCGTCGCCGAGGGTCTGGCCGACACCTCGGGTTCCGCCTCTGTTGGTGCGACGCACGCCACTGCTCCTGCCTCCATGGCTGTGATGCATGTCAGTCCTCCGGGCCTCTGTGGGCGCAGCGCTCGCCAATCCTCTGATCTGCGTGGGTGCGACACTCGCCAGTCCTCCAGCCTGCGAGGGTCCGACGCCTGCCACTGCTCCAGCCTGCGTTAGTCTGACGCGCACCACTTCTCCAGCCTGCGAGGGTCCAATGCCAGTCTTCGCTCCCGAGTCCTTCGAGGAGGTAGTCCGGGTGGACCCGACTCCAGTCTTGGCTCCCAAATCCCGTGAGGAGGGGGTCCGGGCAGACCCGCCTCTAGTCTTCGCCCCCGAGTCCCGTGTGCAGGGGGTCCGGGTGGACCCGCCTTACAGTCTTCGCTCCAGAGTCCGTTGTGGAAGGGGTCCAGGTGGACCCGTCTCCTGTCCACGCTCTAGAGCACTGCTTTAAAGGGACCCAAGTGGGGCTCTGTCGCTGGCCGCCGTGGGTCATGTTAGTTCGCGGGGCGCCGAGGGTCCTGCTCAGTCGCCAGCCGCCGAGGGTCCTGCTCCACCTAGGGGGTCATAGGACTGACCTACCTGAGAAGCAGCTTCGCCGGGGCCACCCGCCGGACATCCTGCCAAGCTGCGACCGACCGCCAGACATCCTGCCATGCCGGGGCCTGCCCCTGAGCCACCCGCCTCATCGTCCCGAGCTAGTTCTGGGCTTCCTAGCTGGGTCTCTGTGGAAGCTTCGAGGTCCTCAGTCGCAGCCGGTGGTCCCTCCAGGTCTTCAGTCGCTGCCGGTGGTCCCTCGTGGTCTCCAGTTGCCGCCGGTGGCTCCTCGTGGTTTCCAGTCACCGCCGGTGGCTTCTTCTGGTCTCCAGTCGCCGCCGATGGCTTCTCCTGGTCTTAAGTCGCCGCAGATGGCTCCTCCTGGTCTTCAGTCGCCGCCGATGGCTCCTCCTGGTCTCCTGGTTCTCCTGGTCTCCAGTCGTTGGCTGAGCTTTCTCCTGGTCTCCAGTTGTCGGCTGAGCTTCCTCCTGGTCCCAGTCGTCTCCTGAGCTGCTCTGCAGTCTTCATTTGCCTCCTTGACCTCTTTGTGGTCCACAGTGGGTTCCAGAGCTCTTCCTTGGCCGTCAACCTCCTGGTCGGCCACCTGAACTTTTTTTTTGTATGGACTTCTTTTTTTTGAAGGCGTCTAGTATCCACCCTTGAAGAGGGGTGCTGTCATGGTGTAGGTTTTTTAAAACACATTGGAAATAAACCATCTGAAACTTTCCCTGCAAAACTCTGCCAAACCACAGGCTTTGTGTCTGTTCAGTTTTTCTCCTGCAAAAGCTGAGGAAAGGTTACAAACAGCCTGTTTCCATGACAGGCAGCCTTTTAGGTTCCGATGTGTAACAGCAGGGATGCACTTAGCTGCAATTATGCCTCCATATTTGGCAGTTCTCCGAACTACAGTTGGATCTTCCGCAGAGGAAGATGAGAGACATCTTCTCTGGTAAACTTGATGTTGCTGTCCACTGACTTGATGTGGTTGGTGAATGACTTGACTTCTTTGGTTTGGATTTTGCCTCAAGTGTCATCCATGTATCTAAACTAGTGAGTTGATGGTGTTCTCTTGTAAGCACTGCTCTGCTCACCACCTCCTACATACTAATATTGGTGTCAATGGGTGAAACTGGGGAGCCCATGGCACACCCATGTTTCTGTCTGTAAAAGTTACATCTGTATTTGGCAGACATGCATACAGGTCCATGGGTTGGGACTTGAACCTGGGACAGCCACGTCAAAGACTGAGGCTTTGAACATCAAACATGGCCTCTACCAAACCATGCCCAAAGAGAGCAGTTAATTGAGTATTATTGCAATATAAATATCTGACCAATATTACATTGATCAGCGACTTATGTCTTTTGCCAGCTTTGTTATTACTTTCAGTAACCGTACAGCCTCTATGTGTCCTTGCTTGCTGTTTGTCTCCAAGGTCTCTCACTGGGATACACACCTCCCAAAAAAGTCTCCAGATGTGCTATTTATCTTGAGTCTCTTTTGAGGTTTGTCTGGCTTCCAAGGTATGAACAATACCTCAGAAGTGTCTCTCATCATTTCATTCTGGAACAACGTGTCAGATTTGAGGGATCATGATGATTAGAAACAAGAAACAGCTACTGAGAAAATGTTATAGAACTCTATGTAATGAAGAAAATGTAATGTGTTGTGTGCCACCATTTTACTAAATATGCATTACTTTACTTAAGGCTTTCTTAAATCTTTTTTACAAATCCCTGCAAAATCTTTCAGAATTAGTATTTTTTCTGATGTATTAACTTTGTTATTCTTTGTTTTTTTACCCAAATTAAATAAATGTCTGGGCGATATGTTCATATTTCATTGCTTATGGCCTTTTAATAAACTCATAAATAGTGGTTTCCTTATGGTGTCGCTGTCTAGTGTGACCTATTCATTTTTTGGACAAGTCCGCAACCACAATCTTGTGCAACAACTTCCTTTACATGGTTTATTGGAAGTGTTGCTCCTTTCCTTCTCTCTCTCTTTCTCTCTCTGTTTTTCCTCTCATTCTCTGTCCTCCCACTCGCCCCTCACCTCTGGCGTTCTACAGAATCCAAATGATAGTCATTCAGGATGTAAGGTGTGACGCTGGAATTTACTGTAGGGCTGAATTGTGTTTTAAAATGACATCATTCCCCTCCAAGGGCAATGAGAAGGGTTGAGACGAAGGCTGGGCAGCAGTTTGGGATTCTGGAAAACTAACTTTGTTCTATTGTCTGCGAACATCCTCTCCATTCCTTGATGACAGCAAGTACTTGGAAATTTGCCTCTGATTGTCTTTGACCTAAAGTGAGAAGAGTCAAAGTTGGGCTGCCACAGTACTATTCTTTTTTTTAATTTTGTGGATGCTGATTTAGGAGTGGACTAAAACATCCTAAGAATGAATGGATGCTATAGCATTTATTTGAAACTCCTGGAAAATCTGCATTTCAGTTTAATTGGTATAATTGTAAATGGCAATTATAGTATCTTAGCAGCAATCAACAGTTTTTGCACGCATCATGGTGGTAGGGGGTAAATAAAATGTGCTCCATGAGGGGGGTCTGTAATTGCAGGGTATAACTGGGTGTGCCAATTTTATATAAAACCTAACAAGACAAATCTGAAACCTTGTCAGATCCACCATTCAGTCTTTCAAGTTACAATTGCCAAAGTGAAGTAATACAAAAACAACAGTTAAAAAGTAGTTGCTCTGTTTGAGGTCTCTTCTGGTCTTGCTTTTGATTAGCACGTACATGTTGGGAATCATCAAATAAGTTTAAATTTCAGATAAAGCCTGAGTAAATAAAAAAGCTGTTTTACAAAAGTGAATCATTTATGAAGGAAAAACAAAAACTACCCACATAAAATCAGTAATTAACTGTGTATAACCAATTTTTTTTTTTAAATCTAATCTCAACTTCTCTAGCCAAACCCAGGTCTGATTACTGCCAGAACATTAGTACCAACAACTCCCTTAATTGGGACCTGTCTGACAACATTAGGCTAAAAGATTTTAAAAACCTGACTGATTTGGAAGAAATACAACAATAGATCAGAAACAAAGTCATATCAGTCGTTGAAGGGTTGCAAAGTTGTGTCTTAGTATTGGGATTCCAGGGAACCACAGAGAAAACAATTATTCACAAGAAGCAGTGGTTTCCATGAGTGGCTGTCCACAATTGTTCCAAGAGAAGAATTTGAGAAATTAATCCAAGAGGTCATGTAAGAGATAAGAATATCTAAAGCACTGCAGACCTCAGTAACATTCAATGTTATTAATTCAACAATAAGAAAGAGACTGGGGAGATTTGGCACCAAGGTTGAGAGTTTGAAGAAAAAGACCACTGTTGACCTAAAACAGAGGTCACGGATTAGCGGACCACAGTCCGGATCCGGACCCAGCTGCTACCTAATCCGGACCCAACCTCATTTAAAACATTTATATATTACTGCATGTTGTCCATCGATAGTGTCTAACACAGGGGTTAAAGTTCTCCGTCGCTGCGACGGATTTCCGTCATTTGGAAATTGAGCGCAAAAAGTTCTGTCTAGACTTTTTATTCAAGGTTTTAAACACAAGCTGCTCTCAACCAACCAAACCTGGCAGAGCCGGGACATTAGCCAATCAGAATGAGAGCAGGGCGGGTCTTTCCAAAGCGGACGTTAACAGTGTGAGGTTTATCGGTGTTCATCATTTTAACCTTTGGGAGAGCATTTTAAACTGGCCACAGATGGTATGAATGAAAGTAGCGGTGGTCAAAGGTTTCTATGGATTTATGCGAACCAGCAGGTCAGAAAGTTCAGCAGCTGACAACAACTTCCCTCGGTAAGCGTCAATCTGCTCCGGCAGTTAATTAATGAATTATTTCCACCTGTGGCCAAGTCGTCTGTCAGCGTTTATTCCCTCGCTGATAAACGCGGCGACCAACCAGGGATCTCCTCGTGATTCGCTGTTATGTTTTATTTAAACACAAAGAAGAGTAACGCGCTAGCTCAGGCTAATTTAGCATGACCCTTGAAGAACAAGAGTTGGACTGTGAAACAATGTGCCTCATTTGACTGGGTTCGATTTGGAAAAAGTAAAAAAAAAAAAAAAAACCCTGCGCTGTTCTGAAACAAAGAAGGCAGAGCTGCATCTGCTGTCGGTATGCAGCAGTGTTCACCTGATGAGCAGCTGCGCTCCAGGACACTAAATAAAATGACAAGGATTTTGATGCTTACAGATTGTTAAGAAAACTGCATCAAAAAGATAAAACAAATAAACTGCAGCTACACATGGACTGGAGAACGGGTTGTAACTGGGTGAGGCCAGAGAATGTAATGAACGATAACGTCGGACCCAAGATTCGACACAGCACAGGTCAGTGGTTGGTAACAGGCTTTATTTCGAATGTGCACGCACTGCGTGTGGAGCGCGCGGGTAGCTCTCGAGCCGGTAACCCCCTGAGACGGAGATGACAGGTTAGTGATCAGGCAGAGGGGAAAAAGGGAACAGAGGTAATCTGAAACACTAACCTGTTAGAGGGTTTGTGAGCTCGGGGACCGGCTCGGCAGGAAGGGGTTTGCAGGGGTAGGAGCCGTTGAGCGGCAGGCGGTCCACTGGGGTCTTTGACCGGTGATGGTCTGGGGGGCAAAGTCCAGTGAGCCAAATCCAGGCAGAGGTACAAGAGGGGAAATCCAGAAGGCAGGTCCAGGTCCAGTCCAAGGTCCAAAAAACTAGCAGATACACAGACGTCAGGGGTTAGGCAGACTCGAAAAAACTCACGGACAGACAGGTCAGGTTCACAGGCAAGAAATCCAAGGCGAAGGCAGATGCAGAAATCCAGGGACGGGCCGGGTCAGGTTTCCAGACGTGGGCAGACAGAATCAGTTAAGGGGTTAGGCACTCTCGGTGGTCAAGGCAGAACAGGTCAGGTACGAGTTAGCAGACAGAACAGGGAACAACGCTGGAAGGTACTCGATAGCAGGCTATGAGACGATCTGGCACTGGAAGCTGATTTGGACAGGGCTTATATGGAGAGGAAAACAGCTGAAGCCAGTAAACGATAATTGCAAGCAGGGCAGAGAGGAGCAGGTGTGCAGAGTGTAGAAAAATCAGCGCCAGTGCCAAGAACATCACAAAGCCCCCCCCCTCAAGGGCGGATTCCAGACGGCCTAGGCTGGTCAGGATGGGCTCTGTGAAAATCCCTGATTAGGGACTTGTCCAGAACGGACCGAGAGGGGACCCACTGGCGCTCCTCAGGTCCATAGCCCTCCCAGTCAATCAAGTACTGAGTTCCCCTCCCCCATCTCCTGGACTTGAGGATACGTCTAACAGTGTAGGCTGGGGAACCATCAATGAGCCGGGAGGGTGGTGGGGATGTGGAGGCGGGCGCAAGACTTGAGGTCTTGACCGGTTTAATGCGGGAAACGTGAAAAGTGGGGTGGACTCTCATGGATGGAGGCAAACGGAGGCAGACCGCCACTGGGTTCACCACCTTAGTGATGGGAAAAGGCCAAATAAATCTGGGTGCTAACTTCCTGCTCTCAACCTTGAGGGGAAGGTCTCTGGTCGAGAGCCAAACCCTGTCTCCCGGCTGATATTGGGGGGCTGGGACCCGCCGGCGGTTGGCTGCCTTAGCCTGGGCCTGAGAGGAGCGGTGAATGGCTCTCTTGGCCCTCCTCCAGGCTCGCTGGCACCACAGAGCCGACAGATGAGCAGATGGAACCCTTGCATCTCTCTCCTGGATGGAGAACACTGGAGGTTGAAACCCATAAACAACATAAAAGGGAGAGAGGCCTGTGGAGCTGGAGGGAGTGGCATTCATGGCATGCTCCACCCAAGGCAGATTCTGGGCCCACTTAGTGGGGTCAGACTTGCAGAAAAGGCGAAGCTTGGTCTCTACTTCCTGATTTAGCCTCTCTGTCTGACCATTGGTCTGTGGGTGGAAACCGGAGGAGAGGTTGACTGTTATGCCCAACATGGAACAGAACTCCCGCCAGTATTGAGCCACAAATTGTGGTCCTCGGTCAGACACTATATCGGTCGGTAGGCCGTGCAGGCGGAACACCTCTCTAGCCAGGATCACTCCCATGTCCTTGGCAGAGGGGAGTTTGGGTAAGGGAACTATGTGGACCATCTTAGAGAAACGGTCCACAATGGTGAGTATGACTGTGTTACCATCGGAGGCAGGGAGACCAGAGATGAAGTCCATGGACAGGCTGGACCAAGGCCGAGAGGGAACAGGCAGAGGCCGGAGCAGACCAGATGGGGGCCGACGGGAGACTTTTGCCTGGCAGCTATGGGTACAGGCTGAAACAAAGTCCTTGACATCCCGGGTCAGAGTAGGCCACCAGAACTGGGAGCGGACAATGTGTAATGACTTGGTGATGCCAGGATGGCAAAACAGGCGGGAGCAGTGACAGAATTCGAGCACCCTACTCCTCAAAGGATCAGGGACGAAAAGTCTGTCTCTGGGACAGGCCTCAGGAATACACATCCCAACGAGTGAGCTCCTAACCTCTTGCTCCAGGCTGAGCCGAGTCACTGCGCACCGGACCGAATCAGGGAGAATGTACTCCTGTGTCTGTTCGGGACCCTCTTCCTCAAACATTCGGGAGAGAGCATCTGGCTTGATATTTTTAGAACCAGGTCTGTAAGACAGAGTAAAGTTAAACCGACTAAAAAAAAGAGTCCACCTCGCTTGTCGGGGGTTGAGCCTCCTTGCCGTCCTAAGGTACTCGAGGTTCCGGTGGTCCGTCCAGACAAGGAAAGGGATTCTTGATCCCTCAAGCCAATGCCTCCACTCTTCCAGTGCCAACTTGACAGCGAGGAGCTCTCGGTCGCCCACATCATAATTTCGCTCTGCTGGAGACAGTTTCCTAGAAAAGAAGGCACATGGATGAACTCGGCCTTCCTCAGCCCTCTGGCTGAGAACTGCCCCGACGCCGGAACTGGAGGCATCAACCTCAACAATGAACTGCCTCTCTGGATTGGGAGAAACCAGGACTGGAGCAGAGGTAAAAAGGAGCTTGAGTTGCCGAAAAGCCTTGCCAGCCTGATCGTTCCAGTTGAACCTCACCTTAACTGAGGTCAGGGCATGGAGCGGGGCGGCCACCTGACTATAATTTCGAATAAAACGTCGGTAAAAATTGGCGAACCCCAAAAATCTCTGTAGTTGTTTCCGGTCGGTTGGTATGGGCCACTCTGTCACTGACCGTACCTTGGCTGGATCCATGGCCATCTGGCCAGGGGACAGGATAAACCCTAAGAAGGTAGTGGTTGTAACGTGAAACTCGCATTTCCCTGCTTTCACATACAATTGATTCTGTAGTAGGCGAAGCAGGACTGAGCGGACGTGTTGACTATGGGTCGTGGGGTCTTCTGAGTAGATCAGGATGTCGTCGAGATAAACAAAGACAAACCTCCCAATCATGTCCCTGAGTACCTCATTTACGAGGTTTTGGAAAACAGCTGGGGCATTTGTGAGCCCAAATGGCATAACCAGGTACTCATAATGACCTGTAGGAGTGTTAAAAGCCGTCTTCCACTCATCCCCCTCCCTAATACGAACCAGGTCGTAGGCATTTCGAAGGTCTAACTTTGTGAACAACTTGGCCCCACTGACCTGATCAAAAGCAGTGTTCATCAGAGGAATAGGGTAGCGGTTCTTGACAGAGATGTCATTCAGTCCCCTGTAGTCAATACAGGGGCGAAGCGAGCCATCCTTCTTCCCCACAAAGAAAAAACCCGCGCCAGCAGGTGAGGAGGAGGGGCGGATAATGCCTGCCCTAAGAGAATCCTCAATGTACCTCTGCATGGCCTCAGACTCAGGGGCGGACAGAGAATAAAGGCGGCCCCTTGGAGGAGTTGTTCCGGAAAGCAGATCAATACAACAATCGTAAGGGCGATGGGGAGGCAGGCTTGTGGCCTTAGCTTTGTTAAACACCTCCCTCAGATCGTGGTACTCAGCGGGAACCCTGGACAGGTCAGGGTAGGTTTCCTCAACCTTCACGTCGGGTGTCTGGAGAGACTGGGCCGACCGCAAACAAGAGGCAGAACAGGACGGAGCCCATCCTGTGACCTCCACCCTCCGCCAGTCAATGAGGGGGTTGTGTCTCCTAAGCCAAGTTGCCCCCAGGACAACTGGAACCTGCGGAGAGTTAATAATCAAGAAAGTGAGAGTCTCTCTGTGGTTACCTCCGATCAGCAGTTCAATGGGTTCCGTGATGAGATGAGAGTGATCCAGTCTGTGGCCGTCCAGCGCCAGGATGCTGCGGGGAGACGGGCTTGGTAGAAGCTTGATGTTTAGCCTTCTAGCCAGTCCCTCATCCAGAAACTCGGTGTCAGCTCCAGAATCAATAAACACAGACAGGTTATGGGATGTGGCGGCGACAGTAATCACAGCTGGTAACCGGAGGTCAGGGGAGACAGAGAGCTTGGTTCGGCTCAATAGGGATCCCCCCCCCCTACTGAGCCTGACCTTTTACTGGGCAGAATGCGGCGCGATGTCCCTCTGCACCACAGTAGAGACACAGGTTGCGTTGAACCCTGCGCTGACGCTCCTCAGTGGTCAGTTTAACCTTTCCTAGTTGCATGGGTTCAGGGTCAGCTGGACCATGAGAGGGCGATGGAGCTGCTGGACCAGGTGACGGTGACCAAGAATGGGAGAAAGGAGCAGAGCGACGTGCTCTTCGCCGTTCCGTGAGGCGGAGGTCAATACGGGTTGCTAGGTCCTCTAATTGCTGAAGGGTCCTAGGATAATCCCGAGTTGCGAGCTCGTCCTTTATCTTTTCACTCAGTCCATTTATAAAAACATCCATCAGTGCAGGCTCATTCCAGGGGCTCTCAGCGGCTAAAAGATGAAAATCAATAATATAATTGGCAACTGACCTGTCTCCTTGTCTAAGAGTCAAAAGCCCCCTAGTGGCCTCCCGGCAGGGCAACACTGGGCTGAACACTCTGACCAACTCCTGTGAAAAATCATAATATGAGTAGCATAGAGGGGAGTCGTTTTGCCACTCAGAGGCTCCCCACAATCTTGCTTTACCAGCCAGCAAAGAAATTACATATGCAATCTTTGAGCGATCAGTGGGATATGATGATGGCTGAAGCTCAAAATTAATGTCACACTGAGTGAGGAATGCCCGACAGTGCTCGGGATCACCTCTAAAGAGCTCTGGCGGAGTGAGACGTGGTTCCGAAGATGACGTCACGACGCGTGACGTAGTAGCGGGAGGAGGTGTTTGCGGAAGTGCCGGGTTAGGAGAAGCCTGGCTGCGGAGATGAGTTAAAATCTCGGACACGCCGGCTTCTAACTCTGAGATGGACTTTTCAACGCTAGCCCGCCACTGACCGTCTGGCGAGGGTTCCATTTCTTGGCCAGATCGTTTCTGTAATGAACGATAACGTCGGACCCAAGATTCGACACAGCACAGGTCTGTGGTTGCTAAAAGGCTTTATTTCGAATGTGCACGCACTGCGTGTGGAGCGCGCGGGTAGCTCTCGAGCCGGTAACCCCCTGAGACGGAGATGACAGGTTAGTGATCAGGCAGAGGGGAAAAAGGGAACAGACCCTCTAACCTGTTAGAGGGTTTGTGAGCTCGGGGACCGGCTCGGCAGGAAGGGGTTTGCAGGGGTAGGAGCCGTTGAGCGGCAGGCGGTCCACTGGGGTCTTTGACCGGTGATGGTCTGGGGGGCAAAGTCCAGTGAGCCAAATCCAGGCAGAGGTACAAGAGGGGAAATCCAGAAGGCAGGTCCAGGTCCAGTCCAAGGTCCAAAAAACTAGCAGATACACAGACGTCAGGGGTTAGGCAGACTCGAAAAAACTCACGGACAGACAGGTCAGGTTCACAGGCAAGAAATCCAAGGCGAAGGCAGATGCAGAAATCCAGGGACGGACCGGGTCAGGTTTCCAGACGTGGGCAGACAGAATCAGTTAAGGGGTTAGGCACTCTCGGTGGTCAAGGCAGAACAGGTCAGGTACGAGTTAGCAGACAGAACAGGGAACAACGCTGGAAGGTACTCGATAGCAGGCTATGAGACGATCTGGCACTGGAAGCTGATTTGGACAGGGCTTATATGGAGAGGAAAACAGCTGAAGCCAGTAAACGATAATTGCAAGCAGGGCAGAGAGGAGCAGGTGTGCAGAGTGTAGAAAAATCAGCGCCAGTGCCAAGAACATCACAGAGAAAGGCGATTCTCACAGAGTTTTTTTATGAAGTTAAAGTGGAGCGCGGACACAGGGTTCATCCTGGACAGGTCTCCAGTCACTGGGCTAAAATATAACCATTTTATTAAACTTCAAAAAAGTTAAATCGTGCCTTTTTATAAACTGTAATGATTAATTGGTGAACAATAACGGGCAAAGCAGAGATTGATTATTGTCATGTGCAATCTGTGTCAAATTAAAATGTATTATGTCATGATAGTGTTGGTGATGTGTCCTGCATTTCCAAGGCTGTGGTTGGCCTTGTATGATCATAAAATTGGTTTATATTGAATGTGACAGGGAGCCAGTGGAGTTGATGTACAGGTGTGAAGTAGATGATGTAATGATGAAGCTGCTGTCTTTGTACTAGCTGGAGTTTATGGAGGTTTCTGGAGGACAGGGAGGAAAGGGAGCTGGGATTGTAAAGTGGACTGTGGACCAGTTTGTCAACAGTGTGAAGGAAGAACTTGATGCTGCAGAGATGAAAGTAACCCAGATGATGATGTGGGAAGTTATGGAGAGGCTGTCCAGGATGACGCAAAGGCTTTAAAGCTGAAAGGTGGCAGAGATACAGAAATTTTCAATGGATATTTTAAAAGTCAATCAGATTTAGTTGACTTTGCACACTAAGCAAGTGAGCCAACTAATGCGGCATGATGTCCACGGCCCGGGAATATATGGGCTTGCGAGAAAATGTTTTCAGTCAAACATTATTTTTGCTTCGACCCCTGTGCTAACTGCACTTGCGCCGCTTCTCTTGTTAATATGGCAAAGCCCTCCGGAGTGTTCCCAAACATATCCGCTTGCTCATACATACGGAGAATATAGCTGATTTAAAGGCGCAGAACGAATGAGCACCTTGATATGTGCTTGAGGTTGGCTTTGTTGCCAATCAAACCCAGGTTTAAAATCCTTGCAGGGCAGCCTAAAGCTCACTTCTATCATTAAGCCATAAAAAAGAAATTACAAAAAGTTCAGTTGTTTTATAAAAGACCTCTGTTTTAGTTTTATAAACATTTTATTTCAGTGTTAAATACTGTTTAAAGTAACGGATTGTAATAAAAAATGTGTCCGGACCTTTACTGGTTGTTGATTTTCTTTATTCGGACCCCGCTGATTTTTAATTAGTGACCCCTGACCTAAAAGAACACGTAATGATCACTTTTTCTAAAAAACAAAACCAAACAACAAACAAACAAAAAAAGTTCTAGAAAATAATCTGCGAACTAACAATGGTACAATTGGTTGCATCCCCTTACATTTATCTTAGAACTAAAGCAACATTTTGGGAAAAGGACAGTATACTTGAAGGTCGTCAAGCAGCAAAACCATGAATTATACTCTTTACTAAAAAATCCTAAAGGAGAATCTCCAACTTGAAGCTGGTCTAGTCATATATATATATATATATATATATATATATATATATATATATATATATATATATATATATATATATATATATATATATATACAGTGTTGGGTAAGTTACTTTAAAAATGTAATCCTGTTGAGATTAATGTTTATACTTCATTAATCGATTT
The DNA here is from genome assembly GCA_037039145.1 of Fundulus diaphanus. Lineage (NCBI taxonomy): Eukaryota > Metazoa > Chordata > Actinopteri > Cyprinodontiformes > Fundulidae > Fundulus > Fundulus diaphanus. The sequence continues at coordinate 9,071,686 of CM073139.1, forward strand.
ATCTTGTTATGATGTAGTAATATAAGCTTCTGATATAATCATATTACTCACATGATAGCTTATTCATGTCCCTGTGAAGAAACATAAGAGACTCTGTTTGTCCCTTCATGAAACAAGAGGACTCAGGTACAAGATTATGTGCTGACTGAACGTGATTACTCAGCTGTGTATCTTTGTTGACAACTGAGGCTGTAAACTATCTGTTCCCCACCCCTCAGTACAGCCTCAGTCATTGTAACTAGGGACACGCCCCTTTCTTAATAAAATCGAGGAGAACGTTAAGACCGACAGAGTGGGCAGGAGATTGTAACTGTGCGGTCTTCTTCCTACTCTCCTCGAGAACGAAACCAAACTAATTGCCTTTGTGTCTTTCTTTCCCTGTTTATATGATGTTCTAGGTGTTTAGACCTGACATTAACTTGGTCCTTCGAGCCGGATACCAACATACCTGAAGATACTGGTGGACGTGGGTGAAATCCAGAAAGACTGTGGCCACAGCAGGACTGAAGAGTCCTTCAGACCCTTTAACGGGACTGGGTTTCATCCCGTCCCCTAGGATTCTGAAGGTTGACGGTGATCCGAGGGATTAAGGCACAAAGGAGGACAACGGAGTCCTATAAATTCCGTAAGTAGGTTTTTCATTGAAACAAAAACCTGATTGAAAAAGGAAACAAAATAGAGTGAAACAAGATAGAGCTAGGTTTTCATTAAAAACAAAAAACCTGAGTGAAAAGGATAAAATACAGTAAAATAAGTTCCTACCAGGGGAGCAGGCCCCCGGAATTGTCTGTAGTCCCGTTAAAGGGTAAAAGTAGGATATTTTACGTCTATAAAAGAAAAAAGACCTGAGGAATTCTAGACTCTGTTCAGGCAATAATATAGAGCTAAAATAACTCCTACCAGGGGAACAGGCCCCCGGAATTGTCTGTAGTCCCGTTAAAGGGTAAAAGTAGGATATTTTTTCGTCTATAAAAGAAGTGGAACTAGTTCGCCTACCAAGGGAGCAGGCCCCCGGAATTGTCTGTGGTAAATGTAGGATATTTGTCATCTCAATTAAATAGGCCTTAAAAGTGTGACTGAGAGTGTGATTGGGAACAACCACTAGGTTCTATTTGCTCCATACTAAAACAGCAGGAAAAGTACAATACGACTTTTGTGGATGCAAAGGCAAGAATTTCTCACCTGAAAAGGTTGAAGCAGAAATTACCACAATAGTTTTTTAGTATTGTCCTGCTGAAAAACAAACCCCAGTGTTTATAATACCCTAGGTATTAACACACTGGACCAAATTGACTCAAAATGGGAAAAAACTCAAGCAAAATAAGAGAAGGATTAACCAGCAGTGACTGGAAATTTGTACAAAGTAAAGATCCTAGCAAAAATAAACATTTAAATAGGTGGATTGAGAAATATGGATTTGAGGGACGCCTAAATTCCCAAAACATTGCAGAATTAAAAGACAAAATAACAAAGAAGTGCAAAAATGATGAACACAAAATGGCAAAGGAAGGAGAGCAGGATTTAGGATGGTGGGAAAAAGTAGCAAAATCCAGAGTAAAAGGGCAAAGAAATAAGAAAAAGGAGGATGAAACAGGGCCCGTAGACCAAGGTCATGTTAAAATAAAAATAGGAAGAACCAAACAAAAAACAGATGAAAGTTTTGATGAACACCGAGTAAGGATGACCGCTGTGTTCAAAATACATTCAGGTCTGAATGAGGAACAAAACGCCCAAAGTCCCTATCAGCAGCAGTTAAAGAACGCTCTGCATGCAGGTTCAAATAACGCAATACAACAGTGGGTAAATCGACATTACATAGACATGGCGTCTGGTAAACCAGAAGAGTACATTAATCATGCACTCCATGCAGAAAAAGTAATCAAAGATAAAGAACGACAAAAAAACAAAACAAAATCAGACAGTTTCCTCTCAGAAGAAGAAGTGTTTTATCAAGGCCATAGAGGCCAGCCCGATAACAGACGCAGGGGCAGAGGCCGAGGAGGGAAGGGAAGTTTCCACGGTCACCTTAAAGAATCTGATGACTGTTGGAGGTGTGGACAGTTGGGAAACATCCAAAGAAATTGTCCCAATCAAAAACAAAGGAAAAACCGTTTAGCATGACTAACCGATGAAGAAGAAAAATACAAAAGAACCCCCAGAGGAAGAAGTAATGCTAAATCTGTATGAACTATTTTTTATGGGGGGAATTGTATCAATTAGGATTAGCCTGGTGCCCACAGCAAATGGAAGCATTGTGGTAAAAAGACAACAAGAAGATGTACTTGTGCAAAGGGGTTCAGGAAACACTCACTACTACTATACTCTGGATGTCCCAAACACATCTCCACATAAGTCAGCCTCAGCCCTGAAACAGGAAGGGAGACAATCTATAAGCAAAAATACAAGATGAAATGACAGAAACAAATCTGCATGTTACTCTCTGGTACAAATACAGCCCAGGATCGGACCCAGATTATGAAAAAAAAGTTGAAAAGTGTACACCGGCAACAATAACAGTGGATTACCTCTACTCGGATGCTCACAGCACCACGGTAGCAGGAATAATCTTGCAAAAAAAAATAACTAAAACAAAACAAAACTAAGAGGTTTAACAGAATGCATTTCCCTTCACATGTCGTAAAAAAATTGTTAAAAGATCTACCACCTTCCCTCTGGCCCCAGGGTCCCACTGACGTAGGACTGGTTAAAGGAGCAGTACCAGTGCAAATAACACCAAAATCTGACTACAGACCCTGTGTCAGACAATATCCTTTAAAGCCTGATGCACAACATATTACACTGTTGTCGACATCAGCAATGCATTCTTTTCTGTGCCAGAGGACAAATCAACAAAAACAAACTTCAACTATGCAAAACAGTGAGGGAAATATTTAGGTCATAACCTGAGTGCACAAGGCAGAACCGTTCTAGAGGCAAGGAAGACAGCTATAACAAAACCTGTAACGAAAGCGCAAATGATGTCCTGTTTTTTAGGCCTCACAAACTACTGAACCCAAATTACTCGGAAAAAGCAGGGCCTCTACAAAAACTAATGAATGATCAAGAATTGAAAATGTCAACACAATTAAACTGGACGACAGAAGCAGGAAAAGCCTTTGGTGATCTAAAACAGGCCTTAGTTTCCAGCACCGCTCTAGCGTTGCCGGATTACAATAAACAGTTTATTCAAAAAGTAGACTGCAAAAGCTGTTACATGACCTCTGTTTTAGTACAGCAGCACGGTGCAAAAATTAAGCCAATTGCTTACTTTTCATCTAAACTAGATAGTGTGGCCTGCATCTTATCAGCATGTGTACATGCAGTAATCGCGGCCGGCAGCAAACATGACTGTCAATAAACAGCTGAACAGTTGACTAAATCCAGACCAGATCTAAACGATCAACCCTTAACCGAGGGACAAACTCTTTTCGTTGATGGCTCATCAAGAAAAGACAACTACGGTAAAACACAGACAGGTTATGCTGTTGTTACAGCAACAAAAGTCTTAAAAGCAGAAAAACTGCCTTCAAATACTCTGCAAAAGCTGCAGAACTGGTAGCCCTCACAGAGGCTTCAAATTAATGAAAGGAAAACGAACCACTATTTACACAGTCAGTCAGTATGCATTTTCAACAGTTCACACTGTGAACTGAGGCAAGTTTCCATCTCCAAGCTACCCATTTTAAATAATTCACATGGACTGCATTGAATTAGATCAGAGTGAAGAGAAAAAGTATTGTCTAGTGATAATAGATGCTTTTCTAAATGGAAAGGCAGTAACAGCAGCTAAAGCTTTGTGCAAAGACATTGTACCTAGATATGATATATATATATAAAAAAAAAATCTACAGTGACAATAGCACTCATTTTGTAAACCAAGTGATCAAAAAGATAGGACAGTGCTTTCACATAGACTTAAAGAATAATTGTTCATATCACCCTCAAAGCTACGAGACCTATGAGACATTGTTTGGCAGGCAATACAGGCTGCCATATTTTAAGAATGAATGGGAACTGAAAGAAGAAACTGATTTAGCAGATTATATGAGAAAAATGTTACGGTGCAAACATAAAATAAGGATTCATAGATCACTGGGTGATTATAATTTAACGAACACAGATCCTAAATTTGTAAGAACGCAGAAAATGCAACAATAATAATAAGGGATAAATGAAAATGTAAGAAATCACTCAGAGTAATGTCTGCTTACATGAGAACCGAGAACAAGATACTTGTTAAAAGGTTGAATTAGATGAGGTTAAGATTGTATTGGGGAGTATTATCAATTAAACTAATGTTAGATGACTGAAAAAGGTCTAAAGACTCATAAAAGGTCTATCTAGAGCAGTATGGAGCAGTTAAATGATCAGGGGGAGATATTTTTAAAAGAAGACCAATGAAATGTTTTAATACAATTCTTTGTTGAGACTGTTAAAGAGTGTGTTAAATGAGTTGAGATGAACCTTGACACAGTAGCCATGAAACAGAAACTTCATCCAAGTGGGAAGGACCCCTTCAAGTGCTCCTTACCACCTCTACAGCATTAAAAATAGCAGAAAGGTCCGCCTGGATCCATTTATCTCATTGTAAAAAGGTCATTCAAGCTGAAAGCTCCGATAGGGGAAGTACTTATAAGTCCGATAATAGGGTGGACCCAGACACATAGAGTCGGCGAGATCCGAAAGTCGGCGAAGCAAAAGAGCATTACGGAACCAAGTAGAGGAATTCAGCTTGAATGACGCATTAAGCCGTATTGCACTAAAAGAGGCAAGATGAATACCCTTTTACTGCTGACTGTGTGCATTTTCTTCAGTCTGGAAGAAACCACAATAGACTATTTTGACAAATCACCCGAATTATCAACAACCTTCCCGAACCCATGTTTAAAAACACAACATAGAAGAACAGAAGATCTGTATTTCTGTTAGAACAGTACAAGATTTCAGGCAGTTCTGGTACAAGACATCAGCAAAATAAACATAGGAGGCTACAGCGGAGATTCCTGGAAAGGGTACGATTGGTACTTGGACAGCACCGGCCTAAAACAGTCAGGACATTATTGGGGAAATGTTTTTGCAACCACTGGCCGATGGCCAGAAAGATCATATGGCCACTCCAATAGAGCTAAAATATGGAAAACAAGAATGACAATGCATCTAGCAGGAAAAGATTTATTTATTTCTTTAAATCTTTTTTTTTTTTTTTTACATTCAATACAACTAGTGAACCACTGCCAGAAAAACCTGAATCCTCCGGTCAATACATAGATCCTCCTTGTCATGTATTAATGCTTTGTATTTGGAGACAACACGAACAGGACCCTTGTGTTCGTTTAGGATTTTGTCCTAATGTAACGGCCTTCAATGTAAACAGAATAAATAACAAAATCTCGGCAGGAGGAACACTCACACGGGGACCCAAAATAGATTCAGAGATGGTACCCTTAATAATAAACAGCCCCCTTACTACCAATGAATGGTTTCAGGTCACAACAGGAGTCTCAGGTCAAACAAACAACTGGCTGTTAATGGTAGAGCAAGCTGCTAACATGGCTGGACAAGGCTGCGTAGTGTGCATGAGTCCCAGGCAGTAACTGGTCCAAGTTGTTCCAGCAGTAATGGATGCTGAATGTTTACTAGAGGTAACAAACAAAACTGTTCAACTACCAACTGTTCACATTGGACAAAATTTACCCTTTGGCTACAGCACAAGAACAAAAATTTTTGTTCTTGAATCGGCATTGAATCAGCATCTTGCTGGTGGTGTACTATCTACAAGAATATGGAAATCACATTCATTACAATGTGCAACGACTAGGAAATTGGACACAGAGTGTTTTTGAAGCAGTACATGGACAACTGGCTGCGACTTCACTCATGGCTTTTCAGAATAGAATTGCTCTAGACATGTTACTGGCAGAAAAAGGAGGAGTCTGCGCAATTTTTGGTGAGCGACGTTGTACTCTTATTCCAAACAACACAGCCTCAGACGGCAGTCTCACTGTCGCCCTCGAAGGCCTACGGTCACTGAATGGTAAAATGAAGGAGCATTCCGGTGTGGACACGTACATGTGGGACTCATGGTTGGATGGTTTTGGAGAACACCGCACCCTTATTTCACCAGTGCTTGTGTCCACAGCTGTGTTTGCCGCCATCTTGACCCTTTGTGGGTGCTGGTGCATCCCATTTCTTCGAGGTTTAACGCAGCAGTTAATAACTACTGCAATAGCTCCTCCGCAGGAACAGTATCCTCTTTTTGCTCCCAGTGACTATGCAGATGACCAGGAAGAAGAAGACAATTGTAACATAGAAAGTTTATTTACCGACCATGTGTGAACTCACAACCCCTCCGAGTGTACGTGATAATGTTGCTGTTACTCCATGATCTAGCAGCCGAAAATCGTCGATGAAGTGACTGTGTAGTGAAAATTGTAATAGTATTTTTCATCTGACATTATACACCATAAACAGGGGGGAATGTTGAGATTAATGTTTATACTTCATTAATCGATTTATCTTGTTATGATGTAGTAATGTAAGCTTCTGATATAATCATATTACTCACATGATAGCTTATTCATGTCCCTGTGAAGAAACATAAGAGACTCTGTTTGTCCCTTCATGAAACAAGAAGACTCAGCTACAAGATTATGTGCTGACTGAACGTGATTACTCAGCTGTGTATCTTTGTTGACAACTGAGGCTGTAAACTATCTGTTCCCCACCCCTCAGTACAGCCTCAGTCATTGTAACTAGGGACACGCCCCTTTCTTAATAAAATCGAGGAGAACGTTGAGACCAACAGAGTGGGCAGGAGATTGTAACTGTGCGGTCTTCTTCCTACTCTCCTCGAGAATGAAACCAAACTAATTGCCTTTGTGTCTTTCTTTCCCTGTTTATATGATGTTCTAGGTGTTTAGACCTGACAAATCCGTTACAGTTACAAGTTACTTTGTTTAAAATGTAATTGTAGTGTAACTTTTTCGATTACTTTTAAAAAGTAATGTAACTAATTACTTTGATTACTTTTTGATTACTTTAAGGTTTTAATGAGTATTGACACATGTTCAACATTTAATTTTTGAGAACTGAATGTGAACCTTAAAAAAGCGGAATTGGGAATTGACACTTGTATGACTCTATTCCTGTATATCCATCAGTAGTTAAAGGGCAAGAGTCAGCAAATGCAAATTCTGCCCTGTAAAACAATGACAGCACAATTGTTGCTGTATGATCTGAAGCCCCATTTGGAGCTTTTAAACAGGCTTTGAAAAACTTTGACAATTTGCTGCTGTAATATTATAGATTTTTTAGAATAAAAAGCTAGCAGATGTGCATAATCAAAAATAACAGAAATACAATTATAGAGCATTCAGTATTGTAAGAAAGCCCACACTGTTTCTGGATAAATACATTATTGTATGAGTTAAGTTCTGTTCCGTTTTCTGCCTTTTTCGTTGTAAAACTGAAATGTCACATGCTCCTGAATGCACCATAGCTTTCTGACGCTCACGAATGCAACACTGTGAACGCTGAGCTGTGTAGACGCGCGTTTGATTTTCCGCTTAAGACAAAGTTTTGCAGTTTCACAACACACGTCGGCTCTCACGGTTTATTGTTGTGTGTGAATAACAAGAGGTGGCTGTCAACAAGCTTGAAGGCTGTCATTTTTGATGCACTGCTTGAGCTGAAATAAAACCGTGAAACGTCCGCTCGCTTGCTGTTCTTTCAGAAGGCTCCACCAGCACAGCATGGATCATCAGAGTGATAGAGACAAGGAGCCATAGCGGGAAACGGCGATACAGGGCGCGAAGCAATAAAAATATCATTACATATTTCGCAAAGGTTTTTCTTTATATTTTAAAAAAAATGTAACTAAATTTGTAATTCTTAATATTTTCGGAAGTAACTGTAACTGAATTACATGTTTTCTCATTGTAACTGTAACGAATTACAGTTACTCTTTTTTTGTAATTAAATAACGTAACGTCGTTACATGTAATCCGTTACTCCCCAACACTGTATATATATATATATATATATATATATATATATATATAACCTGGTTGCATAATTGTTCAGACTGTTAAATTAATACTTTTAGCACCTTTTAATTGAATTTTAACCTTCATTCTTCTTGAGTTTGTGCCTGCACTCTATCATATATAATCGGATTAAGCCGAAAGCAAGTTTAGTGTTCTAAAAGGATTTTCCTTATATTTCCTTGTTTACATTCTTTAACTGAAGCCATACTCTGCTGAATGATTAAGAAGAATCAATACTATCTTAAAATGTTTATGCAACAGCATACTATCACTCAGTAAAAACAGTGAGCTCTATTTGGGGAAAACAAGGGACAGCAGTTATATTGCAAAAACTGGACATTGCAGATAAAGAAAACGATAAAAATGGAAAGTAGAAATTGGTCAGGAGGGCTGCTGAGAAGCCAATAGCAACATTCAATGAGAACCATATTTACTTATAAGCTTTTGGTTGTATTCTACTATTCATTGCCACAAAACCCTTTTACAACAAAAAATCAACTATCCCGTCCCGAAATCAGAAGGCGCAGACAATGGCGAAGATCCTGGTGGACAAGTACTTCCTACATTATGGTCTTCCAGCCAGAATCCACTCAGATCAGGGGAGAGACTTTGAAAGCCAGTTAATCAAAGAGCTTCTGAAGATGATGGGAATCCGGAAATCACGGACTACTCCCTACCACCCGCAGGGAGATCCACAGCCCGAGCGTTTCAACAGAACTCTTCTGTCCATGCTTGGAACCCTGGGGTGTGAGAGGAAAAAGCAGTGGAGCAAACATATTGGCTACCTGGTTCACGCCTACAACAGTACCAAATGTGACGCTACAGGGTACTCACCCTATTTCTTGATGTTTGGCCGAGAAGCAAGGCTTCCTATAGACTTGTGCTTTGGAACCTCTCCTGATGGCGAAGCTGATGGTTGCCATTCCCGCTATGTAGCCAAGCTAAAAGAAGACTTGCAGAGGTCCTACAAGCTCGCTTCCGACACGGCTTATAAGACGCATCAGAGGAATAAAAGATCCTATGACAAAAGAGTGGGATTCCAAACCCTGGATATTGGTGATAGAGTGCTACTGAGGAACTTGGGACTGAAAGGAAAACATAAATTGGAGAGTCGTTGGAGTCCTATCCCTTATGTGGTTCTAGGAAAGATGCCCAACCTTCCTGTGTACAAAGTGAAACCAGAAGGAGGAGGAGGGGCAGTGAAAACTCTCCATCGTGATCATCTCCTGGCAATCGGGCAGTTAGTGAGGATGCCAACAGTGGAGACTGAGGACAAGTCACATGTCATGAAAAGATCAAGAACCAGATCTGAGACACAAAAAAGATCAAAGAAACTCTTACCTAAAGTACAAGAGGCTCTTTAAAAGTTGCTAGAGTGTATGGATTCCTCTTCAGATGTGTAGTACTATGGACCTGAAAAACCTTACAGTACTTACCTGACCGAAATCCTGAAGAAGGAAAGGGATACTGCTGGACAGTCAAATCTCATCCAAGATGACGGTGATTCTTCTCAACAGTCCGATGGAAATCCTGCTGAGGACAGCTTGTCAGAAGAGGAGAGCTTGTCAGAGGAGGACAGTGTGGAGGAGGAACGCAATGGTGTGAGAGAAGAGGATGGAGATCAAGATTTTGTTCCAGAGGAAGAAAGCGGGTTAGAGTCTGATAACCCTTGCCACGATGAGCATCCAGAGACAGTACCTAGAGCGAGAGTTATTGGTCAACCTGAAAACCGACCAAAAAGAATAGTGAAACCAGTCATCGGGTTAACTTATGATGAGCCTGGTAGGTCAAAAGATCAGCCTCTTAGTATTGTACATAGAGGAGTTGTTATTAAGATTGGCCAAAGTTAGGTTAAACAAGTTCATGCATCCTTTCCACTAGTTAACGGTTAAAAGGAAGGAATAAAATAGTTCATTAGGTTTGATGAGGACATCAAAGGCTTTTAGAAGGGGGAAGGTGTAACCCGGTTAAAAATGTTAATCGGTACTATTTCATTCAAATATAAAAAATAGTCTGAGTAAGAAGGTTGAAAGGTGTTAAAATGTTAAAAACATTATCAAAGCAGTTTAAATGTAAATATTATGTTATTGTTTGTCTGAGAGATGTATTTGTGTAAAATTGTATGAACCAGCATTTATGGGGTTAATAGAAATGGGCGGGGGTGTGGCTACGGCGGGACGGCAGAGAGAGAGAGAGAGAGAGAGAGAGGGAGAGGCGAGGGAGACGGAGAAAAAAGAGAAACGAAAAAGCACCAGGAAATGACCAGATTTGTTATGTAATGATACATCAACTCAGTGAAAATTCAATGGATGTATTACTTGAGCTATATAATAAAGTATGGGAGGATGGGAAACTGCCACAGAGCTGGAAGGAAGCTGTGGTGGTGCCAATACGCAAACCAGGAAAAGATTGTACAAATCCAGGACATTATAGACCAATTGCTTTAACCTCTAACATATGCAAGATAATGGAGAAAATGATAAATGAAAGGTTAACATACTATATGGAAAAGAAAGGATATATAGCTAAATACCAAAGTGGTTTTAGAAAAGGAAGAAATACAATGGATCCAGCTGTATGTTTAGAACACGAAATTAGAAAAGCACAAGTTAACAAAGAAAGTGTCGTGGCTGTCTTCTTTGATATAGAGAAGGCGTATGATATGATGTGGAGAGAAGGATTGTTAATTAGACTGTGTCAATTAGGTGTCAAAGGGCGAATATATAGATGGTTTAAGGATTTTTTACAAGGGAGATCAATACAAGTTAGAATAGGGAAGAATTACTCAAGAAGATATACTGTAGAGAACGGAACACCTCAAGGGAACATAGTGAGTCCTTTATTATTTTCTATATTAATTAATGATGTTTTCAGGGAAATAGGAAATGGGATGGGGTTTTCTCTTTTTGCGGACGATGGGGCAATTTGCAAGAGGGGAAGAAATCTGAAATTTATTGTTAAAAAGCTACAGGATGCTATTACAGAAATAGAGGAGTGGTCATATAAATGGGGTTTTAAATTCTCAGTAGATAAGACAAAGACAATGTTCTTTACAAAGAAAATAATTAGTACAGAGGTAAAACTAAAGCTGTATAATCAAGAATTAGAAAGAGTAAAACATTTTAAGTTTTTAGGGTTATGGTTTGATGACGGAATAACATGGAGTGTACATATCCAGAAAATACAGGACAAATGTAGGAAGGTGTTAAATGTTATGAGATGTTTGGTGGGAAGTGGTTGGGGAGCTGACAGAAAAGCGTTGAAGGCAATTTACTGTGGATTAATTAGATCAGTACTGGATTATGGTTGTGTGGTATATGGATCTGCATCAAGTTCATCTCTAAAAAAGTTAGATAACATCCAGTTTCAGGCTTTGAGATTATGTACAGGAGCTTTTAAAACAACTCCAACGGCAGCATTACAGGTAGAAATGGGAGAAATGCCACTTGAGTTGAGAAGAATTCAGTTATCTCTGAACTATTGGGCTAATTTACAGGGCCATAATGAAGATCATCCTGCACAAAGCACTTAAACATCTTGTTGGGAAATGGAGAAGAGGGAGAGAAAAAGCTTTGGGTGGACAGTTAAACAAAAAGCAACAGAGTTAGAATTAATTGATTTAAAGTTCAGTCCAACAGTTCCACTGCCAGCAGTTCCACCGTGGGTACTACCTGAAGCTAAAGTAGATCTCACACTATTACAAAAGGGAAACAAGGTCAGGGGGTTTAGTTTGAATTCAAATATAATACAGGAATATATTAACAGTTACTACAGTTTCATTCAGATCTACACAGATGCATCAAAAAGTTTAGATAACAAGATAGGAGTATCTTTTATTGTTCCAGAGTTTCATATTACAGTAGGAAAGAGGACCAGTGATAATATATCAGTATACACAGGAGAAATGCTAGCAATTCTGTTTGCAGTGCAATGGGTAGAGGAAATAAGAGCACTGAGAGTGATTATTTGTTCAGATTCATCTTCATCACTAATCAGTTTACAGAGAAGTCACTCAGACAGTAGACCAGATATTTTGATAGAAATCCAGCAAACATTATACAGAATTCAAATGATGGGCATTACAGTCATATTTTTGTGGGTACCAGCACATAGTGGAGTTAAAGGAAATGAAATGGCAGATAAGGCTGCAAAGGAGGCTACAACAAGAGAAGATATTGATGTTTCAGTTAAAATTAGTAAGATGGAAATAAAGAGCATTATTAAACAGAAGATGAAGGAAAGGTGGCAACAGCAATGGGAGGAAGAGAGGAAAGGAAGATGGTTTTACATAATTCAGAGGAGAGTGTGAGAAATTAGATGGGCAGGGAGGAACAGAAGAGAATAAACGATTATATCAAGACTTAGATTTGGGCACACAGGATTAAATAATACATTATTCAAAATAGGTAAACATAAGAATGGCAGATGTGAGTACTGTGAGCAACAAGAGACAGTTGAACACGTTATGGTTCACTGTAGGAAGTATGAAAGAGAGAGGAGGGAAATGGTTCAAAATCTAAAAAAGGAAAGAATACATTTTGATTTAATAGAAATACTTAGAAAAAGATCAAGAGATAAGTGTTATGTCAAGGGCGACTGTGGCTTGATGGGTTGAGTAGTCGTCTGGCAATCAGAAGGTTGTGGGTTCGTTTCCAGCATCCCCTTGCCACATGTTAATGTGCCCCTGGGCAAGGCACTTAACCCCATATTGCCTACCGAGCTGCGTCTCGGTGTATAAATGTGTGTGCGTTAGTGAGAGCGACTGGGTGAATGTGGCTATAGTGTACAGCGCTTTGGGTGGTCAGCATGACTGGAAAAGCGCTATATAAGTTCAGTCCATTTAATAGTTTTTCATTATCTTAGATTAATAAATGTAATTGAGAGGATTTGAAATCTTATTTTGGTTTTGTTTATATCGTTTTGTTAATTTAATTGTGACTTGTTTTGTTTAGTATAAATAAGTAGTGGACATTCTGATCCACACTCCATATCAGTTGGTGGCGGTAATGCACCATTTCGTTGCGTACCAACCGCCAAAAAAAGTCTATAAAGAAGAAGAAGAAACGAAAAAGCTGGCGAACAGTATCAAACAGAGACTGTTAAGCAGTTTTTGTGACCAAAGGTCGTGGAGGAGTACTACCCGGACTCTTCAGAGGACTTAATGGTACCTTTTCAGTTTTTTGGGTGGACTACTCAACCTGAGCTGAGAGGTAAACGTGGAGCTAGCAGCTAACTGAGGTGCTAGTGTGTTGCCGTGGCTTTGCTAAGCTAGCAGCCCGCTAACTACACAGACCACCAGACGGTGGGAACGGAGGTGGAGCTGCAGACAGAGAGCGAGCGACGCGACTTCGGCAGTGACGAGCTTTCATTTCCTCCAGGCGGGTTTTCCTCCTCAACTCACTTCTTCCACTGCCATTCGTCTTGGGGTTTTAAAGTCATCGAACCCCAGCTATAATCAGGCGTGCACCGAGCTCTAACGGGTACCCATTTTGTTTAAAAAAAAAAGTAAATCTAATAAGATTGCCGGCTTAAAGAACAAGGTGTGTGGGCCCACAAATCAGGGCTTTGAACCGGTTCAAGGAACGAAAACGAAAACCGGGAACTTTTTGTATTTTACAGGGAACAGAAACGAAACCGGAAACGTTATTATTTTTTATGTTCTGGAACTGGAACACTTATTTAAAAATAATGGTAACCGGTTAATACCGGTTTTATTTCGTTCCTCAAAGTTTTCGTTGCCTAATTAACTAAAAAAAAAAGTAATTATTTTCGTGCGCACATTACCATGACGGCTGAGGTTCACTTCCTGTGTGACATCACATCACACATTCGCTGACTGAATGGAGCGAGAGCGGTGTCACCACTAGAGCTACACATCTTAAATAAGAGGTAAATTACGATCAGTGACGGACTGGACGGTCTGGCATTCGGCATGATCGTCGAGTGTGCGCGGCCCCTTTCACCCTGTTCATTGTAGGCCTACATTATCTCTCGGCCCACTAATAAGCCAAATGCAGGGTTTCCCGCAGCGCTGTCTTGGCGAGGCGGCTGCCTCGCCAAACTCACGCTACCGCCTCGCCAACATTCCAAAAAAAACCCCAAACAAACAAACGAAGTCGGTATGCTTGCATGTTTATTTGACGCTAACACGCGGTTTTTTGTTGCTGCTTTCGCGCGTGCATATACTGAATGGCAGGGAAAAAAACACATGGATACGCCCCCCCCCCCCCCCCCCCCCCCCCTCGGTCCGCGCAAAACTAGAGTTCAACACCAATGGGGCTACAAACGTGCGTGTTATTTCCGTGCATGTGAAGTTATATCTGTGTGTTGCGGGCACGTGCGTGCGTGTCCCCATGTGGGCCGCTGGTTGGTGAAAATGCCAGGGCCGTTTTTTAATCCCAGTCCGTCACTGATTACGATCCATCGTTAAGTAAAACGCTCATTCCAAACAGCTGACAGGAACGAAATTAACCGTTCCGGGAACAGTATTTTTTTGTTCTAACCGGTTCGGGAACGTCAATTTATTGGTGGAACTCATAACCGGAAACGTTATAATTCCGTTTCTGTTCGGAACGAACCGATTCGGAAAAAAAATCGGTTCAAAACCCTGCCACAAATTGCATTGTTTTTGAGAATTTTGTTATTTGGGGTATAGTGTTTGCCTGAAGAAAAAAGAGGCAATTTATTCTGAGGATTGTTTACAGAAAGGACGCCCTCTTCGATTTAGTCTGAAATTTAATATTCACTCTAATGTACTCACTACACCATACCTCACTGATTATGTTTATAACAATTGTTTGCATGCTGGATTACATTTTAAAAGATTTAAAGATATATATTAAATGCTGATGTGTTAAATTAAGCCTAAGGACAAAGGGTAAAAGACTGAATCCCTGACAGTGGCACCTTGTTAATAGGGGGTGCTGTCCCCACTAAAATTGCAGGGAAAAAAGTGTACACAGTAGTTATCACATCTGTTCTCTCATAAAATGTGCCAGACTTCGACTTAACAGCATTCACATTTCATTTTGGGTTTATTTGGGAATATTGATAAGTCTAAACTGTACATTTCAATGGCAAGGAATGCCAAACAGATGAGTGTGCATGTATCTTTAACTTTGTGCGTCCATGATGGTCTCTAATTGTATACTTAAATATTCTCCTTGGGGCACAGCTTTCCATCTGTGGCCACTCAGCGTCTTTTGTGTCATTCTTTATCCAATCAAATTAATTCAATAATACCTGTCAATCAAAGTCACACCCCTGGCAGTTTTGATGCGCTGATGTCACTCACATGTGATGCAAACAGAAGCATCAGAAAACAACAAGAAGACAGGAGAGAATGGCAACAGTGAAATACATTTCTGTAATTTATTTAGAAAATAATAATTTAAGAGGCGTCTGCTGGAAGAAGAAAAAACGTGGATAAAGCATTTTGGACCAGATCAACCAAACGTAAAAATCCAGCAGTAGGCAATTGACCATGGATGGATTTATGCTCAAATAAAGTTTTTTGTTGTATTGCAATAC
Source organism: Fundulus diaphanus (assembly GCA_037039145.1). Classification (NCBI taxonomy): domain Eukaryota; kingdom Metazoa; phylum Chordata; class Actinopteri; order Cyprinodontiformes; family Fundulidae; genus Fundulus; species Fundulus diaphanus. The sequence continues at coordinate 9,087,261 of CM073139.1, forward strand.
TCAGTGTTTAGTGTACCCCAACTTCCAAACTTGGTTTATAACAAGCCCCCACTGACCCCTAAGCACATCAATGCAGGCTTACAGGTGGAATAGATGAATGCATCTGATGGAAAGAGATTTATTCCAGTCAATAGAGACTTAACTTGGATTTAGGAAAAATTACTTCTAAACATCTCTGTGGTATGTGTTTGGGCAATAACATGGCTTTTATGTAATCCGTGGTCAATCCCCACGATCTGGAGTCCATTTTTGCCTGTTCTTGAAAGTTAGCATTTATCTTTATTATTTTACATCTGCGTTAATATAGCCTATAAATATGTATACATTTTATTTTTAGTTTTTTCATATTTGACTTTTCATGTAAAGGAATGGAAATAGAAAGCAAATGTCTTATTCAAGAGCATGGCAGAACCGGAGTCCAGCTCATTGTTGCATAAACCAGTTTGGTGATTAAAGCTCATTCGGTTTCCTGTGGATGATACCCTAGCCGGTATGGACAGCATGTAATGTAAGATGTATTTTTTATAGAATATGTTATAATAACCTATGAACATATGGGCGAGGTCAACTCGGACTCGGTCTGTACTTGTCCTGTTAGATCTCAGTGCAGCATTTGATACAGTTGATCACAATATTCTCCTACAAAGACTTGAACATCCTGTAGGGATTAAGGGGAAAGCATTAGGCTGGTTTAAATCTTATCTGTCAGACAGATTCCAGTTTGTTCATGTTAATAATAAATCTTCTTCAAACTCTGGGGTCACTTGTGGAGTACCACAGGGTTCAGTCCTTTCCGCCATGTTGTTGCTCTTCCTTCGACAGTTTCAAGGGCAGCGCCTCGTGTAGGCGGGGTTCGGGGCTGTTTGGAGGAATGCGGCCTTGACAGCTGCGCTATCTGCTAGCAGCGGCTGACTGGCTGCGTTCCTTGGCAACGCAAGGCCTCAGTCAATCGTTCCCCCAAATGTTTGTTTGTTTAAGTGTATGTGATGGACGGTTGTACTGGAACTGATTTTTCGATTGCAATGCAAATTGTAATTGACAATAAAATTTGATTGATTGATTGATTGAGTTCTGTTTACTATATCTATGCTTCCAATTAGCAAAATTATCAGACAGCATGGGAATAATTTCCACTGCTATGCTGATGACAGCTATATTTATCCATAAATCCTGATGAATCCAATCAATTACTTCGACTGCAGTCATGTCTTGATGACATCAAAAGCTGGATGACTTTAAATTTCCTGCATTTAAATTCTGACAAGACAGAAGTTGTAATCTTTGGACCAGAGTCCTCAAAAAGTAAACTTCTTAATCAATCGCTTAATCTGGATGGCATTAACTTGGCCTCTGGTAATAAAGTAAAAAATCTTGGTGTTATTTTTGACCAAGACATGTCATTTAAATCCCATATTAAACAGGTTTCCAGAGTTTCCTTTTTTCACCTCCGAAATATTGCCAAAAATTGGAAACATTCTGTCCAGGGGTGATGCTGAAAAACTAGTCCATGCATTTGTTACTTCAAGGCTGGACTATTGTAATTCTTTACGTATCAGGAAGTCCACAAAATGCAGTTCAAAGTCTTCAGCTGATCCAAAATGCTGCAGCAAGAGTTCTAATCAAAAACAAGGGGGATCATATTTCTCCAATTTTAGCTTCCCTTCGTTGGCTTCCAGTTAAATCAAGAACGTAATTTAAAATTCTTCTTTTTATGTATAAAGCCCTTCATAATCAAGCTCCATCATATATCAGAGCTCTGATTACGCCGTATATTCCTAACAGAGCACTTCACCCTCAGACTGCAGGTCTACTGGTGGTTCCTAGTCTCTAAAAGTAGAATGGGAGGCAGATCCTTTAGTTATCAGGCTTCTCTCCTGTGGAACCAACTCCCAGTTTTGGTCCGTGAGGCAGACACCGTGTCTACTTTTAAGACTAAGCTTAAAACTTTTCTTTTTGACAAAGCTTATAGTTAGAGTGGCTTATGTTACCCTGAGCTATCTCTATAGGTATGCTGCTATATGCTTAGGCTACTGGAGGACATCAGGGCCTATTTTTCTCACTCTACTGAGTTCTACTGTTCTCCAATTTGCATTGCTTGTCGTCATTTCAGCTTTTAACTTTTTGTTCTCTCTTTTTTTCTTCATAGTAGGTACACCTGATCTGGCATTCTGTTAGCTGTGTCATCATCCAGGGAAGACAGATCACTCGCTATTACCATCTAATGTAGAACAGATCACTGGATCAATGTGTGCTTCTGTGCTTGTTTGTCTCTCTTGTTGTGTCTCTGCTCTGTCTTCTCTAACCCCCAGTCGGTCGAGGCAGATGACCGTTCATACTGAGCCTGGTTCTGCTGGAGGTTTTCCTTCCCTTTAATGGGGAGTTTTTCTTTCCACTGTCGCTTCATCCTTGCTCGGTATGAGGGATTACTGAAAAGCCATGGACAATGCAGGCGACTCTCCCTGTGGCTCTACGCTTCTTTAGGAGGAGTGAATGCTGCTTTGATGCAATCAACTGGGTTCCCTTATATAGGAGATTTTCTGACCAATCTGTATAATCTGACCCAATCTGTATAAATCTGATTGAATTTGACTTTGGAAAGCGTCTTGAGATGACATGTTTTATGAATTGGCGCTATATAAATAAAATTGAATTGAAATGAACTCTTAAACCACATTTTGACTTTCACACATGTTTCATTATTTTTGTTTGATCATGGCGATATGGCACAACAACATGGATCAATAGTTCCAATGTTTGTCCAGGTCTGAAAGCAATATGGCAGTTACAGTTGTTAGTAAGTCATTTATTCATGATTTGCTACAAATCACCTCATGCTCTATAAACAACCTCCAAACTGTTCTTGAATTGAACTGAAATGCTTTATTGTCCCCTGTGGGGGGAAATCACGTTTCAGTACAACCCATCAAGAGAAATATATACATACTGCACGGTAGGGGATTTGTCTTTGAAAAAAGCCTAAACTGTCACAACACTGATTCACTTCCCTCATTTGCAGAATTAAGTTTGACCACATCCAGATAGCTCCTTCACCCCAATGAGACATGAGTTAGCACAGGCAGGCTCCTTCCTCCCTCTATATTTCACTCACTATCTTGGCTTTGGCTTGGGTGGGAGAACAGGCTTGGACCTATTGTTCAGGAATGGCAGCTGCCAGCGATTATGACATAAAGTACAAGTTTCATGTTGTTGCTTCCTTCCAGCCTGACAGGACGGCTGGGTAAAACGCTTTTCCTTTGCCATGTTTTTCCAAGCTGTAATTCAAGATGTCCACTAGAACAAATGTAAGAGGGGAGTAAATCAGAGCTGTTGCAGGCGGAAGATATTTTTACAAGCATCTTCCTACAATGCCATGTTTGCATGACATTCCTTAGATTTTCTCTGTTGCAGTTTCAGTATCCCTATCATTTGTCTTCAGGTTTGGCAGAGGCCTTTCACAGTTTACAGCAAGTAGAGAAATGTCCTGCTAAGTCTGCTACTTTAGTTTTTTCTCACTTGCTTGACCCCCTGTCCCTTCACCCTTGGCACTATTTCCTTTCACAAATATAAGATTAGCTCATACATCATTCCTGCAGGTTCCTAGTCCCCATAATCATTTATCAAGCTCTGTTTATTTCGACTGCACAGTTGTTTCTCCTCTTTATTTAGCCTCAACATATGTTGGAAGTTACAAAGAAGTGGTCAAAATGCCTTAATTTATCATAAAAAGTTGTTTTAAGATGATTTTAGGCTAGAAAGTACACCTTCAAACTTCATCTGTGCAGTCAGTTCATCAGTATTATGAGCCAATTTTAATTCTGCTCGGACTTCTTAAGAGTGGCAGAGACCCGCTGACAGGCGAGCCTAGCCGGGAAGAAAGTGCAGTGTTACGGCCAGACAGTCTGTGATTTCCCGCTGACTGGATCATATTCGTCACAGCTGAAAAGTCACCCTAAGGGGTTTACTAAGCTAGTGGGGGATATTGTGCATAACAGATGTTATGTGCAATAGTTAAAATCATGGCTGGATGTTTTCAGCGTTTTGAGTTCATTTTAAACTGTGTCGCCTCTCTCTCTCTCTCTCTCTCTCTCTCTCTCTCTCTCTCTCTCTCTCTCTGTGTGTGTGTGGAGCAGGCTCACTTTTCGTGGCAGAGAAAGAGGAGAAGAGAACTGCTCAGTGCTTATGGCCTGGCTTTAACCTACGTCAAATAATTTTGCTGTGATCAAAAGTCTGTAATGCTGTACTTAAAAACCGTTCTCCGACAGAGACAGATAGCTCTCCCTCTCGGGTAGTATGTATGTCCGTGGAGGAGAGGAGTGATACAGGAAGAATATTTAATGCACTTTATAATCTGGTGCACCTTATGGTCCGAAATATATGGGTAGTTCTTAAAAAGAACACCAACATCGGTCATTTACCAACATCTTGCTATATCCATGATGGCGGCTGTTCTGTTTTGGCTTTCCCTGCATCGCTCTCGTCAGCGTCATGGGTAGGGTGACCAGGTGTCCGGCTGTAGGCCAGACAGTTCGGATTTTCAATGCCCTGTCCGGCGTCCGGTGGCAGCATCAAGCTGGACGTGTATTTGTCCTCCTTTTTTGAGGCACTAGGCTTGAAGAACGGATTTTTTTTTTCATCTTTGCTGGGCTGCAGCACAATATCCAACCATAGACTATAAAAAAATGCATCCAACGCAGTAACATATCTGGTCCAACAAATGATTGGCCAAGAGCGGTGCCGGTGTCAGATGAATATCTTCTTGTTATTGGTTAAAAAAGTAAACAAGGGTCCACGTGCTGCTACGTCACACGACATTGACAGAAAGTTAGCATCATGCCAAAATGCAAAACTTCGTTTAATTCTGAATGGACAAAACAGCCTGAATTTATAATGAAAAGTAGTCAAGACTCATTCCATGGCTTCTGCACACTGTCAATGCAATGTTGACGTAAGCAGTCAGGGGAAAGCTGCAATTGAACGGCATGCGGGTACGGATAAACATAATAGTAATAAACGTGCTGCAGGTAAAGGGATGTAGCTGCTACAGAGGGTGAATGTGGAGTTTCCTTAAAGACAGGTCTGCTGCACATACACACAGAAACGGCAGACAAGTCCCCAAAGCACTTTAGAAATGCTATACTTTTTGAGCAGTTGAATGTGTTTTTATTTTTTGTTTACAATCTCTTGTTTACATAACAGGTTATTTAGGCTTTTTAAAGCATTTTTATTATGTATGTTACCTGTTAATTGTTTTTCCACATTTAAGTCCACACATGCTATGCTTTGTGGCACTATGCACTTAAAAAGATTCATCTCAGTGGTCAATTTTTGAACACCACAATGTATTGTGGTATACAATACAAATACCGTGAACCAACATTTTCTCACTTTTCATTAATATTTTTTCCCAGAGTCCTATGTACACCGTAGTAATTTATTGATATGCCACATGTCCTCCTTTTTAGTGTTATGGAAATGGTCACCCTAGTTACGGGTTGGTTTTGATGTGAGTGGTTGAAGAAGCAAGTCCGTAAAGATGACGGACAGGTGGTTTATCCAATCATATGCAAGGATTTTTGCTAAGGCACCTCCTTCTGAAATACATCCTATTGGAGCAATCCCGGATGGATGTGTGGAGCTCTGCGGAACAAAATCCATCTGGTGAGAGTCATGTTAATATTTTGCAGCAAGTCTATAAATGGTCGGAAAAGTACAAGTCTAGAAGCTTTGTTGTTGGTGAGGCCAAATCACTGCATTCTATGGGAAAGATGTAATAAGTTTACAGCATGCAATGAAGAATCCCTTGTTCTAATTACCTCCCAGGAATATAGATTCTTTTAAGTAACATTTTGACAGGGTTTAAAGACTAAACACATATTTTCCTTTTATAGGTGATTTGACACCTCCTTGGTCTTTTGCCATTGCTGTTTTTCTCTCGTTCAGAATATGTCAAAAAAGTTATCCCAATTGTTCAATCATTCAAGTTTTGCTTACTCACCGTATTAGAATCTTGAGCTTGAACTGAAAAAAATGTCATTTATTTTAATGAATTGCAACTTTAGAATGTTTGTTTACTACAAACATGATTAAGTTCTGAAAGTAAAAGGATTTGGGGTTAAATGAGTGGAAGGAGGATGATTTGTCCTAATGTTCAGACAAATGAGGCTGGGGTCGAGGAGGCTGAGGACAAATGTGCTGGTTATCTGGCAAAAGCAAACAGGGGAGTGTTGGCTGACCGACCCAAATTAGATCAGTCACCGCTCAGATTTTCCGTGTATGTGGGCGTGTATCGAGTGAGGATTGTCTCAAAAGATTTGAATAAATATAAAAGGATATATATACATATACATACATTTATAAATATCCAAGTACAAAATACAAATATAAAAATGTGACATACAAATAAATAAACAAAATATAAATATAAAAATGTGACATACAAATAAATAAACAAATTTATATAAATAAACGTGTCTTTGTAAATATATTTTCGAGATTTGAAAATAAATATGCTTGACTTTGTATGTGGAATCTGCATTTGTGAATCTCCTTTTTGCATTTGTGAATCTCCGTTTCGCTTTCATTTCGATGACGTAATTTTGAGACATTCCTACTGCAAACGAGATCCACAAATAAATGCCACTAGATTTGAATGCGAAGACACCCTCCACTGAACAACCAGCAGATGGCAGTGTTGTGCAGCCACAGCTAGTCTGGCAGAGCTGTCTCGTGTGCTCGTGACACGTCATCAGCCTCAGCCCGCTTGCCCAGAATGCACCGCGGCCGCAGCTTGATTCGAGACAGCGCAAACAGAGCTCACAGCGGTAAGTTAAAAATTCCCTTTTCTGCTGCTGTTGTTCTTCAAAAGTACGTTTTCAGATCGGCTGAGGCGAGAACATTATACCTTTAAGCTTCCCTATGTGGCCTGTTTACAGAGTTAGTGCGTAATTTTAATAAAAAGTCCGACATTGAGCGGAGCAGAGTGACCCGCAGACCTCCGAGGGAAGCCGCAAACAGGGCTGATGTTAGACCGTCTTTAGGACACTTCTGTCGGCCAAGTAGTGTGCGTAGTACCGCTGGTTCTGATTTATTTGTTTTGAGTTTATCTGACTGACGTGTGTTGCTTTATTAACTCAATACTTGCTGGAATAAATTGCAGCATATAAAATTAATAAATAAATAAAACCTATAAATGTTTTTCCTATCTAAGTGAGTTTCTTCTGAGTCAGGACACAAATAATTGAGGAGAAAGAGGTAAAGAAAACAATAGTAATAATAGTATATGAAAATAACAGACATTTATTTTTTACAAATGTTTTATCTTTGGAACAGAATGAAGGTGTAATATATTCAACAAATGATTAACAGTTACTAACATTGTTTAAAACAAAGAAATAACTCCTAATAAGATCTTATACAAATAGACAACGCCTATAAACTTAGAATTAAAAATAGTTGGAATAGAAATTAATTTATTTTTACAGGTAGTGAAAACAATGAGATGAACCAGCATGTGTACATGACTAGAACTGATGCAGCCAGCTGGAGCAGCTCCCTGTCTTCAGCCGCCGGATGGCCGTCCTCCTCTGGGTCAACCTCCTCGTCTTCCACGTGAAGCTGGTCCCCTGCCTCTATACAAATATTGTAGAGGATGCAGCAGGCGGCGTTTAGTTTTGGGGCAAATGTCAGGCAGCTCAATGATGTTTCTCGCCTTGGCGTGGTGCCTGTTGTAGCGTGCCTCCACTTGTAACCCCTGTTTCCTGAGGGTATTTTATTTTTTGGGCCAACTTCCTTCTGAGGTTGCTTCCTATATATCATGGGGCTACAACGTGTCACTTCCTCTTCCTCCACTGTGGCAAGGATCTGTTGGAGACCAAACAATTCAACCATTTGGATAATCTCTGCAGTTTAAAAAATATTTCAGCGGTGAGTCTTTGGCTTTATACATTTGTTTATTTGTGGGTTGCAAGCGACCGTTTATTTTTTTAGTGTTTTTCAGTTGCACTCCATACCTCTAATTGCTAATTTCAGCTGGTTGCTTGTGTTTGGAGTCTGACCAAACAATTCATTTTTTGGTTTTGCACTTGACTCATTTGGCTCATTTCATGAGCCAAATAGTAGTTATTAATCGAAAGAATAAAGCTATTGAGCTATTTTTTATGCTTTATTTTTGAAACCTTTCTTAGGTGTTAAAACAATGGTTTATTTTATGCATGAGAACTAATTTGAAACAGATACATATGATTGTTACGCAACATTTTTCAACTTTTAGTTTGTCTAAGTATTTGGAAAGGTACTTTAATATGTTAAGTACTGGCTTGAACCTAAGTGCACTTAATGATTTTGTTTTGTAAGATATATATATATTTGAGGTTACTGAGCCTAATTAAGTGAAATTGATTGGATTAATTATTCAATTATCATGTTTGTATGTTGCATCAATAATTGTGCATTCATTTGAATTGCTTTAATTTGTCATTTAACATGCCTGTTTAGTTGGTAAACGTTCATAATAGTGGTAAAAAAAAAAATAAAGGACAAATGAAATGCTCATTTGTCGTTTTCCCCCTCCATTTTCATTTGTTTTAGGTCAGGTTTTTTTATGGACTGAATAAATTCAAGATGGCGAGCTACCCTGAACTACCTGTGTGGTAGTTATGACTCCTGCCTGTATTTTCCTCTGGAATCTTGGAGGGGACTTTGCATTTTTTTGGACTGTGTTATTTTTCCTTTCCATCACGTGGATCCTGGACAGTTCCCTGTTTCCTTTCTCCTGTTTAAAAAGACTGCATTATTTTTCCCTTTTCTGTTTTTTTTCTTTGGGGAAAGGAAATTTAGAAAATTTAATTGAATTAATTTCATTAACAATGGAATACAAGTCTACAATGACCCTGTAAATTTGTGGTTATTTTGTATGTTTTTCCCTTATGTTTATTGTTAATATTTAATATAATATCAATTGAAATCTTATACTTTCGTCCTGGTTTTCATTTACACATCAGGCTCCTCAAAGAACCTTTTTCTGATGCTGCCAAATGGTTATCCTGAGTAACAAAGGAAGCCGTAGTGTGTAGTTCAAGAAGCGTTACAAACAACAGCAGCAGAAAAGGGAATTTTTAACTTACCGCTGTGAGCTCTGTTTGCGCTGTCTCGAATCAAGCTGCGGCCGCGGTGCATTCTGGGCAAGCGGGCTGAGGCTGATGACGTGTCACGAGCACACGAGACCGCTCTGCCAGACTAGCTGTGGCTGTACAACACTGCCATCTGCTGGTTGTTCAGTGGAGGGTAGTGATGGTGAGATGAAGCCTCATGAGGCATTGAACCACTTGAGCCAATTGGTTCGAGAAAGGGTTCATTTCTTGATGCTTCATGTGCACATGACACCACCTACTGGCCAGGAGTATAATCACAGCCAGCTGTATCTTAACACGTGTGATGCATTGAATTTTTGTCTATTATGACTCTTGGGAATGACTTCACAAAAGGTGTAGGACGAAATAATTTGTCTACATAAATTTTGTATACACATGACATGTGTATAATAAAACATTGTTTGAATGTATTCTCTGTGTGTAATTATTCCCAAAATAGTAGTGACGTGATATGGCATGGTGTGTAATAATGTTTTTCTGTGACTCTAGAAAAATGGCATGGGCTTAATCAGGCAGAGGACAATGAAAGTGCTTGTGGAACTAGGCAGGGGGTAGTGAATAGGCTAATGCTTGTGTAACTATAAATACACGCTCACATGGCACAGATGATGCCGGGGTGCATAAATAAATAAGTGCAAGTATGTACAAATTGGGGTACTGTGACCAATGATTAGCCCAGTACTATACGGTCCCACAGTTTCCCCTCAGCAGCAACAGTGAAGCACACAGAGGTTCCCGCTGCGTCTTTACGCACGATCCAGCTGCTGATGTCTCCTCTCTTTTCAGCTCAATGCAATTCTAGACAGTAACAGTTTATAACCTATATCACCTTTCACAGCAACAGGTTTCTCATCTCAGTCGACCAGACAAATCTCTATTGCTCTCCTCAGTGCGCTCTGGGCGGTGAGGTGGGAGGATTTTCCCCGATGGTGCGCTGCGTGCGAGGGATAAACAGGGGGGAAATGCATAAATAAAAACTGTAAATGGCTCCTATACAGTGATCATAGGAGCTGACCGGTCTGAGATCAGCCTCCTGATGTTACAAGTTCTTTAAAATGAAAGCGCGCACCCAAATTACAAGTAACGTAATTTTGCGCACCTGAAAAAAGCGCACGGCAGAAGCGCATCGAAGCGCTGAGGCACAGAAATACGGTGCATATAGTTAAAAAATGCAGAATTAATAAAAACAACTTATAACCAGACGTAGCGTTTTAAACTGCATCTGGTGAGCAGAACTGTTTCATGATCCAGAGTGCAGCCATCACTGGTTCTGAATGAAGGCAATATCTGGCAGCAGCTCTCTTCCCCCGCCCCCTCCCCTCCTGCGTACGCAGTACAGGACCTTACCGGCTCACTTTCACCACTGTTAAGACTAAAATTATTCATAACTCTGATTGCTCCTCCTGCTGCTCTGTTAACATGAACTGCAGCAGGAATTACTGATGGCCACAAGCTGTGAAAGAAGCTGAAACATCTCAGCAGAAGGCGGAGTTTTTATCGTCCGCTGCCCAGATGGGCGTTGGGATTTTTATGCGTGAAAAATGCCATGTTTGCGTGTGACCGTGTGAAGTCAGTGACGGTCAATGCGTGATAGTTGAGAGCACTGATCTCCTATCTACCTATCTCTCTCCTAAACTCTCCAAACACCACACTAACTGTCTCAAACTAAATAACCACTATCCAAACTCTGCTATCCAAACTATCAAAACTCTATCCACTCTCTCAACTGACCGCAACTCGCCTACAACAACCCACATTTTGAATGGAGCCTGTGGGGTTTCTAAAGCTGTCGAAGCCATCTGAACCACTTCCCGAAGCAGTCACGTGGTACAACCGGCCAGCGAGGCTTCGGCCGTCATCGTTTTCGGCTCCTCCCCTAAATGAAGCAAGCCTCGATACGCGCTTCACGGAAACGCCCCCTCCATTACTCGACACACGCCTCGAAGCCTCGGCACATAACGTAACATCACTAGTGGAGGGTGTCTTCGCATTCAAATCTAGTGGCATTTATTTGTGGATCTCGTTTGCAGTAGGAATGTCTCAAAATTACGTCATCGAAATGAAAGCGAAACGGAGATTCACAAATGCAAAAAGGAGATGCACAAATGCAGATTCCACATACAAAGTCAAGCATATTTATTTTCAAATCTCGAAAATATATTTACAAAGACACGTTTATTTATATAAATTTATTTATTTGTATGTCACATTTTTATATTTATATTTTGTTTATTTATTTGTATGTCACATTTTTATATTTGTATTTTGTACTTGGATATTTATAAATGTATGTATATCAGGGCTTTGAACCGATTTTTTTTCCCAATCGGTTCGTTCCGAACAGAAACGGAATTAGAACGTTTCCGGTTATGAGTTCCACCAATAAATTGACGTTCCCGAACCGGTTAGAACAAAAAACTACTGTTCCCGGAACGGTTAATTTCGTTCCTGTCAGCTGTTTAATGCTATAGAATTATGTCACATCTTTCTCGTCCAGCTTAAACGAATAAAAGAATAGCTAGCCATCTGTGTATTAGGCAAACAGAGGTGTTGGCGCCATTTAGCAGTGTTTCCCACAGGAATTTGTTTAGGCGAGGCGGTGAGTAGTTGGCCGGACAACTGACTGACGGGGAGGGGGGGGGTTTGCGCGGACGACTCGCGAAGCGGGGGGGCTGTTTGTTCCCTGCCAATCAAGCAACAACAAACAACCACGTTTGTTGTTGAGCTGCTGCTGCTGTCTGTTTTTTTTTTTTCTTTTTTGGAATGTTAGCGAGGCGGTAGCGTGAGTTTGGCGAGGCTGCCGCCTCGCAAAGATAGCGCTGCGGGAAACACTGCATTTAGCCAAATATTCGCTAGTCCATCATTAACGTGGATTTGACAAATATAGCTATTGATATTGTGTTTGGAATGAGCGTTTTACTTAACGATGGATCGTAATTTACCTCTTATTTAAGATGTGTAGCTCTAGTGGGGACACCGCTCTCTCTCCATTCAGTCAGCGAATGTGTGATGTGATGTCACACAGGAAGTGAACCTCAGCCGTCACGTAACGTGCGCAGGAAAATAATAACTTTTTTTTTTAGTTAATTAGGCAACGAAAACTTTGAGGAACGAAATAAAAACGGTATTAACCGGTTACCATTATTTTTAAATAAGTGTTCCAGTTCCAGAACATAAAAAATAATAACGTTTCCGGTTTCGTTTCTGTTCCCTGTAAAATACAAAAAGTTCCCGGTTTTCGTTTTCGTTCCTTGAACCGGTTCAAAGCCCTGATGTATATGTATATATATCCTTTTATATTTATTCAAATCTTTTTGAGACAATCCTCACTCGATAGGCGTGATACTTTGACAAGTGTAAGTATGCAACAATACATTAATGTCGGGAGAAGGAGAGCAAACAATGGAGTGTGATTTCAGTCATAACAGGAAATCATAACCACATTTAATCGACTTTTATTCCATTCATACCATCCTTGGCACACACACCCCTCGATTATTTATACCCTCAGCATTTACAAACTCTTATTTTTATCAACATGCATACTTTTGTTAATAGTTTTGGAATCTGTTGAGCTTTCTGTTAATTTTATCCCTTTAGCTTGAAAAATATTACTGTACCATATTAGTTTGCATCCAGTGGATTTTCCAATGATCAATAAATAATGTTCACATAAAGCTCAGTTGTACTTAGGAAAAGAAAATTACTTATTTTTTTAAGAAAAACATCCTTTATGGAAATGAACAATTCATTTCAATTTCTGCAGGTTCTAAAAAGTTCCTGCCTAATTCTCCTCTTAGAGGAAGAATTTTTTTAAAACCCACCTACTCAATAAGACTTAAATTGGATTTTACTTTTAACATAATCTACATTTACAATGTTCTTTCAAAAAATTTAATATTTTATCACGTTCTCTCCATTTACTTTGTTCAAACAGTGACTGTGAAATACGCAGATGCCACTTATTCCGAAAGAAAAATGCGACAAAATCAGTTTTTATCTTTTAAGAACTAGATTTATTTGTGAAATCCATTAAATTTATTAAAAAAAAAACTTAATATTGGCTGTAACAAAAACTGATTAGTAAATGAAAACTCCTAGACATCGATATGATATCCAGGATGCTACATACTATGTCAGCCCACTCAACTGGGAATTATTGAGGGTAAATTTAAAAAAATGCTTACACCTACAGATGCCTCTCTGTATATTTGAATATTAACAATAAGTTAAATTATTTTAGTTACTCAATACACAGTGAAATATTAGATTAATTCAACACAGACTGTTTTCAAGTCTGTATTTGCATTTTATTATGAGGATTTTCTGCTTACAGCTAAAGAAAACACAAAGTTAAGTGTCTTAAAAAATTAAAATACATTTTCAGATGTCTAGTTTAAAACCCCCAAGAGCAGTGAAATTTCATGTTGTGTTTAATTTGGAATAAATTTGGCCTCATCTCATCCGGCTTTGTGAGTTAAAGATCAGTACAGACAGGAAAAAGTCCTCATAGTGAATCGTTGTACTCCCGCTTTCCATCTCAATAACATTCAGACTGAACACTCCTGGGTTTAAATGATCTGGCTCATTTGTAACAGAGATCTTCAATGGTTAACATCTTCATGCAAATGGGGTCCAATGCTTCAGCACTCGCTTGCTCCAGCTGTGTGTCTGGAGGGGGTTCAGATCCAAACATTCTCTTGCCTGAGTCAAACTCAAAGTTTTTTATATCGGTGTTTCCATCTGATTCTTGGAGTCTCTACAGGCAACCGCATTACCAATAAAAAACACCCGACAACAGTATCAGCAGCATCAAGCCCATTTAGAAACTCATGTTTTTAAAAATCTTTTTGATAATCGAGTGATTAAAATCTGGAACTGAAACAGTTGTCCATACGTGAGTTTCCCTCCTTTAACTATAGGTATATTTATATCTGGAAAACATTGAAAAGCAAATTCCATATTTCTTCCAAGACTGTGTAGGAAACTTGTAGGATGTTAGAAACGCATTTGCAGACAAGGTGGTGTGTGTTTTAAGGGTGTTGTTCAATGTGCCAAATCTATGAGACCACTGACTCCAACATCACTGTCCACAAGTGGATGTTTAAGTGTCTGATTGAAAATGTTTTAGAAACGTCACTTCCAGCTTGAGGAATGACTTTCTTTCCCATAAAGGGACATTTTTGATGAGCGACTTCGCCAAGTCTACTATAGAAATCTTTCACCATGCTGTTGCTGAATTTTAAGCATATGTTAGAGATGCTCGATTTTGAATGATTTTTGCAAGGATGAGCCATTTGGGGGAGGAATGCAGAGTTCAAAAAGATGTAAAAGACTTTGAGATTTTATTAAAATAAGGTGGATTTCTTGTCTTCACTTTCAGTTTTAAGAGTTGAGATGAAATCAAAGATGAAGACAGATCCTGCTCTTGTGTGCACAAGAAGTTTTGCATACACTGTGCACTTATTGCAGGACAACCCCTTAGAAAATATTGCCATTTATAGATCAATGTATTTTCTCTCTGCTCTATGCAAAGTGTACCACCTACTTCTGAGATAAATGTGCAGAGGCATGAACACCAATCATTAATATAAAAAACCCAGCTTGTTAAAAAAAGATCTAACTGCAGTTCAAATTGGAAGGTAGGTCTGGATAATAAGCGTCTCTGGAACAACCATGAGGATGAGGGCATCGCAAAAGAATTTTCTCAATCTGCTACACAGGAGTGACGTAACTCTGACTGCACATTAAGTCAACCAGATGGCATGAACATATACTGCATGGCCTGTAAATTGTACAGAGTAGAGTGTTGTGCGTTTCAACACATGCAGCTACTGTGGCTTTTTATGCATTACAGAAACCATCAGTAATGTTAATAATCAATTAATGTAATAAATGACGTCAAAACACTTATCTTTATTTGCTATTCATAAGACCTTATACTGAGCAAGCATGAAGCGACAACGGAAAGAAAAACTCCCCATTAACGGGAAGGAAAACCTCAAGCAGAACCGGGCTCAGTATGAACGGTCATCTGCCTCGACCGACTGGGGGTTAGAGAAGACAGAGCAGAGACAAAACAAGACAGACAAAAAAGCACAGAAGCACACATTGATCCAGTAATCTGTTCTACATTAGATGGTAATAGCGGGTGATCTGTCTTCCCTGGATGATGTCACAGCTAACAGAACGCCAGACCAGGTGTACCTACTATGAAGAAAAAAAAGAGAGAACAAAAAGTTAAAAGCTGAAATGACGACAAGCAATGCAAAACTGGAGAACAGTAGAACTCAGTAGAGTGAGAAAAATAGGCCCTGATGTCCTCTAGTAGCCTAAGCCTATAGCAGCATAACTATAGAGATAGCTCGGGGTAACATAAGCCACTCTAACTATAAGCTTTGTCAAAAAGGAAAGTTTTAAGATTAGTCTTTGTAATGAAGAGCTTCATTACTGTTTCTAGGACACTTAAAATGCAGTTCTAAAATATTGTGTACAAATAAATAGCACTGTGATTTAAAGTATTTTATTTTTAATTGTGATGGTTTGTGCAGTTCTTCTCAGCTGGCACTGATGACCTGTCAACAAACCAATTGATATTGATTACTGTTTAGTAGTGATGTTACGTGATGTGCCGAGGCTTCGAGGCGTGTGTCGAGTAATGGAGGGGGCGTTTCCGCAATGCGTGTATCGAGGCTTGCTTCATTTAGGGGAGGAGCCGAAAACGATGACGTCCGAAGCCTCGCTGCCCGGCTGTACCACGTGACTGCTTCGGGAAGTGGTTCAGATTTTGGTGCGGGGTTTGACAGCTTTAGAAACCCCACAGGCTCCATTCAAAATGTGAGTTGTTGTAGGCGAGTTGCGGTCAGTTGAGAGAGTGGATAGAGTTTTGATAGTTTGGATAGCAGAGTTTGGATAGTGGTTATTTAGTTTGAGACAGTTAGTTTGGTGTCTGGAGAGTTTAGGAGAGAGATAGATAGATAGGAGATCAGTGCTCTCAACTATCACGCATTGACCGTCACTGACTTCACACGGTCACACGCAAACATGGCATTTTTCACGCATAAAAATCCCAACGCCCATCTGGGCAGCGGACGATAAAAACTCCGCCTTCTGCTGAGATGTTTCAGCTTCTTTCACAGCTTGTGGCCATCAGTAATTCCTGCTGCAGTTCATGTTACACTCAGTTTTTGGATCAACTGTCAGACTTCTTATCTGATTTGGTGTTAAATACTGACAAGGTTATTATAGTGGGTGATTTTAACATCCATGTTGACACTGAATGTGATAACCTTAGTGTAGCCTTTAAAACTATCCTAGATTCAATTGGTTTTGCTCAAAATGTGCATAAGCCAACGCACTCTCGGCTCCATACTTTGGACCTTGTGCTGACATATGGCATTGATTGTGAAGAATTAACAGTATTCTCTCACAACCCTGTCCTATCTGATCATTTTTTAATAACATTTGAGTTTAATCTAACCGATTTCTCCACCCCCAAAAGAGGGTTCCATTATAGTAGATCTTTATCGGATAATGCTGTATCAAAACTTAAAGAGTCTGTCCCCCTCTTAATATCCTCAGTATTGCAGAAATGCCCTGTAGATGGCAGCAATGCTGTTTCTTCCCATTCACAAATAGATACATTTGCTAACAGTGTGACTTCCTCATTGCGTTCTGCATTAGATAATGTAGCTCCCTTGAAACAGAAGGTGATAATTCACAGGAAGCTGGCTCCCTGGTTTAATTCAGAGCTGCGTTCCTTGAAGCACAATGTTAGGAAATTGGAGAGAAAATGGCGCTCTACACACCAAGAGGAATCCTACTTAATCTGGAGGGACAGTCTATTGTTGTATAACAAGACCCTTCGCAGAGTTAGAGCAGCATATTTTTCATCATTAATTGAAGAGAATAAAAATAATCCTAGATTTCTCTTTAGTACAGTTGCCAAACTTACTCAGAGCTGCAGTTCTGTTGATCCATCCATTCCCTTAGCTCTTAGTAGTAATGATTTTATGGGATTCTTCATAAATAAAATTGATGCCATTAAAAATAAAATAATTGGCATCCTCCCAAACATGATTACCTCATCCCCAGTAAGTAAGGCAGCATTGGAGGAATCTTTAGAACCTGCGCTGTGTCTGAACTGTTTAGAAGCAGTAGAGCTTTCTGAGCTATCTAAAATCTTAAATTCATCTAAACCTTCTACCTGTATGTTAGACCCAATCCCAACCAAGTTGTTTAAGGAGGTATTCCCTTTGATCAGTGGTCCTATTTTAGACATGATTAATCTATCCTTAGTAAATGGATATGTACCACAGGTTTTTAAAGTAGCTGTTATTAAACCTTTACTTAAGAAACCTTCTCTTGATCAAGATGAGCTAGTAAACTACAGACCTATATCTAATCTTCTTTTCTTATCTAAAATTCTTGAGAAAGTAGTTGCTAATCAACTTTGTGAACATTTACAAAGCAATGACCTACTTGAGGAGTTTCAGTCAGGCTTCAGAGCTCATCATAGCACTGAAACGGCTCTGGTGAAGGTCACTAATGATATTCTCATGGCCTCAGATAATGGACTTGTGTCTGTACTTGTCCTGTTAGATCTTAGTGCTGCATTTGATACAGTTGATCACAATATTCTCCTACAAAGACTAGAACATACTGTAGGGATTAAGGGGAAAGCATTAGGCTGGTTTAAATCTTATCTGTCGGACAGATTCCAGTTTGTTCATGTTAATAATAAATCTTCCTCAAACTCTAGGGTCACCTGTGGAGTACCACAGGGTTCAGTCCTTGGACCAATTCTCTTTACTATATATATGCTTCCGATCGGCAAAATTATCAGACAGCATGGGATTAATTTCCACTGTTATGCTGATGACACTCAGCTATATCTATCCATAAATCCTGATGAATCCAATCAATTACTTCGACTGCAGTCATGTCTTGATGACATCAAAAGCTGGATGACTTTAAATTTCTTGCATCTAAATTCTGACAAGACCGAAGTTGTAATCTTTGGGCCAGAGTCCTCAAAAAATAAACTTCTTAACCAATCACTTAATCTGGATGACATTAACTTGGCCTCTGGTAATAAAGTAAAAAACCTTGGTGTTATTTTTGACCAAGACATGTCATTTAAATCCCATATTAAACAGGTTTCCAGAGTTTCCTTTTTTCACCTCCGGAATATCGCCAAAATTAGAATCATTCTGTCCAGGAGTGATGCTGAAAAACTAGTCCATGCATTTGTTACTTCAAGGCTGGACTATTGTAATTCTTTACTATCAGGAAGTCCACAAAATGCAATTCAAAGTCTTCAGCTTATCCAAAATGCTGCAGCAAGAGTTCTGATGAAAATCAACAAGAGGGATCATATTTCTCCAATTTTAGCTTCCCTTCATTGGCTTCCTGTTAAATCAAGAATAGAATTTAAAATTCTTCTTCTAACGTATAAAGCCCTTAATAATCAAGCTCCATCATATATCAGAGCTCTGATTACTCTGTATGTTCCTAACAGAGCACTTCGCTCTCAGACTGCAGGTCTGCTGGTGGTTCCTAGAGTCTCTAAAAGTAGAATGGGAGGCAGATCCTTTAGCTATCAGGCTCCTCTCCTGTGGAACCAACTCCCAGTTTTGGTCCGTAAAGCAGACACCCTGTCTACTTTTAAGACTAATCTTAAAACCTTCCTTTTTGACAAAGCTTATAACTAGAGTGGCTCATGTTACTCTGAGCTACCTTTATAGTTTTGCTGCTATAGGCTTAGGCTACTGGAGGACATCAGGGCCTACTTTTCTCACTCTACTGATTTTTACTGTTCTCCAGTCTACTGTTCTCCAGATTTGCATTGCATTACATTGAAATGACTGTTGTCATTTCAGCTTTTAACTTTTTGTTCTCTCTCTTTTTTCTTCATAGTAGGTACACCTGGTCTGACGTTCTGTTGACTGTGAAATCATCCAGGGAGGACAGATCACCGACTATTACCATCTAATGTAGAACAGATTACTAGATCAATGTGTGCTTCTGTGCTTTTTTGTCTCTCTTGTTGTGTCTCTGCTCTGTCTTCTGTAACCCCAGTCGGTCGAGGCAGATGACCGTTCATACTGAGCCCGGTTCTGCCGGAGGTTTTTTTTTCCCGTTAATGGGTGGTTTTTCTTCCCACTGTCGCTTCATGCTTGCTCAGTATGAGGGATTGCAGCAAAGCCATGTACAATGCAGACGACTCTCCCTGTGGCTCTACGGTCCCCCAGGAGTGAATGCTGCTTGTCGGGACTTTGATGCAATCAACTGGTTTCCTTATATAGGACATTTTGACCAATCTGTATAATCTGACCCAATCTGTATAATATGATTAAACTTGATTTTGTAAAGTGCCTTGAGATGACATGTTTCATGATTTGGCGCTATATAAATAAAAATAAAATTGAATGTTAACAGAGCAGCAGGAAGAGCGATCAGAGTTATGAATAATTTTAGTCTTAACCAACGGTGAAAGTGAGCCGGTAAGGTCCTGTACTACGTACGCAGGAGGGGAGGGGGTGGGGGAAGAGAGCTGCTGCCAGATATTGCCTTCATTCAGAACCAGTGATGGCTGCACTCTGGATCATAAAACAATTCTGCTCACCAGATGCAGTTTAAAACGCTACGTCTGTTTATAAGTTGTTTTTATTAATTCTGCATTTTTTAACTACATGCACCGTACTTCTGTGCCTCAGCGCTTGCTCCTCTCCCCCCTCCTTTCCCTCGAACCCAGGGGCTTTTATCACCGTTCACCATTCAAAACGTGAATCACTACGTTTAATGTCCTCACACCCGTAGCAAAGTATGCCAATTAAAGTCACTAGGAGAGTTATGGCTGTGTTTCATGATCTTTTGTTTTAAACAAAACAGAACCGTGGCGCTTCGGTGGGCTGCTGCCTTGCGCTTTAATTCAGGTGTGCAAAATTACGTTACTTATAATTTGGGTGCGCACTTTTAAGTGTCATTTTAAAGAACTTGTAACATCAGGAGGTTGATCTCAGACCGGTCAGCTCCTATGATCACTGTATAGGAGCCCTTTACAGTTTTTATTTATGCATTTCCCCCCTAACCCTCGCACGCAGCGCACCATCGGGTAAAATCCTCCCACCTCACCGCCCAGAGCGCACTGAGGAGAGCAATAGAGATTTGTCTGGTCGAGATGAGAAACCTGTTGCTGTGAAAGGTGATATAGGTTATAAACTGTTACTGTAATTGCATTGAGCTGAAAAGAGAGGAGACATCAGCAGCTGGATCGTGTGTAAAGACGCAGCGGGAACCTCTGTGTGCTTCAGTGTTGCTGCTGAGGGGAAACTGTGGGACCGTATAGTACTGGGCTAATCATTGGTCACAGTACCCCAATCTGTACATACTTGCACTTATTTATTTATGCACCCCGGCATCATCTGTGCCATGTGAGCATGTCTTTTCAAAGGCTGGAGAAGTAGTATCAAAAAAGAGAAATCATTTGAAACCAAAAACTGTGGAGAAATTGTTGTTTCTTAATAAAAATGCATGAAATCATCCAAGTTACACAAGCATTAGCCTATTCACTACCCCCTCCCTAGTTCCACAAGCACTTTCATTGTCCTCTGCCTGATTAAGCCCATGCCATTTTTCTAGAGTCACAGAAAAACATTATTACACACCATGCCATATCACGTCACTACTATTTTGGGAATAATTACACACAGAGAATACATTCAAACAATGTTTTATTATACACATGTCATGTGTATACAAAATTTATGTAGACAAATTATTTCGTCCTACACCTTTTGTGAAGTCATTCCCAAGACTCATAATAGACAAAAATTCAATGCATCACACGTGTTAAGATACAGCTGGCTGTGATTATACACCTGGCCAGTAGGTGGTTTCGTGTGCACATGAAGCATCAAGAAATGAACCCTTTCTCGAACCAGTTGGCTCAAGTGGTTCAATGCCTCATGAGGTTTCATCTCACCATCACTACTGTTTAGAATTGTGATTGTTTGTGTAAAGGACTTACCTCCTGTCTCTTCCTCTGCAGGGTGTTCAGGCTAAAAGATTCCCTTCTTCTTCTTCTTTTTGTTTAATGGCAGATTGCAACCTTAACTTTTAGGTGCATACCGCCACCTACTGTACCGAAGTATGTAGCATGGGCCATATCAATTTGATGATTATTTATATCTATATCCATATTTCTATATTTATATACATTTATATCCATATTTCTACACATCTATATCTATACTTCTATATACCTATATATCTCTATCCATATTCCCATATCCATATTTCTATATATCTATATCTCTATATATCCATATATATTTATCTATCTATACATATACATATATACATACAAAATATACATACATCCATATATACATATACCTTTAAATCTTATAATATAATCCTGTATTCTTAAGATATTTAATAACAGTTTTCTGCATTTCCTTTATCCCCTCTCCTGTTGTTCCTATTAATCCTTTCAAATTCCATTCCCTTCCAATTTGTCTTGTCTTTTGTTTTAATTCTATCCTTTCTTTATCATATTTCCTACAATATAATAAAATATGTTCTACATTTTCTATTACTTTACATTCTATACATTCATCTGTTTCACTTTTCTTTAATAAAAATAATGTTTTATTTAACCCAGTATGATCAAATCTTAATCTAGTTAACATAGTCTCCTCTCTTCGATTTTTCCTTGTCACACCCTTGGCATTAATAGATTTCTGTATCATATAATAATTTCTTCCACTTTTATCCATTTTCCATCTATCCTGCCATTTTTCCTTAATTTCTTTTTTAATTATTGCCTTAGCTTCTCCTTTCCCATACGGTATATTTATAATATTATTTGTTCTAATTGATTTTTTAGCTATTTGGTCTGCTCTTTCATTTCCATTTATTCCTACATGGGCTGGAACCCAACAAAACTTTATATTTATATACATTTTTTGTATTCTGAACAAACTTTGATGTATTTCTAATAATAAATCTTCTCTTTCTGATTTCATATTTTGTATACTGTAAAGTGCTGCCAAAGAATCAACACAACAAACTACTCTATCAGGTTTTACTTCCTCTATCCATTGTAATCCTATAATTATTGCCATCATTTCTGCTGTATATACTGACATCTGATCAGGTAATCTCCTACCGATGCTTACATTCATCATTGGAATATATATTCCTATACCTACTTTTCCTTTATCATCTTTAGATCCATCTGTATATATATCTAAATAGCTATAATATTTAGTTCTTATATAATGATTTGCCATTTGACCTCTCCTTCTGTTTACCCACTCTTTTTTTAATTCCATTATATAAAAATCTACCTCGACATTTTGGAAATAACCAAATAGGGATTATTATTACTTATAGGTCTAGGTGAGTTAAACCATATATTTCTTATTTTATATTCTTCTGATTTATCTTTTATTATCCATCCAAAACCTTTACCTTTAAAAGAATTATATTCCCAACACTCTTTTATAACACTTTTTGCTATATTTTCATTTCCACATCCATATAACCGACACCAGTATGTAAGCATGAGCTGATCTTTTCTTAAATCTAAAGGCACTTCTCCTAACTCTACCTGCATTGCTTTAGTTGGTGTTGATCTTATTGCACCAGTACAAATTCTCATTGCTTTATTAATTACTCGTTCTATTTTCATTAAATTTGTTTTAGCTGCTGCTCCATATATATAACACCCATAGTCTATTGTTGATCTCATTAAAGCCCTATAAATATGCACCAATGATTGTTTACTTGCTCCCCAATCTTTTCCTGCTACTGCTCTCATGAGATTTATGATTTTCTTACATTTCGTCTCTATTTTTTCTATATGTGTTCTCCATGTTCCTTTTTGATCTAGCCATATACCCAGATATTTAAAATTACTTACTGTCTCCATTTTGTGACCATATAATTCCAAATTCTGTTCATTTATCTTTTTCTTTTTTGTACATATCATATTACAACATTTACTTGTCGAGAGCTTAAAGCCCCATCTATATGACCATTTTTCAATTTCTCCTATTGCCTCCTTGATTCTATTTCTTACTATTTTGGATTCTCTTCCTCTTGTCCATATGGCCCCATCATCCGCATATAAAGCTGATCCAATCCTTCTATCTAGTTTCATAAAAATATCATTAATCATTATATTAAATAATACTGGACTAATAACACTTCCTTGCGGAATTCCATTATTTATTTCAAATTGTTCTGAAATTTCAGCTCCTACTTTAACTATAATTCTTCTTTCTGTTAGAAAATTTAGAACCCAATTATAAAATCTACCCCTAATTCCTATCATATTTAATTTAATTAATAATCCTTCCCGCCACATTGAATCATAAGCCTTTTCTATATCTAAGAACACAATATTCATTATTTCTTTCATTTTAAATGCTTTTTCCATCTCATTACTTACTTTCACCACAGCATCCATAGTAGAACGACCTTTTCTAAATCCACTTTGATATGGTGCATATATTCCTTTTTTCTCAAGAGTATAATTTAGTCTTCTTACTAATATTTTTTCCATCCATTTACATAAATGTGATGTTAGGGCAATAGGTCTATAATTTCCAACTTGATTAGGATTTTTCCCAGGCTTATTAAAAGGCAATATTAATGCACTTTTCCATCTTTTTGGCATTTTACCTTCTCTCCAAATTTTATTAAATAATTGTAATATAAGCTCAAATGCTTTCTCAGGTAATTTCTGAAACATCATATAACTTAACTTATCTTCTCCTGTTGCGCTATTTCTGATACCCTTTAATACAATTTTTAATTCATTCATATTTATATCTGCATCTAATGCATTTTCCTCACTTTCTTTGTGAATAAATATATCTCTATTTTCTACTAGGATCTTCTCCATATGCTGTCTATGCTTATTATCTAAATGGTCCCCATTATGCACACTAGCAAACTTCTTTCCCAGTGCATTAGCTTTTTCCTTATCTGTTATTGCAATTACTCCATCATCCTCTAATACTGGTATTTTAACAAATACTTTAGTCCCACTCATTTTCTTTAACATTGACCAAACCTCTCCTATTTTAACTTCACCTCCTATTGTAGAACAATAACTTTTCCATGTATTTCTCTTACTGTTCTTTATAACTCTACGAACTTTTGCTCTTTCCCTCTGATAATTAATCACATTTTCTTGACTCAGATTTTTCTTTAACATTCTAAATGCTTTATTACGTTCTTTTATTGCTTTTGTACATTCATCATTCCACCAAGGTATTGTTTTTTTCTTTCTCCCCACTGATTTATAAGGTATACTCTTTAACGCTGCGTTTAAAATTATCTGGGTGATCTCAGAATAACATTCCTCAATATCTTCCTTCATTGAAATTGATTCTACTGATTTGTTACATATTTCTTTAAATTTTTCCCAATCTGCTTTTTCAAACATCCATTTCTTATGAATAGGCCTTTCTTGTATATCTATTTTAACATTAACTGAAAATATTATTGGATAATGATCACTTCCTATACTTGTGTTTTCCTCAACATTCCACTCACATGAATTTGCCAGACTATCTGATACCATGGTGAGATCAATACATGTGACCATGTTAGAATGGATATCTATTCTAGTCCCTTTTCCATTATTTATACATACTAGTTTTCTAACATCCATTAAATCTTCCACCACTTCTCCATTACTATCAGTATGCTTACTTCCCCAAAGACTATTATGTGCATTAAAATCTCCACACCATATTTCTTTCCCATTCCCTATTCTTACGTTTTCTAATGTTTCTAATTTTAATGGTTTACAAGGATTATAAAGATTAATTATCATTAATTTTTTATCTGCTTTATATATTTCTACTATTACACATTCTATTTCTATTGAATTTACTATTCTTCGAAATGATATTTCTTCCCTTACAAATGTTTCACATCCCCCACCCTGCTTACCATCTCTATCTAATCTAACGGATTCATATCCAGGTAGAATAAAATCAAGATGAGGTTTTAACCATGTTTCTTGTACACAAATAACATCTGGTTTAACTTTGGAATCTGTTACATATTTTTTAAGTTCTTGTCCATTTGCTATCAAACTTCTGGCATTCCATTGTAAGAAATGGAGTACCATTATAATTTTAATTAATACTTTGAGACCCTCCATCATTATTGATACTTAACATTTCATGAATATCTTCAGCTTTAATATCTTTGATATCTAGAAACTCTATGGCAGCTTCTACCACTGTTTTGATTCTATCACTTTTCCTTTGTTGCCTGGATGTAACATTGATGACTTTGCATATGAAAGCTATAAAGCCCTTCTTTTCTACAATCATTGAATTTTCTTCCACTATACACTTATGGCTACATGTCTGCTGTGAAATCTGAGTTCTTTCTGGTTGAACTCTTCTTGTATGTATTCTCTGTGGAAGTCCTTCCTGTCTCGTACCATCATTTAATTGACATTCTGTTAATCTGTTTTGTTCCATAGCACCAACATTTCGTACAGCCTCTGCATATGACACTTTGTTTAAGATTTTATATTTCTGTACTTCTTTTGCTTTTTTCTGAACCTCACATCCACCGTAAGCAGCACTATGCTCTCCCCCACAATTACAGCATTTTAATTTAGCATCCTTATTACATTTACCATACTCATGTTCTCCCCCACATTTTGCACATCTTTGCCTCCATTTACACTGTTGCACTGTGTGTCCCATCCTCTGACATTTAAAACATCTTAAAGGTAGAGGAATATATTCCCTAACTTTATAATTTATCCATCCAATTTTCACTTCTGGAGGCATTGTTTTTTCAAACACCAGCAACACAGACAAGCTATCTGTTTTACTGCCACCTCTATTTGTTTGGAGTCTTTTTGCCTCTATTACTTTCCCACCTTTTACTTCTTTCTTCAGTTCTTCCATAGAAATTTCTAAAGGGACATTTGAAATTACTCCTCTTAATGTAGCTGCCATTCCTGGTATGTGAACTTTAATTTTTTCTCCCCCGAGATCTTTCATTTTTAATATCATTTCTTGCTGTTTTTTACTTACTGCTGAAATCAAGATTCTTCTATTATTTAACAGTTTAGCATATTTAATCATTCCTATTTCCTTTTCTATTGCTTTAGTGATTTGAACTGGATGAAAATGTCCCTTCTCGCTGCTAAGTGTAATTATAGCTTTCCATTCTTCCTGTTTTCTTTCCTCGTAACTACGGCTATCATCTGCTTTAGCTTTAATCTTTTTAGCATTTTTCCTTGTGCTATTTTGTTCTTCACTACTCACTTCCGACCAAGATTTCTTTCTTGCCATTTTGGTTTGACTTATCTCCATATCGGAAGTCCATTCATCATACTCATCACCATCAGAACTATGGCCCATTGCTACACTCACGGTACAGCTGGTTTCTATCTGCTTTGTCCAACTTGTTTTCTTCAAATCTCCCGCCAATGTCTTCCGCCGTGTTCGCAATCCTCTTCCTCCGTCCGCTCTCTTCCCTAAAAGATTCCCTGGGGGCCTGAACACCTTTTAAAGGTTCCGGAAGAGTCCATTATGGATTGAGAGGGGGAAGTAAACTGAGTATTTTGGTTGTTGTAGTATTTTAGGAATTTAGATAGAAATGTTCTGAGATATTTATAGATGATGATGTTTGTTAAATAAAGTATAATGTTTTAGCTATATTATTTGTTAGTGTTTGTATGTTAGAGTGTGAGTGTTTCCCCTGTTTAATGGTAGATCTGGTTAATGGGAGGAGTTTGTGATCTATAAAAGGCTTCTGGTAAGAAGCTAGTGTGATTGTGGCTGCTCCTGTGACCTGTTTGCCAATGTTGGTCAATAAATACCAAGTGGGTGCACCTTTTCTCTGCCTCAAGTCTCCTGTTTAAGCCATCCTCTAAGGGCCATTCTAACAGTCTTAAAAGTAGACAGGGTGTCTGCCTCACGGACCAAAACTGGGAGTTGGTTCCACAGGAGAGGAGCCTGATAACTAAAGGATCTGCCTCCCATTCTACTTTTAGAGACTCTAGGAACCACCAGCAGACCTGCAGTCTGAGAGCGAAGTGCTCTGTTAGGAACATACGTGGTAATCAGACCTCTGATATATGATGGAGCTTGATTATTAAGGGCTTTATATGTTAGAAGAAGAATTTTAAATTCTATTCTTGATTTAACAGGAAGCCAATGAAGGGAAGCTAAAATTGGAGAAATATGATCCCTCTTGTTGATTTTTATCAGAACTCTTGCTGCAGCATTTCGGATCAGCTGAAGACTTTGAACTGCATTTTGTGGACTTCCTGATAGTAAAGAATTACAATAGTCCAACCTTGAAGTAACAAATGCATGGACTAGTTTTTCAGCATCACCCCTGGACAGAATGTTTCTAATTTTGGCAATATTTTGGAGGTGAAAAAAGGAAACTCTGGAAACCTGTTTAATATGGGATTTAAATTACATGTCTTGGTCAAAAATAACACCAAGATTTTTTACTTTATTACCAGAGGCCAAGTTAATGCCATCCAGATTAAGTGGTTGATTAAGAAGTTTATTTTTTGAGGACTCTGGTCCAAAGATTACAACTTCTGTCTTGTCAGAATTTAAATGCAGGAAATTTAAAGTCATCCAGCTTTTGATGTCATCAAGACATGACTGCAGTCGAAGTAATTGATTGGATTCATCAGGATTTATGGATAAATATAGCTGAGTGTCTTCAGCATAACAGTGGAAATTATAAATTATTCCCATGCTGTCTGATAATTTTGCCAATCGGAAGCATAGATATAGTAAAGAGAATTGGTCCAAGGACTGAACCCTGTGGTACTCCACAAGTGACCCTAGAGTTTGAAGAAGATTTATTATTAACATAAAAATAAACCAGCCTAATGCTTTCCCCTTAATCCCTACAGTATGCGCAAGTATTTGTAGGAGAATATTGTGATCAACTGTATCAAATGCAGCACTGAGATCTAACAGGACAAGTACAGACACAAGTCCATTATCTGAGGCCATGAGAATATCATCAGTGACCTTCACTGGAGCTGATTCACTGCTATGATGAACTCTGAAGTCTAAGGTGACCAGATTTCTGAAATCAAATTTGGGGACATTTCTTGCTCGTGGATAAAAATCAATACATCTCATCAAGATCAAATTAGGAAACGGGGACAGTAATGGTTTCATTTATTTTTACATATTTATTAATATTTAAACAACAAAAATCAAGTGTAAAAGCAGGAATGTGCCTCTCCACACTTTTAGTATATCATAAGATTAATAAAATGAATACATCAATAGTGTTATTAATAGAAAACTAGAACTGTGTCTCTGGGTTGGGGCAAAGTGGTGGGGGTGGGAGCGGAGGGGTCAAGGGTGGTTAGCAGGGTTTTCTAGTTTTGTGGGGCCCAAAGAGCTCTGCTGCCTCCTAAGGGGAGAGTGACATGAGGAAAAGAAAAACCAGTAAATACAAACATTTAGCCTGTGGCTGTCTGTGGAGACAGAGTTACCCCACCTTTTTAAAAAAGTGCAACAAATACTTATTCTGTTCACATCTACATACCTATGAGAAATAGTTTTTTTCTGCGTTAACATCAAAAAGAAGTAGTGGTCAAGCCTGCAGGTAAAGGATGATATATGTTTCTTACTGTCAACTGGCCACATCAGGGGCCTGTGCATCTCAAAGAAGCAGATTAATTTCTCCCACTAATAGGCTATAAGCACAGCTCCACTACTTCCTGACCTTCAGCAGCTCCTTTGTTTCCTGATTAATCCAGGTGTGTCTGACCTCAGTAACCAGCCAGACACACCTGGATTAATCAGCTTGTCCAGTAATGAAAGACAGGAAACAAAGGAGCTGCTGAGGTTCAGGAAGAAGCGGAGCTGTGCTTATACCCCGTTTGGGATAAGAAAATAGGTTTTGGTGATGTGAGGTGAAAAATAGGCACAGACTTGGAATCCCCTTGACAAGAATGCAAGTGATGGTGTGTATAGTGCAGCATGAGCATGTATAAATTTACATAAAGTGTGTATAACTACATTATGTGTATGTGTATGGTAGCAATTGATGTGCTAGTATATTGTTTGCTCCTATAAGGTGAGTTAACTCCAGTCAGTGAGTCAGCTAACACGTGATCATCTCTGGTTTCTTCAAGGCCTTCTGTGTCTGAAGAGCCATCAGCCATGATATCCAGAGGTCTGGATAAAATAGGAGGAGAAGAGGATATTATGTGCAAAACTGACATTTTTAAAACACAAGAAAAAAAATACAACTAAACTGCCTCTTCATTCTGCCACAGCTAAGGATGTGCAGTGAAACTCATGTTCAGTGCAGAGACTCAGAGAGAGGTTATATCCTCAGACAATTGGGCTTCTCAACTCAAACCTGAGTATATAGCCACTCTGTTTTACATAGCATACTTCACACACTACATTACTCAGTACGTTAGTTTATCACTTAAATCATGTCAACGCTTTATCACTTGAACTTTATTAATACTTTTTCTCCCTTCTTGTCAACCGCTCTTTCCATCAGTGTTCCAATTTTCCTCCACTCTCATTTAATCTCCTTTCTGTCTTCCTATCTTCTTCCTCTCTCCTCTTGTATCAATCTTACATTATTCTAAAACAGACATTGTATAATTAAAATCACTTCCAAAAACATTAGAATGTACAACATGAAAACTTCCAATTATTATTATTTTTATTATTATCTCATCTGATTAAATACTAAAAATGCAAATTGCCACAATATTAGGAGCTACAAGCATAAACAACATAATAAATGAACATTAAACAGGTGGTTATCTCTTCCTCCATCATTCTCAGATCATGTAGATCTTGTCTCATTCAATTCTCCTGTTGCTGACTATTTTTTCATGAGGAACTTTCATATATCCAAACTGAGTAGTAGAAAAGCACACCTAAGCGTGGAAGTCTATGCTCATAAATCAGCAAAACAACTTGTAATAACTCTACTTATAATAACTATCTGACTTATAAACTAAAGGTCACCAATCAATTCTAAAACATCTTTAGACGAACCCTTGTTGATCCCCGGAGAACCACCATACCAGATTAGCGCCTTACAAAGAGTTTTCAATCATTCTGTTACATTTTATCCGAGTGTCTTTTACTCATGTGAGCAGCAACTCGTGGTGTTGTCTTACTTTTTATTGATTATTTTTTAACCTGGACACAAACCAAACATTTATCACAGGATCAGCTCGATCCAAATAAAATGAATCATTTAACACACTTACCATAACTCAGGGAAGCTCCCCATCAGTTTCCACCGTTCATGACAACGAACTTCCACTTCTTCTTCTTCTTCTTCTTCTGTTTTAAAAGTGGTGCGCTCTTCTTCTTCTTTGTGTTTTAATGGGTGCTGACCACATCAAAAAGGATCATTACCGCCATCTAGTGGTGCGCTCTGTTCCTCATCTTTATATTATCAGCAGCGCAACCAGCTACCGTAACACCTGTTTCTGCGCGCAACAGCTCTACCGTAATAACAGTCTACACGCAACTTTTTTCCCCCTCGGTAAAATCGGGGACATTTCCGGGGACGGCTTTAGCCGGGGACAGGTGGTCCAAAACGGGAAATCGGGGACGTCTGGTCACCCTACTGAAGCCTGACTGAAACTCCTCAAGTAGGTCATTACTTTGTAAATGTTCACAAAGTTGATTAGCAACTACTTTCTCAAGAATTTTACATAAGAAAAGAAGATTAGATATAGGTCTGTAATTTACTAACTCATCTTGATCAAGAGATGGTTTCTTAAGTAAAGCTCATCATCTTGTAGACACTTTAAAAGTGTCAAAAGGTTTTTAGGGCTTTCCATTAGTAACATTTCTGTGGTACCAGCTCCTTTTTTAGTACCACTAGACTTCTCCAAGCATACATTTCATTGTGGTCAAATAGTGCTCTTAACTCCAAAAGGCCCTCAATTTCATACATGAAATACAAATCTCATTGATATTTGAAGGAGTCGATTTATGAAGCTGGGGGTTTTCTTTGTCAGGCTGCACAGTAGCACAGATTCTACCACTCTTGCCTTGCAACAGGAAGTCTTGGTTGTGTTTCTCAGCCAGAGACCTTTCGGCATAGACTTTGACTCCATCCAAATACCCTTATTGAGTAAGGACTCTTTAGCTAAAGCGGAGGTGCATCAGCAGTTGCCATGATAAGAGATTTCCAAATACTGCAGTCGGTAATGAAGGAGGTAGAAAAAGGAGCCTGTATGCTTCCTCTCGCGGCTAGTTTTGCCTAGGATCCTTGCAACGTCCTTTACCGGCGCTAAGAAGCCTTAAGGTATCCCACAACCCTATGCGTGAAATGACATTTAAGCACAGCCTCATCATAGAAATCATTGAAAAAGACCAGAGAGAATGGAGCGTACACTTAGTAGTTCACTTTCGGAAGGCTGTAGGCTCGAATTTGACAAGATTCATCCATGTGAGTTTCCACCACGCAATGAAGTTGGAGTTAAACGCTTGTTTCAAATCGGCACAGCAGTTCAAGGCTCCTTTCAATTCAATTCTATTCTATTTATGTAGCACCAATTCACAACACTTGTCATTTCAAGGCACTTTACAAAGTCAAATTCAATGAAATAATACAAATTGGTCAAAAGTTTTCCTATCTAAGGAAACCCAGTAGGTTGCAAAGAGTCTTGACAAGCAGCATTCACTCGTCATGAAAGAGCGTAGAGCCACAGTGGAGAGTCGTCTGCATTGTCGATGGCTTTGCAGCAATCTCTCATACTGAGCATACATGAAGCGACAGTGGAGAGGAAAATTCCCATTTAACAGGGAGGAAAACCTCTGGCATAACAAGGCTCAGTGTGAACTGAGGGGCAGGGGGATCAGCATTATTTCCTACTGTATTCATGTGCCCTCTTTCTAAAATAGCAGAACCTAATGTAAAGATGCTGGAAATAAAAAGTTACAGCGCAACTTACTCGTGAACCGGGTCTCTCAGAAGCATTTCCTCATCTTCTTCCACTTTAAAATCCAAACTGCTGTCTGAAGATTCTTCGCCTTCTTCGTCACTGGTCTGCCAAATTTCCTCCAAAGATCCCAAACAGTAATTTTCATCTTCTGAGCCATTATTATATTTGATGATCACAAGAGAAAAGAAACAACACCGAAAAATTTCACGAACAAACGGAGCAATCTACACTTGCGGCTGTGCGTAAAGCGATTTGAGTTCAATGCAGCCGCGTCTACAGATTTTACGCACGCAGCATGTGTTGTGCTATAATAACGCCATGATGAATAGTGATGTCAGATCGAATTCTGACCACACAGCCACAAAGGAGAGTGAGTCAGCGGGGACGGCCCTTCTCTCAGCAGGGGTCCCCTGCTGCTATAAAACTTTCCTCCCACAGACAAAGCGTCTCTCTCGCTCTTCTGCGACTCATTCTCCTGACTCCAAGCTGCTCAGCCACCTCTCCCTGGAGCTGACCGGGAAAAGCCCACTTCGGACCATGGGCCCTGCACGGGCCTGACCGACACACGAACTAACACCTGGGAGGAACTTCTCGTCTCCTGGAGGACATGTCCGGGCAAATCAGAGTTAAGTCTGCTGTCTTAACCTCATCATCAGTTGCAGGAGGAAGGATCCTGCCAGCCAAAAACAGCTTTGTTGTATTTCTCCTGAGTCTTTACAGGGAAGCGAACCCCAGACGGAGCTGGAAAGCCAACAAAGGGTCCCCTTTCGAATGTGAGGAGAATCTGCTCTAATCGTGACTGCAACCGAGTCAGAGAACATGTCCGAGACCAGGCCTCCGACCCCGACTACATGGTGCTGCAGAGCTAAATGCTAGCCCGCCAAGAACAGCCAATAACTTCCCTGCTTTCAGCGCTCCTTCCTGGAATGGCCAAGGTGGACAGACTCACACGAGGCAGAAGACAGGTTTGGGCAGAGAAACCAAACGGGAAAGTTTAAATGGTTCATTTGGAAATGTTTTGTGAATCGTTGTGCCTTTGAAACAAAGGGCTATCTAAGTGGCTCAACTAGCATTCGGTACCATGTCATTGTCAAGTTATGACAAAGGTTTTTATGGTTATGACAAAGGTTATCCCTACAATGGTTTCATACATTGATGGGACATTAATGTTTGTTATCCAGCCCACTCGTTATGACTAAAAATAAAGCTAAAGCTTTTATTTGTTAGCGCT
The DNA here is from genome assembly GCA_037039145.1 of Fundulus diaphanus. Classification (NCBI taxonomy): domain Eukaryota; kingdom Metazoa; phylum Chordata; class Actinopteri; order Cyprinodontiformes; family Fundulidae; genus Fundulus; species Fundulus diaphanus. Next base: position 9,120,616 of record CM073139.1, read on the forward strand.
GAATGCCCGCTAGCCAAAATGCTATTCGCTCCTGCTAACATCCGGTTCTAGACATTTCAAAAGGAGCTTGTTTTAAAGCATAAAGCTTAACCGTTCTGCTCGGCCATCGGTAGATAGAGCTACGAGCCTTATTCCCGCATTAATATCGAATATTAATGTCGGTTTTAAAGGCAATTTTGATAACTTTAGACTTTACCCGATTTAGTGACCGATCGTTACAGCGACCCCTAGCGCCCGGAGGTAGAATCGCATAAACAAAGGCAAGCGATCATAAGGTTTAAACGATTTTACTGAGCAAATCAGTCTTTAGAATATTATTTACTCAAAATAATGTTAAATTAGTCAAGCTAATTTAACCTCAATTCACATTCTTTAAGTTGAACTTTGGTTCTTTAATTTAAACAAAATATTATTTCATCAAATAATGTTTTGTTTAACTCAGGATTCGCATTGCGAATGGATTGAAACACATGCCAAATGTTTTAATTCCATTCCATGCTTTTTGGAATCAGATCTGTAGTGAACAAGAATTCACTGAATTATTCTGATTATGATCAACCACTTTGTTTTGTCTTTTGTTTGTTTTTGCATGTAAATAGTTCCTTAGCTTAGCTTCTTTTTATCTTAATTTTGCTTAGTAGTTTAGTTAGGTTTCACTAGCCTAGTAGAGAGGATTTGTTAATCGAAATATTGTGTTAATTCAGATAAACAGCATTACATAGTGATGTTCTCTGGATGTTCATTTTATTTCTGTTATTAAATTCTTGAACTTGAAAAGAAGTTGTCACTCCTTTATTCTATGTGTGTGCAGGTTTTGCTGTTAAAAGATCGCTAGTGCTCGAATTCATCCCTTTCAACCATTGTCTTGATATCAGCTTAAGAGCTGATTATCACCAGACACTTAACAGACAGAGGGTTATTTAATAAACATTAAATAACTTTAAACAGTGTATAATTGCACAACACATGCCTGTGTTAAGCACTGAAATTTTTCACTGAAAATTGTCAGACAAAAAACCCCGACCCCTTTTTGGAAAGGTAAGAGTTTCCAACAATAACAGCCATGAGGGGGTGGGACAAAAAACAGCTGCATGTAGTTGCATATTTCTCGAAGAATGCAACATGTTGGGGGGATCTTTAAATCTCATTTTGTTTGTTTACAGTATTGTGAAAAAAAGTATTTGTAAAAAAAATTATTTTGTGACTGTCATGGTTTAAGTTGTCTGGCTTCTTGTTATTTTGCAGTTCACCCAGCTCTCCCTCCCTCAGCTATTAGTCTTACCTGTCTGGACACTAATTAGTCTTAATTCCCGTCACCTGTCAGGCTCCCTTTATAAACTCACCTCAGTTGTTTCCTCGTCGCTGGCTCGTAGTGTTTGTTTCCTCTCCATCGTGCATGTCTGCTCCAGTTCCCCCCGCCTTGGTTCCCGGCTCTTCAAGTTTGGTTTTTGTGTAGCTGCGCTGCTGGCCTCTGTTCCTCCGTCTTCGTCCTGGTCTCTGGTTCCTTTCCTGGTCCTGCAGCAGCCCAGCTCCCCTCTGTCTCGTGGACTCTGTACCTGCCAGCCAGCTTCTGCATCTTTCACCTCCGCCTGGTAACAAACTCTGGTTCCTCATGTCACCACTCTTAATCCTACTCTGTGTGTGCGTGCTGTGTCCGGGTTCATCCTCGACAAAATCATGACAGTATGAGCCAGCCACAGGATGAACCCGAGCACACACAGAGTCACGATGCAGGAGCTGGCAGGATCTGATCCGCCTCAGCTCAATGTCTCCGTGGGTGCCTTAGCCGCTGGTTCCGTTCCGCCGGAAGGATCGCTCTCCGCGGAGCCCGCCTCCGACGCTGCCCTACGTTCTCAAGTCCCTCGTTCTCAAGTTCCTGTCTGCGTTCTCAAGTTCCTGTCTGCGTTCTCAAGTTCCTGCCTGCGTTCTCAAGTTCCTGCCTGCGTTCTCAAGTTCCTGCCTTAGTTTTGTAGTTCCTGTCTAGCCCTGTAGTTTCTGTCTTCTTAGTTTTAGTTTTGGCCTCCTAGTTCCCCTGTTATACCTAGTCCCTGTAATTTATCAGTTTTTTTTACCCTGTAGTCCCTGTCTTAGTCTTGTAGTCCCTGTCCTAGCCTTGTAGTCCCTGACCTAGTCCTCTTTGTCTTCCTCGGTGTTTAGGCCTCCGGCGCTTCCTAGTCGCCGGCTGAGCCCTCTGGTGCGCCGGCCTATCGCTGCCCAGCACACGAAGGCCCCCGCCAGAGCCCTCCGGCGCTCCCATGTCGCCGGCTGAGCCCTCTGGCGCGCTCGGCCTGTTGCTGCTCGGCGCACTCCCTGTTCCCTGGCGTGTTAGGACGCCCTCCGTTCGTGTTCCCTGGCGTGTTAGGACGCCCTCTGTTCTCGGTTCCCTGGCGTGTTAGGACGCCCTCCGTTCGTGTTCCCGGCGTGTTAGGATGCCCTCCGTTCTTGCTCCCTGGCGTGTTAGGACGCCCTCCGTTCTCGGTTCCCTGGCGTGTTAGGATGCCCTCCGTTCGTGTTCCTGGCGTGTTAGGACGCCCTCCGTTCGTGTTCCCTGGCATGTTAGGACGCCCTCTGTTCTCGGTTTCCTGGCGTGTTAGGACGCCCTCTGTTCGTGTTCCCTGGCGTGTTAGGACGCCCTCTGTTCGTGTTCCCTGGCGTGTTAGGACGCCCTCCGTTCGTGTTCCCTGGCGTGTTAGGACGCCCTCCGTTCTTGCTTCCCCTGGCGTTTCCATACGCCCGTTCTTTCCCCAGGCATTACCATACGCTAGTTGTGCTCCAGCGTTTCTATACGCTGTTGAGCCCTAGCGTTATGGTCCGCCTGTACTTTCCCCTGGCGTTTCCATACACCAGTTCTTCCCCTGGCGTTTCCGTACGCCCGTTCTCTCCCCTGGCTTTTCTGTACGCTAGTTGTGCTCCAGCGTTTCCGTACGCCTGTGTCAGTCTGCCTGTTTTGTTCCTCTGGCGTTTCCGTACGCCTGTTTTGTTCCTCTGGCGTTTCCGTACGCCTGTGTTGTCCCTCTGGCGTTTCCGTACGCCTGTTTTGTCCCTCTGGCGTTTTCATACGCCCGTGCCTTTCCCCTGGCGTTTCGGTACACTAGTTGTGCGCCAGCGTTCCCGTACGTCTGTTGAGCCCTAGTGTTTCCGTACGTCTGTCTTTCCCCTTTGGCGCTGTGGTGCGCCCGTTCCTTCCCTCTGGCGCTGTGGTGCGCCCGCTCTTTCCCTTGGCGCTGTTGTGCGCCCGTTCCTTCCCCTTGGCGTTTCCGTACGCCTGTTCCTTGGCGTTTCCGTACGCCTGTTCCTTGGCGTTTTTGTACACCTGTTCCTTTCCCCTGGCGTTTCAGTACACTAGTTGTGCGCCAGTGTTTCCGTACGTCTGTTGAGCCCTAGTGTTTCCGTACGTCTGTCTTTCCCCTTTGGCGCTGTGGTGCGCCCGCTCTTTCCCCTGGCGCTGTGTTGCGCCCGCTCTTTCCCCTGGCGCTGTTAAGCGCCCGCTCTTTCCCCTGGCGCTGTTAAGCGCCCGCTCTTTCCCCTGGCGCTGTCAAGCGTCCGTTCTTTCCCAGGTGTGCTGCACCCTGGTTGTGCTCCGGCGTGTCCCTGCTTGGGTTCTTCCGTGTTCTCTAGCCCCTTTGGTTCCTCCGTGTTCCCGGGCCCCTTTGGTTCCTCCGTGTTTTTAGGCCCCCTGGTTCCCCAGTGTTCCCTAGCCCCTTGGTTCTTCTGTGTTCTCTAGCCCCTGGGTTCCCCAGTGTTCTCTAGCCCCTTGTGTTGTGCCAGTTCAGACGTGACAAACTTGCATTAGTTCGGGACATGACGGACTGCATTTCCCATGATGCAAGGTGGTCAAAATGGCCACCAACTCCCATCATGCAACACGGCCCCAAAATGGCCGCCGACCGAGATAAGGTTGCTATGGTGACAGCTATAAAACACAGCCGAAAACGGCACTCTGCCTTCTTCCCTGGCGCCCTGCCAACCCGAGAAGACATACAGCTGTACTCCGTGGATTAATTACCCACACGCCACGTGCTCGAGTTTCTCGCTGGACCGAGATTTTTCGACGCAAACGTAATTCCCTGCTTTGCATAGTAGGAGGTCGACTCTAAAAGGTACTTTTAATTCCCTCAGATCAAATACTGGAAGCCGCCTTATCTCCCAGTGATCGAAAGAGGAACACGCTTTGCTGGGCCGAGCAAAAGCGACTGTTGAGCCCGGAGGAAGAGACGAAAGAGCCTCCTCGCCCGCCCCTGCCGCTGCCTGCTCTGGTGCGTTCAGGACGCCGCGTGATCCGGAGCGTTCCGGACCGAAGCCGGGACTTTCATTCGGGAACACCTCAAAGTAACGGGGTTCTCCCCTTTTATTTCTTTTCCATCCATAGGATGCTTAGAAGTGCCTGGGCAGACGTTAGAACTTTGTAGGTGTAGGTTAATGCTTTTATTCCACGACGAAGTTGGAATTATTTTGCTGAATGTTTTATTTGTATGTGCATGCATTTTACAATTGATTTTGCTGTGTTGATTTGTGATTCATCAATAAACCCGCCGTGGGTCATTGCTTCAGTTCTTTTCCATCTTCTTCCCTGCTTTCCCCCCTCTCTCTTTTCGCTTCTTCTTATCAGTTTAATCTTTTTGTCCGAGCTCAATTTGCGGGCTTTGCTTAAACTCCCAGTTAGCCGCGCCCTCTCGCAGCGAGGCATTACCCCATCAGCGTAAGCGTGGTTACGTCATTAGGACCTCCCCCTCACGCTTAAATTGGTAGACCATATCATCGTAGCAGCCATCTTGGGAGCAGCCATCTTGGGAGGGTGACGTGTACCTGAACTGTAGGGAGCTTAACTGAACTAGCTTTTGTAAGACATCAAAGCGTCCAGTGAGATTCCCGAAGCTGTTCTGTCTGTCAATGCTGATACGTCAAATGCCGGTGTTTTGAGGGCGGTGTTAAACCAGTGTGAGTTGAGTTAAGATCTGCTAACCGCTCATTTTAATCCATTGTTTATTTTTGTTTTGTTCTTTTATTTCCACATATATATTTTGCATGTTTTAGTTTTAGTAGTGAGTAAGAATTCCAAAGTTGTTGAATCAGAGAATTACTGTAACAGGGAATTGCTTTTGGTTCAATAAAACCAACGACTGCGGAATAGACATTGTTTTGTGTTCAATTCAATTCACAGTTGCCTGGTTATTCAGAAATCAGAGCTAACCTCCTTTGGAGTTAACATCTGACATTAATACAGAGACAATATCATTGGATGGTGATAAGGGATAAGGATTTAAACTCTAATTGCAGTTACATTGGGGTTCTCACAGCCTGCCGGATAAACCTCGTCGGTCACAAGTCCGACCAGATCATTTATCCCAGCATAAATGACATAACAGCAAATTAACTAATGCATTAGTGGTATAAATACTTACAAGCTTATAGCTAACATCACCACCATTTGAACTATATTTTGTTATAGCGGAATTTTGAGCTGAATGATTTATTATTTAAATTATAATACCAAATTATAATTAATAATAATAATAATAAATATATTCAACCAGCTTCTGGCATAACACTTGGTTCCCCAGTGTTCTTTAGCCCTTTGGTTCCCCAGTGTTCTTTAGCCCCCTTGGTTCCACAGTGTTCTCTAGCCCGTTGGTTCCTCGTGTTCTCTAGCCCGTTGGTTCCTCGTGTTCTCTAGCCCCTTGGTTCCCCGTGTTCTCTAGCCTTCGGCCCTCTGTGTTCTTGACCTTTTGGTTCCCCGTATTTTCTAGTCCTTTGGTTCTCCATGTTCGCTGGCCTTTGGTTCCTAAAGCCCCGCATACACTGTACGAGTTTTTGCCCTATTCGGGCCGATTCTTCAGTAGTGCGAGCATTTTTTGAATCGGGCCGAATTTCAGCTTGATCGTACAGGGGGGGAGGAGGGGTGACTGGCTTCTCACGACTACCTCCCGATCAGGAATCGGACGGTCGGTTGAAATCAAACATGTTTGAAATTCAGTCGGCCGTCGTGAGGTTTTCGTGAGCGCATCCTGCTGTTCAAGCAGAGCTACGAGGGGGCGCCCTCCCCTCCTCTCCGTCCCCGCCAGGGGAGGGAGGGGAGCGGGCGTCCCCGAAGCGACCTCCGCCCGGCCCGGGACCCGCGGGGCCCAGACGTCAGCTCGCAGGGGGGTTGGGGAGGGCGAGCGTTCCGGTCCACGTGATGCGCTGGCCGTCTGTTTCCGTACGCCTCCGCTCGCACGGGGGTGCGGGTCGGGCGGTCTGCCGTGCTGCGCGGCCGCGCGTCGTCTCGTCTTTCCTCTCTCCCCTCGGTTCCCCCCGGCGCCGGCAGGTACCCAACTCTCCCCCCTCTTCCGGAGGGGGCACGACGTACAGTGTGAGCACTCCGGTCGCGTCCGAGCGTTGCGCCGTACACATATCGTGAGCGGTGACCTTTTAAACCCTGCGGTTCCGTCGCACAGTTTGAGATGTATATAAGTACCACGACTGAAAAACTCGTACAGTGTATGCCCGGCTTTAATTTCCTGTTTTTGACTCTTGAAAGTTTGACAGAAAATTACCTGATAAAGATCTACTATAAAGAAACCTTCTTTTGGGGGTGGACAACTCAGTTAAATTTAACTCAAAGGTTATTAAAAACGGTCAGACAGGACAGTGTTGTGAGGAAATACTGTTAATTATTTGCTATGAATGACATATGTCAGCACAAGGTCCAAAGTATGAAGGCAAGAGTGCATTGGTTTATGTACATTTTGAGCAAAACCAATTGAAGCTAGGATAGTATTAAAGACTACATTAGGGTAATCACATTCAGTGTCAACATAAATGTTAAAATCCCCCACTATAATAACCTTGTCAGTGTTTAACACTAAATCAGATAAGAAGTCTGAAAACTTATCTAAAAATTGAGAGTAAGGCCCTGGTGGATGATACAAAACAACAAACAGAAGAGGTTTTATTGCTTTGCAGTTTGGATGAGGGAAACTAAGGGTTAAATATTCTAAAAAATTATAGTTATTAATTAGCCTGGGACCAATTAATAAATCAGATTGAAACATGGTTGCTACTCCTCTTCCTCATCATATAGTCTTGGGAATGTGGAAATTTAAATAATTAGAAGAAGTTGACTCATACTAACGTAGTCCAGGTTTCTGTGAGACAAAATAAATCCATCTGATTATCAGAAATCAATTCATTAACTAACAAAGTCTTTGGAGGGAGAGACCTTATATTTAATAAACCACATTTAATTTTTTAATTTTTTGTTTCAAGTTGATTTGTATTGATTTTTATATTTTTCCTATTAAATAAGTTCTTAATCTGTTTAATTTTGGCCATGGGAAAGACACTGTCTCAATGGGGTAATGGGTGGGTAACAGTACAGAAGCTGCAGAGAAGTGTGTTAAATTATGGTTCATCTTCCTGTTCTCGACCCTGGGTTGTAAGCATTTTGGAGAACCAATAAATCTGTCCAGATTCCTAGCAAGAAGAGCTGCACGTTCCAAAGTGGGATGGATGCCAGAGAGAAGTAGATCCCACCTTTAGTAATCAAACTGAAACCTGCCCGCATTCCAAAGTGACTGGTGCAACGCCCAATTCTGGTCCAGCCCCCGGGAGTTCCGCCTCGGAAGTCCCGCTCCCTAGCCTCCTCCCACTTTATGTTGACGCCACCACTTGACCTATGATTTATGATTACCAGATGCGTAACCTATGACCCAAGATTTATGACTACCAGAAGCGTGACCTATGACTTATGATTTATGACTTCCAGATGCGTATCCTGTGGCATGCGACCTATGACCTAAGATTTATGACTACGAGATGCATGACCTGTAGCCTAAGACCTAAGATTAATGACATGTAATCTAAGACCTGTGTCCTATGACCAACTTAAAGATGACCAAATGGAACTTCCGGCTAAATGGCGGTGGAGTAAGTTGTGTCTTGGCATGCTCCTGCGGGGTTTGCTGCTTATTGTTCGATTATTACCTGGCACTTTTTCTCGACTTCGACTTCAAGAGATACGTAACCTATACAGTGATCACTATCTTTCTTTTTCTGTATACTAAAATGCCACCAAAGCCTGTTAAAGGAGGAAATTTGATTCAGTCCCACCTGCGGCCTGGTCCTCGTGGTGAGTCCTCGACCTGTGCTGAGTCATCCCCTGGGTCCGGGCAGCGGCCCGTGCCGCTGCATTTAGTGATACCAGCAGTCTTAAACAGGAGCTGCTTGCGGCTCTCCGGGATGACTTTACTGCTATACTTAAAGCAGAGTTTCATGCTGTTCTTGGTGAAAGTCTTTCCTCGATTAAATCCGAGCTGCTATCCTTCAAGAAGGAATTGTCCTCTGGCCTCACTGCGGTGCAGGAGAGTTTTACGGGGCTAAACGTAACGGTTGCTGAGATGGAGAAATCCTTATCCACCTGCACTGATGACATCGGTAGCCTCCGGAAGACGGTAGACACCCTTACTAAAACTGTGGCACAGTTGGAGGATAAATGTGATGACTTGGAGTCCCGGTCCCGGCGTCAGAACATCCGCATCATTGGAGTCCTGGAGGATGACCCTTTATCGGCCTCGACGGCTGCGGTCTCTCGGTTGCTAAAGGAAGCCTCCGGTTTCGTGGAGGAACCGCTGGTAGACCGCGCTCACGTATCCCGATCCCCAAACCCAAGGCAGGTGAATGCCCTCGCCCCATCGTAGCTAAGCTACATTATTACACTGACTGTGTGAAAATCCTGTCGAAGGCAAGGGAGCTGCAGCGGATCAAGATGAACGGTATGACTATCTTCGTTTTCCCCGATTATACTACCAGGACGGCCCGAGCACGAGCAGCCTTTGCAGACTGCCGTCGCCGGCTCCGTGGCATTGAGGGGGTCCGGTTCGGCTTGCTTCATCCGGCCCGATTGCGGATTTCCCATGGTGGAACTACGCAAGTTTTCACCTCTCCGGAGGAGGCCAATATCTACATCGGGTCTATTACCAAATAAGAGCTATAATCACAAAGATTTGTTTCACATTCTGGGAACTTTGTTTGGTCTGGTTGAATAATATTTTCACATTAAGAAGAAATGGGAAGTAGGGAAAGGGGAAAAAAAAACTGTTTCTAAATGGTTGCAGTTTACTTGTGTATTTCAAATATTGGTTGTTTTCTGTGGGTGTTGTTGATTTCCTAGAATAGTGCCTATTGTATATTTTAATTTTTTCTCTATTCTGCTGATTCTGCAGGACTCGCCTAGTATCACAGGGAGTTTTTTTTGTTGTTGTTGTCGCGCTGTTTGGCTGTAAGGATAAGTTTTTTAGTGGCTCCTGTTGGAGTCTGCACGGTCCCTTGATTTGGGGAAGGGCAGAGTGCAAGCATGGGGTGGGGGAAATTGTTTGTATATGTCTTTTTTTTTTTTTTTTTGTCCCTTCTTGGGGTTGGAGGGGGTGGCAATATCCTTCAACTTCTGTTATAAACAACTGGTCACATGTCCGTTGACTTGAAAGCTTCTTCAGCTCCGGTTAGATTCCTAAGTTGGAATGTTAAAGGTCTTAATAGTCCAGTGAAACGATCTAAAATAAACTCTCATCTGAAGCGCCTAAACCCTGATATAGTATTTTTACAGGAAACACATCTGCAGAACGCAAATTGGTCCAAGCTCAAATATTCATGGGTGGGAGAGATTTACCACTCGGGCTTCAACTCGAAAGCTAGAGGAGTAGCCATATTATTTAATATTTAATAAGAAGGTTCATTTCACTGCATCAAAAATAATGCAAGACACGAACGGCAGATTTCTTATAATTGCGGTACTCTGTTCCATACTCCAGTCTTGCTAGTGAACATTTATGCACCAAACTTTGATAATCCTGATTTTATAAATAATCTATTTAGCACATTTCCCTTTCCTGACTCTCATTTGTTGATTCTAGCTGGGGACTTAAACTGTGTATTGAACCCAGCATTAGATCGCTCTTCATCTCGGGCCTTTACGCAGTCAAATATGTCTAAATCTATTTCGGATTTTATGACCCAAAATGGATATGTAGATCCATGGAGGGCACGTAACCCATTAACAAAGACGTATTCTTTTTTCTCTCAGGTACACCAGTCCTATTCCCGTATAGATTATTTTTTTATTGATGGTTCTTTAATGCACAGAGTCACATCTTCTGAATACCATCCGATTATTATTTCTGATCATTCCCCTTTAAACCTTGATATAAACTTCATGAATAAACCTCGTTCTTGCCCCTGTTGGAGATTTAATAGTCTCCTGTTATCAGATGAAACATTCAATAAATTTATCCTATCAACAATTGATGATTTCCTTACGTTTAACAAGAGCGACTCAGTTTCTTTCTCATTACTATGGGAAACATTACAAGCCTATCTTCGGGGTCAGATTATCTCTTTTTCAGCTAATGTTACTAAAAATAGACATACTAAGATATCAGAAATATCATCAAAAATTCAGGAAATCGACAGGCAAAATGCCATGAATCCATCACTCGCTTTACTGAAGCAACGACTGGATCTTCAGACTGAACTCGATCTCCTAACAACTTCTGATGCGGAGCGTCTTTTGATTCGATCTCGAGCCTCTCATTATGAGCATGGAGAAAAACCAAGTAGGCTTCTGGCGCATCAACTGAAACGAAAAGCTAGCTCTCGCACAATATCACAAATTAAAGATCAGTTAGGCAATCTCGTTTCCGATCCTGTTTCTATCAGTGACATTTTTAAGAAATTTTATTGTAATCTGTATAAATCTGAACTACAATCTGGCTCGGATGACTTATTTGCCTTTCTTCAGAATATTGACATCCCTAAGATAAATAAATTGGTTTCTGATCAACTTGATGCGCCCATTACATTGGAAGAAATTTTTACATCAATCAATAATATGCAGAGTGGTAAGGCCCCCGGCTCGGACGGATTTCCTGCCGAATTTTTTAAGAAATTCAAAGACAAGTTGGCCCCTCTTCTTCTCGAGGTCTATAATGAATCTCTAGGGCGTGGCCGGTTGCCCCCCACCTTGGCTCAGGCTTCAATTTCTCTCCTGTTGAAGAGGGGTAAAGATCCCACTGCTTGCGAATCTTATAGGCCCCTGTCGCTCTTAAATGTGGATTTTAAGATTTTGGCTAAAATACTCGCTACTCGGCTTGAGATGGTGCTTCCTCAGATTATTTCGCACGAACAGAATGGATTCATCAAAGGTCGTCATTTGTTCTTTAATATTCGTACATTATTGAATAAAATGTTTTCAGCTCATTCCCCCTCGTCTCCGGAGGTGATAATTTCTCTTGACGCCGAGAAAGCCTTTGATCGAGTGGAATGGGAGTACCTCTTTGCCGTTCTCGATAGGTTTAGTTTTGGAGGGAGGTTTTTGGCCCGGATCAAGCTACTTTATTCATCTCCTCAAGCTTGTATTGTCACTAACTCCGTCCAATCTGATTATTTTCCGTTGGGACGTGGTACTAGACAGGGTTGTCCTCTTTCTCCTCTCTTGTTTGCGTTAGCCATTGAACCTCTTTCTCCTGCGCTAAGATCCCTCTCTTCTTTCCATGGAATTATCCGCTCTGGTGTTGAACTTAAACTCTCCTTATATGCAGATGACCTTCTCTTACATGTTTCGGATCCCTTACATAGTCTTCCTCCAATTCTGGATTTTCTTGAAATATTTGGATCTCTCTCTGGCTACAAAATTAATTTGCTTAAAAGTGAATGCTACCCAGTAAATTCATTGGCTTTGGAACTTGGGCAGTCTGACATTCCTTTTAGACTCAGCCCTTCGGGGTTTAGGTACTTGGGAATTAATATTACTCGTACTCTGCCCTCAATGTTTTCTCATAATTTTTCCCCCCTAGTCTCTCAAATCGCATCAGATTTTCGGAGATGGAACTCTCTCCCTCTTTCACTAATTGGCAGAATTAATGTTATTAAAATGAATGTTCTACCTAAATTTCTTTTTTTATTTCAATGTATCCCTTTATTCTTACCTAAACAGTTCTTCAAGTCCCTGGATCAGATGGTTTCTTCATTTTTATGGAACAATAAGGCCCCCAGATTGAGGCTTTCTCTATTGCAACAGTGGTGGTCTTTCCTTACCCAATTTTGCAATGTATTACTGGTCTTCACATATTCATAAATTGATTTATTGGCTAAATTCACCCAATCTGTTCTGGTGTAAACTTGAAATTCAATATCCACATCTTTTTCACCTGCCTCAATTATCTATTCATCATTACCAATTAAACTACCCTCTGTTACTACAAATCCTATAGTGCTCTCTACGCTTAAGATCTGGTCACAATTTAGGATTATAAATTTATGTCTCCCTCTAATAAAATGCCGTTATTAAAAAATCCTATATTTTCTCCTGTGACCACTAATGTTGGCTATAGAGTTTGGCATGACAGAGGCATTTGTACAATGAGAGATCTCTACAAAGATGGTCTATTTCTTAGTTTTACGGAGTTGTCTTCAAAATTTAACCTACCTACTTATCGGTTTCTCTATTTCCAAATTAGACATTGTGTTTCTTCATTGTTCCCAAATTTTCCAACTCTTCCTGTTGACCCACCATGGGTCGACCTACTAGTTTTGAAACCCAATCTGAAATCACCCCTTTCTAATATATATGGAAAATTTATGGGAATTGAGCCTGACTCATCGGGTAAATCCAGAACTCTTTGGGAACGTGAATTGGGTGTTGAACTGTCTGATTCATGGTGGGATAAAGTTATTCTCAGTATACGCCAAAGCACACCATGTGCCAGGTTACAGCTTGTACATTTTAAACTGATAAACAGAGTCCACTTCTCAAAATCCTGTCTTTCTAAAATTTTCCTTCGATTTTGGACCAGTGTGATCGGTGCTGGACCTCTCCCTGCAACTTAAGTCATATGTTTTTCTTTTGCCCAAGTTTACAAAAATTTTGGGACTATGTCTTTTCCACACTCTCAGGGGTCTTTGGAATCCAGATCCGAAGCGATCCGCTAATTGCCATTTTTGGAGTTCCAAGGACCTCACTTAATCTTTCGCCCCTGCAGGGGGAGGTCTTGGCTTTCTGTTTTCTCCTTGCCAGGCGATGCATTTTACTCTGCTGGAGTAAAATGCAGCTCCATCTACTTCTCAATGGCTTAATACTGTTAGATCATACTTAAGGGTAGAAAAGATTCTATTAACAGTAAAAGGTAATTCAGCAAGATTTACTCACAAGTGGGCACCTCTTATGACATACACAAAATCTCTGCCTTTATAATGTATAGATTGATGTGACTGACCCATCATGTCATGTGACTTAAATTTACAGATTAATTGAGTGAAATGCTGTTGCCTTTTAGCTTTTCTATGTCGTCCAACCCCTCCTCCAACCCACCCCTAATTCTTTTTTTTTTTGTAATTATACTTAATTGGTCTCGTTTTTGTTATGTCAATACGGGGTTTTATGTTCGTTACAGGAAAAGGGAAGGGAAGAGGGAAAGAAGGGGGAAAGGGGAGAAGAAGGAGGGAAGGAAGACGGATGGGGGAAAAAGGGGAAAAAATCTGTGTAACAAAGAAATCGGAGAAGTCATGTATGCTTTGTACAATGTATGTAATAACAATATATGTATGATCTTCTGATGAACAAATAAATGATACACAGTAAAAAAAAAAAAAAAAAAAAAAAAAGATGACCAAATGCTACCGGCCATATTGAGACATTGGCTTGTTTATGTTTACCACATTACCACCTTTTTTAACCATCTAATGACCACCTCCTACAAATTTTGTTAAGTAAAACATCATTTTTTTTTAAACCAGAGACTCACCACAAATTGGAGAAGCAGTCACTTGATCAGTGATAGAAATGGATGAAATAGGGGCCCCGTATTTCCAACCTCTTTAGAAGCTCACATTGCTGGGGCATCCCCTTCTATATGAGAAAAATGATAATTGTACTATAACCAGAGAACTTCTCTGTTTATAGATTGTGTCACCATCCAGGTATGTCTTTTTTTTTTACCTACTTTCACTTCACAAGCCTATTTTGCTTTTAAAAGGATGCAGCTCTATAGGTGAAACTTCAGAAAAAAAATTATTGATTCCAATTTATGTAATCCATTCTTTTGCTACTCAAAATAGCCCTGGCTACAGTACTGTTTCACTGGCGCGTAAGTAAAAAAAAATGTCTACATTGGCAAATAATTACCATGAAAACCGTGGACACAAAAATGTAATGCAATAGCTAGCAATACTGTTATAGAAGATAAAATTATGATAATATTAAACTACGTTCGCATGAAGTTGCCTGACATGAAATGTTCACTGCACAAGCGGAATCCATTGAGTGATGGGATTCAGCGCTTGGTTTTCTTCATTGTGCTCCGATCCCGTTTAATAGCAGAAATCAATTTTTTGCTCCTAACAGGATCTTTAGGGATGAGATAAAATGTCTTTTAACTTCCCTCGGTGGTTTGTGCATCCAGGGGCACAAAACGAGTCAACCATCATTGTGAAACTGAACAACTGTTGATTAGTCACAAGTCTATCCTGCCAATATGGCGCCTGGTGGTTGTGTGACATCATGAATGTTTTGCCAGTTTGAGTTAATTATAAACTGTTTCGCCACTGTGTATGTGTGTGTGTTTGTGTGTGTGTCCGTAGAGCAGGCTTGCATTCCATGGCAGAGAAAGCGGAGACCTGTTCAGCACGCATAGCCTTTAACATATATAGAAATAATTTTGCTGTGATCAAAAGTCAGCAATGCTGTATTTAAAAACCGTCCACGTTGAACTCGCTGTGGCAGAGGAAAAATTATACTGATAAAGCTCTTAAGAGCAGTGTCATCTTGCCGCCACCCGCTGGAACGGAGTGGCACTGCAGTTTTTCATCACAACGTCCCATACATCTCATTTGGTTGTTTTACAAAAATAGCCCCTAGCAGATGGAAACAGCAAAACCCAAATCCTGGTGCTTTTAATGGAAAAAGGGCAAGTAATTACTCGTGGGGAAGATAGAAGATAGAGTGTGCCGTTGAGCTTCTGAGATTGTGGTAAGTCATATTGCATCACTTCCTGTTTTCAGGCTGGCAGGCAAACGGCCTGTATAGTAAACAACCAAATCTTTTGTGGTTATGACTATTTCTGTATATAATATTGGCTAAAATTTAAAATCAGCAGCCTCCATAGGCCTAATCCAACGTTTACACTACGTATGATCCAGTACAGTGCATGACTGAATAGTCAGTCCTACCGCTTCTCATTGTACAGTGTACAGAAATATTAAGCAAGTGAGTATTTTGATCATATCGTTATTTTAAGGCATGTTAAGGGAGGGCTCATTTAATCTTTGTGAATGATTCACCTGTGACAAAAGATTTACGCAAAACTCGCTATTTCAGCTAATAGTTGCTGTCTAATGTTATCATAGCCTATGCAAGCATAACTTTAGGCTACTTACTCTTGTAGTAAAAATGAAACAATCCCGTTGTGGTAAACTCCACAGCAGAATCTCGGCCACAAATCGCAACTGAGTCCATTTATATCCCTCAAGACTTTTGTAGGCCTCCAGTGATTCTCCGGTGTAGTGGGAGGGAAAGTTGACATGGTAGTTGTAAATGTCCGGTTATTTCAAATTCAAGAGTCCTGCGGCGCCGGCTACCGGATCAATCGTTTTAAAAAGCACAATATGAGCTAAATAATGCTCACTAATTTTTTATCTATTGACTTTAGTTGTGTATCGCTGTATATCACTATGACAATGTTGACTGCTCTCATCCATTCCTTTCATTAATTTCTGTGCTTCCTGATCCTGCCAATATGGCAGTGTAGACCAAATTGGTCACGTGACGTCCAGAGCTCTATAGTGACTTTTCAGCTGTAACGAACAGGTCCTGTCTGCAGTAAATCAAAGACTTCCTTGCCGACAACATGCCAGAGCAGCGGGGCTGGTCTCCTTGGCGAGTCCAGCCTGTCAGCGGGTCTCTGCCACTCCTTACAAGTCCGAGCAGAATTAAAATTGGATCATAATCCTGATGAACTGACCGCACGGATGAAGTTTGGAGGTGTACCTTCTCGCCTAAAATCATCTTAAAACAACTTTTTATGATAAATTTAGGTTATAAAATTGACAGGTTTGTAAACTCCTCATCTTCTTACTGCTCCTTGTAACAAACAGTTTTTCTTACTGCACGCAACCCGCCCCATCAACAAGCCCTGAGAAAGCAGACCAATGTACTGGGTAGCTTGAGGTACTAAAGCCCCAGGAAAGTAAAACACGGAGAAAGTGAAATTAGTCAGGTAAATGTGTACCGAAATGCTACCGGTAAATTCCAAAGCCCCAGGGGCAATGGAAAAGGGGCTACTTTTGACCCCGTGAAAGGTTACAGGAAGGGAGCTAGGAGCAATTTATAAGGGTATTTGGATGGATCCTTTGTATGTTCTGTTATGTTGTGTGTTTTTTCAGGTACTCTAATTTCACGCCAGAGGAAAAATAGTTTTTGCTTAATTTGCTTTACGTCTACATTTGTAAATGCTTGAGAATGTCATGATTTTGGATTTTTGGTTTTTGTTTGAAATTGTTATCTGGATTGATTATTCCACTCTATGCTCCACTCCTCCCAGCCACCAGTCACCTTAATTAGTTTCACCTGCAGCCACTAATTATCCTCAAGTCATAACACCTGATTCTCTGTCTACTTCACCTGCCTCACTCATTCACTCCCTGCCAGAATGTCTCGTCTTGTCCCGCTGCCTGCATGTATTGTTCCTCAGTGTCTTCTTGTCTCTTTGCCTGTTCATTCCCTGGACCTGCCCACGCTCTGCCCTCTCTAGTTTGTTTAAATAGTGCTAGTGTGCACCACCTGGTAAAGGTCTCTCCTGGATTCTTCGTGCCTCGCTCTGCTTCACTGGGAACTCATCTTCTGGTCAAGTAAGCTTTTGCATATAACTTCTGGTTAGCTTCTGGTCAGTATACAGCTCCTGCTCAAGTCTGATTCTGCCAAACATCTCCTGGTCAGCGTGATTCTGCCTGCTACTCATCGTCAAGTCTGATTCTGTCTATTCTGATTCTGCCAAACATCACCTGGTCAACTTGTATAAATTCCTGCTCTTGACAGTCATTCCTGCTTGCCTGTTTATGCTGTCATCATCATCAATTGAAAATGTTTAACACTACCTCTGTGTCTGGCTTCAATGTGGAGAGTATGTCTCTGTTGTCCTGTGATGGACTGGTGACCTGTCCAATGTGTACCCCACCTCTCACCTAATGTCTGCATGAGATAGGAAACAGTCCCCTACAATTTGAAATGATTGAAGAGGTACAGAAAATAGAAAAAAGACAGTCCATGTTAATGTTGGACTTAGAACTCTGGGGTCAGTGACACTGTTGTGGCATGATAAACCTGTACAGCAGATGCCTCTAAATTGGAATAAATATTTCTGCTTAATCAGTGTCGTTTATGCATTAGACAGAAATCAGGGAGCTTTTGGTGTGGAGTTCTAAACTATTTTTTTTATGTCTAATTAAGCTAAACCTTTTTAATCAAATACTTTACAGTGGGTTTGTACAAAATTCCAACATCATACTGCTATATACCCCCAAAAAAGTTTGTGTGACTAGATCTGCAAATGTTTATCATGGTCTCTATGCAAAACAAATTATGCAACATGGACCCAACTATCCATCAAATTAAACAATCAGATATATTTTACTGATCTGAGGGTTTACTAAATGAAATGTTTGCTTAATTTAAGCATAAAATCCATGTAGCTGCCAACATCATGTGTTGTTGATAAAATATCAGATGTGATTGCCTTAAACTGTAAGGACACCACATGTATTTCACTGACCATACTTTATTCATGACAAGACTTGGTGGTTTTCATGTTTGCTTCCGGTTACAGTCATCTGGAAGCATTGTGCAAAGATAGCATAATTTTTTCAGTGAGAGCACATGGTCATAAAAATGTGCTCCCTGCCCTCTGCTAAAAAGAACAAAGACGAGCTGAAGGCCTGCGTGTATATCTGTGAGCTGAAGTCATGTTTAAGCTAACATCTGTTGATGGTTAGGATGCCGCTCCCGTCACACCCCTGCTTCTCCTGCAGAACCCAGCCTGCGCTGAGCATATTGCTCGTGGACTCCTGCTTGATCAACAGTTAATCAGAGGAGAACCAGATTCATACCCCTCGTCCTGGCATGGATTTACAAGCCTTTTAGGGAATCCTAGGAGGAGGTCAGTAAGGCTTCCTGCTAGGAGAGGGATCAAAATAAAAACAGCAGTAGGAGATGAGAGGTTAGTGAATGAAGAACTGCGGTTAGAGGAAGAAAAAAGTCCAAATGTATAAATGATTCAAAACAAAGTGAACAGAAGTGATTCCATGCACCAGGTTAGTAAAGGTAAACATTAAGGTTTCTTTGCCGTCCTTCTTTAATCTTTAAACAGCACTTTGTAAGGATTTCAGACTCAAGCAGAAGTACATTTTTTGCAGTTTTAGGCAGGGGACCTCTTCAGGGATCCTTCCTGCGTCACCTCTACATTTCCAGAGGGTCAAACATGTCTGTAAACGGAAGTAGGCTGGGACAGAAAATTGGCCCTGACATCTTGGACCAGACTGGCCCACCACATTCGATAATGCACATTTTTCAGTCTCTTGAATGTGCATACCAATTGTTCAACTCTTTAAAACGACATACCGACCATAGAAACGACATACCGACCATAGATACTCTTCACTCTCTTCTGTCTTGCTGTGCCTCTCCTCCCTTTTTTGTTTTTACTTAAGCATGCAGTCAGGTCCAAAATTATTGGATTCTCTGAAGAACAGAAATCCACCTTCATTGGCAAAACACTGGCAATGAACAAAATAAAAAAAAAGTCATTTTAATATGTGATTTTCTTTCATTGCAGCCTACATTGTTTTTAGTCACCTAGGCTACATAAAGACTTAGACTTAGACCTAGACAACTACACTCACCGGCCACTTTATTAGGTACCCCATGCTAGTAACGGGTTGGACCCCCTTTTGCCTTCAGAACTGCCTCAATTCTTCGTGGCATAGATTCAACAAGGTGCTGGAAGCATTCCTCAGGGAGTTTGGTCCATATTGACATGATGGCATCACACAGTTGCCGCAGATTTGTCGGCTGCACATCCATGATGCGAATCTCCCGTTCCACCACATCCCAAAGATGCTCTATTGGATTGAGATCTGGTGACTGTGGAGGCCATTTGAGTACAGCGAACTCATTGTCATGTTCAAGAAACCAGTCTGAGATGATTCCAGCTTTATGACATGGCGCATTATCCTGCTGAAAGTAGCCATCATGGGTTGGGTACATTGTGGTCATAAAGGGATGGACATGGTCAGCAACAATACTCAGGTAGGCTGTGGCGTTGCAACGATGCTCAATTGGTACCAAAGGGCCCAAAGAGTGCCAAGAAAATATTCCCCACACCATGACACCACCACCACCACCAGCCTGAACCGTTGATACAAGGCAGGATGGATCCATGCTTTCATGTTGTAGACGCCAAATTCTGACCCTACCATCCGACTGTCGCAGCAGAAATCGAGACTCATCAGACCAGGCAACGTTTTTCCAATCTTCTATTGTCCAATTTCGATGAGCTTGTGCAAATTGTAGCCTCAGTTTCCTGTTCTTAGCTGAAAGGAGTGGCACCCGATGTGGTCTTCTGCTGCTGTAGCCCATCTGCCTCAAAGTTCGACGTACTGTGCGTTCAGAGATGCTCTTCTGCCCACCTTGGTTGTAACGGGTGGTTATTTGAGTCACTGTTGCCCTTCTATCAGCTCGAACCAGTCTGGCCATTCTCCTCTGACCTCTGGCATCAACAAGGCATTTCCGCCCACAGAACTGCCGCTCACTGGATGTTTTTTCTTTTTCGGACCATTCTCTGTAAACCCTAGAGATGGTTGTGCATGAAAATCCCAGTAGATTAGCAGTTTCTGAAATACTCAGACCAGCCCTTCTGGCACCAACAATCATGCCACGTTCAAAGTCACTCAAATCACCTCTCTTCCCCATACTGATGCTCGGTTTGAACTGCAGGAGATTCTCTTGACCATGTCTACATGCCTAAATGCACTGAGTTGCCGCCATGTGATTGGCTGCTTAGAAATTAAGTGTTAACGAGCAGTTGGACAGGTGTACCTAATAAAGTGGCCGGTGAGTGTATATTGTCATTTTGTATGTACAGAGTGCATACAGAACGAAATTCCGTTGCATACAGCTTACAACAGTGTAATGAGGTTGCAGTTAGAATAAGATAACCATCCATCCATCCATTTTCCAAACCGCTTATTCCCTCATGGGGTCGCGGGGGGTGCTGGTGCCTATCTCCAGCGTTCACTGGGCGAGAGGCGGTGTACACCCTGGACAGGTCGCCAGTCTGTCGCAGGGCAACACAGAGCGACAAACAGGACAAACAACCATTCACACCTAAGGACAATTTGGAGAAGTCAATTAACCTAACAGTCATGTTTTTGGACTGTGGGAGGAAGCCGGAGTACCCGGAGAGAACCCACACATGCACAGGGAGAACATGCAAACTCCATGCAGAAAGACCCAGGGGTGTACTCGAACCCAGGACCTTCTTGCTGCAAGAAGATAACATTACAATATAAAGTGCAGCAGTGATCAGAATGTAACAATGCAGGAGAAAAACTGTGCAAAACAGTGTGCAGAAGAATGTTCAACCATGTTTATGGTGCAAAAATTATGCTGCAAAAGGCATTAGTATGAAAAAGTTCAGTGCAGTGCAAAATAATATCTCACAGACAGCTGTAGCTCCATGGGTCTGAAAAGTCGCAGTGACCAGGTACTTTTTCAGATTAGAAGTGACTTCGCCTAACAGATATTGCAGTGAGCCAAATCTGGAGCACATTTTGAAAAGTGGGGCCATACTTTCTATCAGCCATGCCTGTTTTTTTTAAAGAGTTTTATTTAAAAAAATTTGTTTAAAAACAATCATTATACAGATTAAAGAACAGAGCACAAATATGCCAGGTGGTATGCCACAGTGAACAAGTACAAAAATTGCCGAAAAGAAAAAACACACACACACAAAACCGATCTTTCTGATCTATCTACAACTGAGCTATCCAGCCAGCTGGAGGCTGTGGAAAACCACCCTTGAGGCCAACTTCAAGTCAGTTGCACAAATCTCCATCAAATGTGGAATATACCAAGGAGATGCTCTGTCCCCTCTGCTGTTCTGCATAGGCCTGAATCCCCCCAGCCAAATAATCAACAAGTCTGGCCGACCCAGAAATGGGGCCACTATCAGCCACCTCTTGTACATGGATGACATGAAGCTATATGCTAAGAGTGAGTGAGACATTGACTCACTGATCCACCACCAGGATCTACAGCAGAGACATCGGAATGTCATTTGGGCTAGAGAAATGTGGTCTGATTGTGACAAAGAGAGGGAAAGTAATCCACACAGAGGGGATTGAGAGATATAAAAAAACAGCAAAACCAACCGATAAAGTATTACAGGTACAAACGACCAATGCCTTGATACCAACACTGAAAAATATACAGTATGATTTAATACGAAATGTATAAAGTGACAGCTAAAGATAATAAGAGGAGTTTTCTGTAAAGAAGTGACTCTGTAAGTACCTGAATCCAAGCACCTGTATGTGTTTCTTCATAGTAGGTACACCTGGTCTGGCGTTCTGTTAGCTGTGACATCATCCAGGGAAGACAGATCACCCGCTATTACCATCTAATGTAGAACAGCTTACTGGATCAATGTGTGCTTCTGTGCTTTTTTGTCTGTCTTTTTGTGTCTCTGCTCTCTAACCCCCAGTCGGTTGAAGCAGATGACCGTTCTGAGCCCGGTTCTGCTGGAGGTTTTTCCTTCCCGTTAATGGGGAGTTTTTCTTTCCGCTGTCACTTCATGCTTGCTCAATATGAGGGATTGCTGCAAAGCCATGGACAATGCAGACGACTCTCCCTGTGGCTCTACGCTACTCCAGGAGTGAATGCTGCTTGTCGGGACTTTGATGCAATCAACTGGTTCCCTTATATAGGACATTTTTGACCAATCTGTATAATCTGACCCAATCTGTATAATATGATTAAATTTGACTTTGTAAAGTACCTTGACGTGTTTCATGAATTGGCGCTATATAAATAAAATTGAATTGAATTGAGTTTGTGAGAGTGCACTTGTGTATGTAAGGTTTTTCCATATGAAAAATGCTCAATAGTGGTTGCGAGGAGCCAAAGATCCCCCCAGAACACCGAGGCAGACACCAGGGGAACCAAAATCCTGGATACCTGAAGGGGCCCCCTGAGCAAAGGTGCCCAAGAGGGGCCAACACAGAGAAAGCTGCCTGCCCCATCTGAGGGAGGAGCAGAGATGGGCCCAAAGAAATCCCCCAACAGCCACAACGCCGAAGTGGCTGTTGGGGGGATGGAGAGGAATGACAGGGGAGCAACATGCCCTCCCAGGAAGCCAGCTCCCCCGCTGACTCCAATAGGCATCCCCGAGAGAGAGAGAGAGAGAGGCTACGCAAGTCGCACAACCATATTCTGTGGGGCCAAAGATAGGCAGCAGGGTCCGATAGCCAACCGCAAACCGAAACCAACACCACCACCCTTCTACCTACCTACCCTCCGGACTGTCCCGGGGAAGAAAAGGGAGAATAAAAGCCTCTGGTCAACCAGCCAGCCCAAACCATGCAGAACCCTGTACCCCGGATAGAACCAGCACAGAGAGCCACCATGAACCAGGACTGAGACAAGGAGCCAGACACAGAGCCCTCCAAGCGTACCACCCACCCTTCACACAGTGCTACCTACAGATATTAGAATGTGCAAAACCCATCCTGAATAATCTTTGACCTGTATAGTGTACTCTGTGAAGGATTTGGTATTGTACAAGTTGTAAATTGGGGTTTTTAGTCATTTTGAAAGTTCTTAAACATATCTGAGACCAGGTGTTTTGTTCAAAGCTGACTGATAAATCCTCTTTCCATTTCATAATAGGAAGAGATATTGAATGGTCTAGTTTAGACAGCATCCTGTATAATTTAGACAGTAGTAGTACATTTATTGGAATTTATAAGCCACCTGTAATGATCTTAAATTTATTTTTTATTATAGATTTGATTTGTTGATATTCTAAGAATAGATTTTTTAGTAATACTGTTACGGATTATGAGATTACAGGCTGTGGCTGCTAAAGACAGTTACCAGGGAAACTAACCCAAGGACGTCTGACATGAACAATTATCTTCCCTGAAGCCAAGCTCTCAGTCTAATGGTGACATGGATCCCGGAAGACAACATGGGGTAATCGACCAATCCCGAGCAGGCTTTGCTCATCCATATGAGCTGATGTGGCTGAGAGTTAGACACTGTCTGGCATCCGGAAATTTACCCATTTCGCATTGTGTACGAAAGTCCAATACTTAAGCTGTACACATCCCTCTGCCTTTTAGACTAAATATGTTAAAATATAGTTTCTTGTTTCAAGAGTCTTTTTATTACTACAGAAGTCTACAAATTGAGAACACCACATTATTCAGGCAAAGAACTTGGGGTGACCGCAACTAGAGGCGGTCAATTATTAACAATGCCATACTGTATGTTTAAAATATGCGATAAACTCAGTTCCTTCAAAAATGGTCCAGGTACCTTTATTCTTCCAGTAAGGAAAGTTTATCATCTTATTTTTGCATGATGTCAGGATTATTCCTGACGGGTGTACGCTGCATGAAATAAGTGATGACTCCGTCATTTTAAGAAACTCACACCATACGTCAGAGAAAAGCTGATGTTGATATCTTTAAAGCATACATGCAGTTTTATATTTGAGCTAATAAATGGTAAATCAGAAATCTTGAAATCATCCATAGTTTCTGTCCTGTCTAGCCACGGCTCATCTAAGGGATTGTGTTTTAACCATTTTGAGACGTATTGTAGCCTATTTGCTAAGAAGTAGTTATGAAAGTTAAGCAGATGTAGTTCCCCCCCCCCCCATTAAATATATTAAGAGGAACAGCTTTGAAATTGTATGGTTGATTAATTGTTTTTCGTTTTATTAAAAGCTCAAGCACTTATGTATTAAATGAATGAAATAATATGAGTATGGTTGTTTTTAATAAATTGTGTTGGGCAGACAGGCGCACTGGAAGCTGTTTCAAGCGAGGGGGGCTGATGGCTCGGTTGGAAAACACGTGACGTCATTATGTTGAGGGCTGTGGCTGACGGCTGACGTTAGGGTCACCCGCGCGTGAACAGGGGCATAATCCAGCCGCTGTCTGGTGAACATTATTGCACACTGACTGCACGAAGAAAACTAAAATGATGCGGCGTGCTGCTGCTGCAGCACATCAACTCCGCTTCTCCGGCCCCAACTAGCGATCGCCACCTCCCCTCCGCTGCTATTTAAGTAGTAGAACAATGACTAGTGCAGAATTAAGTTGTATTTACCGGAGATGAAGTGTAGACTGCAAATTCTGTCGTGGTATGATGGCTCCCACAGTGCGCTCTTTTCATTGAAAATATCCATTTCTTTCTTTCTCTTACGGCCATTTCTGTCCTTCGGTAAACGACAGAAACGTACGTCCGACGATTTGGAATGCCTCTCTGTGCAACCGGGAGCACAACAAGTCATAGGCATTGTTTAGATTCCAAAAATAAACTAAATTAACAGGGCAGTCAAACTTTTTTATAGTAGCAGGCCACACACTATCAGGTAGGAGGGTGCACTCATGCCGGTGCCCGAGCCCCGGAGGGGAGAATTTTGAAAAATAGTCTCCCTGATGTATTTTGGAAGCTTTCAAGACAGGTGATTATTTAAAGAATAGAGTCAGAGTGCATGTTTTAAATTGAATAAAAGGCAAAAAAAAGAAGTGAATGATCAATTCTTCAAAAACAACCTTTGTTTTTTTATTATTATTCTTAAAACATTATTTTTTCACATGATGTTATCATGTTTTAACAAGGTAAGGTAATCTCCATTTGCATAAAATTAGTTTAATTTGAATTACTAGCACCACATAAAACAGATCAGATTAGGTGAGGTCTATTCATCTTAATATTATTATTCACAGTTCTGTTCTAAAAACGATCGTAACATTTCTTCACGAACCAAGTCGAATTTTTATGATAAAAATACAGGGTTGGAATTTGAAATTGAATTTACATGTTGAATTTATTTCAGTCATATTGCTCTTTCGAAATCTTTTATCTCAGTTTAATTTCACTTGCAGTCATCACACACACGATATCATATCATCTACGAGGATTCTAGAGACGAACACAAAATGCATCCCCTGAAAAACTTCGATAATTTGCTGCTGTAATATTATATTATATTATATGTAATATTATAGATTTTTCAGAATAAAAAGCTAACAGATGTGCATAATCAAAAAATATCAGAAATACAATTATAGAGCATTCAGTATTGTAAGAAAGCCCACACTGTTTCTGGATAAATACATTACTGTATGAGTTAAGTTCTATTCCGTTTTATGCCTCTTTCCTTGTAAGTTTGAAATGTCCCATGCTCCTGAATGCACCATAGCTTTCTGACGCTCGTGAATGCATCACACTGGTCTATGAACGCGGTGCTGTGTGCTGTGCACGATTGATCTTCCGCTTAAGACAAAGCTTTGCAGTTTCAAAACTCACGTCAGCTCTCACGGTTTTATTGCACTTTTCGGCATAACACCGGTCTGTGTTTTGATCGGAAAAGTAGCATCTCAGTTGGAACAAGGAACCCAATCACTCGTTAATGTTGCTCTCAGCGGAGACCGATGCTAAGGTGATTCTTGGGATGTATAATCGGGGAAAAGTAGGCGGCGGCAGGAGCTGCTATAGATGTTCTTTTTTGCCAAAAAAAAAAAAAAAAAACTCCACAGCCCCCGACCATGGGGGGCTGATGCTATGACGAGGGAGGCTGCAGCCCCCGCAGCACCCTCCTTCCCGCGTCTATGTAGGCAGAAAAGGAACATGTTTGAACATGTTCAGTGAAGGCTGTGAGGCAATCCTGTAGTTGTCCAGTGAAGGGTGTTGAAAGAGGGGTGATAGATGACTCGAGCGGGAACTGAATGGGGAAGAAAGCTGCTGTTTACTGGAATCGGCCCAAAATGCCTGTTGACTGCAGCTGGACACACCCTATAGACCAGTTCACGCGTGACGTCATGCGTGACGTCCGCGCTACATCCGTGTCACGCGGGTAGGCAAAAGCAGAACTGTTCCCGTCTACTATCATTACAAAACGGGTGATTTAGAGCGTACTTTTAGTTAGTTTATTTTTGGAATCTAAACAATGTCTACGACTTGTTGTGCTCCCGGTTGCACACAGAGGCATTCCAAATCGTCGGATGTATGTTTCTGTCGTTTCCCGAACGACGAGGATGGGGATATTGGCTGAAGGAAGACGTTTTGCAACTCCCACCAAGGGTTTTAAAGCACATAAAAAGGCGGTGGTTTGTGTGAGCAGAAGGAAGAAGACCCAAGACAGAGATAAGAAGATCTACTAGCCAAAGGAGGACTATGGAACCCCTTGTCTCTGAGAACCAGTAAGGCTGAGTCCAATGCCTCTTCTCTGTGTCTTCAACAATTCGGGGCAAGTGATCGACAGAGTCTGTTGGAAGTGCTGCTGTGGCTTTGAAGTTGTCGATGAAAACAACCTGAATGTTCCAGAGATGGCAGCCTCACTCACCAGATGTCAGAGCTGAAGCTGAAACAACTTGTCGAGCCAAAGAGATGAACCTCAGCCCACGTTGTCAGGACGGAGACTCAAGCTGTGAGCCTTTGTGAGCAGGACATAATCTGGTCATCAGAGCGTTGACATTGAGAGGAGGAAAGTTTTTCCTTTGATAAACCCCTTCACCTAGGAAAAAGAGTCACCTTGGGATTCTGTCTG
The DNA here is from genome assembly GCA_037039145.1 of Fundulus diaphanus. Lineage (NCBI taxonomy): Eukaryota > Metazoa > Chordata > Actinopteri > Cyprinodontiformes > Fundulidae > Fundulus > Fundulus diaphanus. Next base: position 9,147,474 of record CM073139.1, read on the forward strand.
TGGTATGGGTCAGTCTGCTCCTTTAAAATGCAAAAGCCTATCCTGAACACATTTGTAATCAGCCTTAGATAGAGTTAGGAAGTTAGTTAAATTTTAATTTGTGATTTCTGTTTTTGTCAGGAACCAGAGACAGAGGACCCAGTATTCAACCAGACAAGCGAGTGATGATTAAAGGCAATTTATTATAAGATGAAAATGGGACAGAAACAGGGTCACAGAAGCAGGCAGGCAGGCAGTCTGAAAGGAGAACCAGAGTCCTTTAACCAAATACCAATCCAGGGTCGAGCCAGGTGATCAGATATGCGGGAAAGTCCAGAGTAGAATCCAGGAGCAGAGTCAGAGCATCAAACAGTCCGTAAACCAGCAGGCAATCAAAAATCCGACAGGGGCAAGGCAAGCTCAGGAAAACAGAAGACAGACAATGGATCGGATAACGGGCAGGCAGACAGGAAAAAACGCTAGATAGAACTCACTGGAGGTTTATAATGATCTCACAGATTGTAGCAGGATGAGGTGGGATTAAATAAGGAGGTGAACAGAGCAGAGTGCTAATTACAAGTGACAGGAGTAAATAATCAAAGGGAAGGTAGTAACTGAAGTGAACTGAACTGATTGGTTAGTGACTGGAGGTTGACAGGTGAGCAGATCTGATTGGCTGGTAACTGGTGATCGGGGAGTGAAAAATAAACAGATTGTGTGAGCTGGCAGATTGCTGGGAGGAGACAGAACTGAACTGGAAACAGAGATGTGAACTGATCAAAATAAAGCAAAGAACAAACATAAACCAAAACAAAACCCAAATCGTGACAGTTTTGGGGATGCACAGTGGCGCAGTGGGTAGCACTTTTGGCTTTCCCATTACAATGTTGTCAAAACACTCGTCCAGGTAGCTCTCAAGGCTGGTAAAAGTCTCCTAGTCCAGTGTGTTTTATTGTAAAATATGAAAAAGTTGTTAATATTTAAACCTTACTTTGTTTAATTTTAAATTATTGGCTTGTTCTTACATGGGTGGATCAGAATGATATTATGTGTATACCGCCATTTTTACTTCCGCACAGTTCTCGCGAGATCTCAGTCACTCTTCTCCCTCCTCAGCCTCCTCTCCCTCTTGTTGTCCAAACAGTGTGTAAGATTTCCACGCTAAATTAATTACAAACAACATGGCCATTATGCACGTAATAACTACTACAGAAGCCGCTGTGTATCATAACTGTGACAATGTAAACATGCCCTCCATGCTGATAGCTACGGTTTTTGTGTGAAATGGTTTTCAGTACTGTTGCCATGTCTGCTTGTTTTTTTCTAAAGTGCTTGTAAATTCCGTGAGTCAACTATAAATACGAGAAAAGAGACTGTTGCTGCACTAAAGACAGTGAATAGGGCTAATATCCCTCCGCCCCTCCGTGTACACACACACTTCCTGGGAGGGAGAGGAAAAAACGAGCCGTCTCTAACGGGAGGACAGAGTAGCTATTGGACTACACCTCCCTTTTTCTAATATAACGGCAAAAAGTAAACTTCACATTTATATTGAATTAATATACCTGTCATGCAGAAAGCATGCAACCTCCACATCCATTTTAAATCCCCACTCCCTCATGAATTATCTCCACCTGGTAATAATAGCTGTGCCGATATAGACTCTCATTTCCTCCCGGTTATTACTTCTTTTTCTTTTCTTGGTTGCTTTCTCTTCCCTCTCGTTGGGAAAAGAGTATGAATGGTCCTCCCTTTAAACAAAAAGCGGCAAATAGAATGATCTACGGTCATCTTTGCTTGCTTATACTCCACCACCACCAACAGAACGTCTTCATATAGAGGATAGATCGGGAAAATGCATATGGTTGACAAGTCTAACCCCTTTTGGCAACTGAAATCAGATATGGCACATCATGGCACCTCTCAGTGGGTGCAACAACACCTATGTATTGATAAACTACTAATTCTAATCTATGAAAATGGTTTCATTTTTGATGTGATGTTATCAGACGTTTCCAGAATATGTTTTTATAAAAGAAATACTTGATTTTTGCTAATTAAAAGCCAAATTAGTTACACACTGTCCCTTTAAATAATACTACATATTTTTCAGTGATGTTATCAAGGCGTTGATTGTTTGTACCTGTATTACTTTATTGGTTGGTTTTGCTGTTCTTTTTATAACTTTCTCTGCTGGTGTAGAAGCAGACTCCGAGGATGTTATCTTGTTCTCTCTATTTTTGTCACCATTTCTCCCTTTTAACATTTTGTGTCATATTTTTCCCTTCCTGTCTTTCTCTTCTACCTTCCTGTTTTCGTGTCCATTGAACGGGAAATGGGAGAGACATGTTTAAAAACAAAAAAAGCAAAAAAAACTAACCGGTTCGCATTCATACATGTCATAGACAGGTTGTTAGAAGACATGTAATGGAGGAAGCTGGAATCAAAACCGCAACATTCCGATTGTGAGAAAACTACTCTACCCACTGAGCCACAGAGAACCCAACTTATTGGTGTTACTGGTGTAAATATGTTATGTGAGGACCAGCAGGGCAAACCAAAGAGATGCCACCATTTGTACCCTTTGACTTAAAATTGTGACCTGAGATGCCATATACTCTGGTCAACCAGCTCCCAATGACCATGTCCTCCTGATAAGATCATAACCAAAAATAATATTGCTTTTGTCAGTTCTATCGCTAATTCTTAAGGCTTCTCTTCTGTTCTCCCCCAAGCTGAATTAATATTTCCAGAATTGTGTTTCTTTCTCTGTATCTGCAGTGCAGTGCTAGGATGGTTTTAAAAATCATATGTGATATTGCTGAGTAAGCAGTAAACAGAGCACAGCTTGGAAGCAGCCTTCATTGTCATGTGCCCTTCCAGAAGCTTAATGATGGGCTGCTTTTTCCATTCCAATTTGACTAGTCTTTGAGATCACTGACCTGTTGGAACACCTAACATGTTCGTGTCTCCATCATAACAGTTGATTTCTGGTGAATTTGAAGAATCTGTAGGCAGTCCTCCATCTTGATTATTACAAAGACACTAGTGCACTCTGCGTGATTTTTTTCCAACATCATGCTTGACAGATTAACCTCATATTGGCTCCTCTATTTCTGTCTATTGTCCCCAAATAGCATTTCAAGATATATTTTCTGGTTTGGCAAAATAAAGCAGCGCTTGTGAACATTTCAATACTTTGATCATCAGTTTAATCACTTCAGATATTAAAACGTCTTCCAAATACCTTTGCAGTCAGCTAAAAAGTGATGTGAAGCTGCCTAACATAATGTAGAGGAAGCTACTTAGAGGAGACCTAACAGCCCCCATGGGTGAATATATGGACATACAAAAGAGCTGGCTTACATTTTTTGTAGAAAAAAAACACAAATTTGAAACAGATTGGATGATGAATGTCCACAACACTGGCAATGACCTTTTAAACTAACCAGAATGGTCAGTTCCAGATTCATGAAGCTTACCATGGTATCACAGGAAGTAGATAAACTGGATTATGAAGTTGCAAGAACAACCAGCCTCGCTATACTGCTATTATCTCAGTTAGTTTGGAAAATTACTTAATGCCACATTATAACACAGAATCAACAATTTCATCCCCAAGTGTCCTTCACTCTGAGCTGCTGCTGCTTCTGAGCTTCACTGATGCTGACATGCTGGTTTTAGTTTTCCAAGAAGTCAGATAATTTACTCTGCTCCTGAAAAATTCAAAGTGACCCTATAAAGCAGAGCTGTCAATGTAAAACCTAGTTCTATATATAAGCTTCAAACCTAAATTCTGGCTACAGAAAAAATTCTGTAGCCTTCCATACTCAGTGACTGGCTAATCTCCAGTCACTGAGTAAAAAAACCCAAAAAACTTTATTTTACTGTGGACCATACATCAGATCATTAGGATTTTGATGGTTCTAAATGGCAAGAGTTAATAGGATCTCAACAGCACCTATTGGATGACCATGCATCCAAATCATTTTATCTCAAGCTTCAAAGTAAAGACCATGGGGAAATACACTAAAGTCACCCTGAATTCTAAATTGCAAACAAAAAGTGATACCATAGTGACAGAAAGCCATGTAAATATCACCAATTCTGCATAAAAAATAAATAAGATTTGAATTTATCTGTGACTTATGGGTCAGCGTGGATGTTAATTTCTCTTTATCTGCAACTCTTCACATGCAACCGCCTTTGAAAACTACAAAGACTGACCTCTCACGCTCCTGCTCCAGCAAGTTGGTGAACTCGTCACTCTTCCTCATGAACTCTCCATGGTTCCTCTTCTCATCCTCCAGTTTGTACAGAGCCTGTTTGTGTGCCTGCTCCACCATCAGCAGCTGCTCCAGCATATGCCGATGGGTCTCCCTCTGCTTCTCCACTAACTTATCAAGCTGTGTCAGGAGCACACAGAGAACATCTGGGTCATCTGTTTCTCCAACCATTTAGCAGTTATTTGGCACATTATTGCTACAATGGTGCTTAACTGATTGAGTTTTTGACTGAGAACTCCTGTTACCTCTGCCATCGGTTTCTCGTAGATGTCTTCCTGGAAAATGTCAGACTTTCCCTGGATGGCATCTCTCTGCAGGGCCTGTAGGACTTTCTGTGGTGTGACAAACCCATATTTGGCTTCCAACAGCGCCAAGTCAATTTTCTCTGCCTTTAGTACTGTGATCACCTCATCCCTGGCCTGTGATCAGAGCAGAAATGGATTGTGGTCGGATTGACCTTTGCCATGCAAATCTAAAATCAACAACTTAGTGTACAAAATCAAATTTTGATGGACTTTCATGACTCCAAACAGAATAATAAATATAAATTGACTCTCAAACATATCAATACACTCTGGCTAGTTCTGGGATTTGTCCCATATTGAAAATCAACAAGCTTGTTGCATAATTCTGACTGTATCTGTGACCCCTTTAACTTTTAAAGAGCAATAGACCGCCTTTCAGTTGGTTACTTTCCTGATTCAGACCCAACTTTCAAACAGACATTTCTCACACATTTTCAACAAGGTTGAGGACATACTTTGGGAGGACATTTCCAGAACTTTCCAGAACTGTTTATTGTCTTCATCAATTCCAATTCTAACTTTGATTTGAGCTAGAAGGTGTTGGGCAGGTGCTTCTGTCTTGGTTACGACCCTTTCAGTTTGCTGGAGTCTAGGAGGTTCCTGAGTTGTTCTTGAACATAAAATTCTGATTTTCTTTAAATGTGGGGTGGAACTTGCTAAGGGATGTTTTAACTCAAATATTAGCAGGGTTAGTAGGCATATATTTCACTTTGTATGTATAATTCTGACCCTATGTGGATTACAAAAAAATGTATGATACATCCAAACCTGTGTAGTCCAATTACATTTTATTTATATAGTGCCAATTCACCACACGTCATCTCAAGTCACTTTACAAAGTCAAATTCAATCAAATCATACAGATTTGAGACACAAAAAACACAGAAGCACACATTGATCCAGGAATCCTTTGTATGTTATATTGTAATGGCAAATTCTTGTTTCTAAAAACCATTGCAGTAGTTTTTTTGTGTCTTTACTTAATAATTCCAGCCTGAAAAATGTTGGTTCGGAAAAAACTTTAAAGAGTCAGAAATTATTCTGACATTTATGTCCAATGATGAATGAATAAAACTTTCTGACCAGAACTGTAGATTAAAGCTTAAACTCAAGTTATGGGATACAGTAACACATTTAAAAGGCGGTATTATTTGATAATACAAAAAAGTTAAGATGCTAGATGATAAAAGACACAGACACCCTTGTTATCAAAAATTATGTAGACATTTTATGCTTTTTGTCATTTAGCCTCCAAAGCCTCCTGACGAGTGTGACACGGCCGGGATGAGGATCAGTGCCTTCAAACCTGAGGCCCAGGTCTTGAGCCAGAAAAGAGTAGAGTGCCTTTTCTGGGTCGGAGAGGATGTCCTGCTCCAAGTGGAGGAGTTTAAGTATCTTGGGGTCTTGTTGACGAATGAGGGAATGATGGAACGAGAGATCGATAGGCGGATTGGTGCTGGCACATCCCACCGGGAGGAGACCCAGAGGAAGACCCAGGACACAGTGGAGGGACTGTTTCTGGGCTGGGGTTCGCCCGGAAGGGCTGGCCTGTGTGGCTGGGGAGAGGGAAGTCTGGGCCTCCCTACTAAGGCTGCTACCCGACCCCAGATAAGCGGAAGAAGATGGATGGATGAATCTTCATGACTGCTGGGGACTGCTAGTTTTCCAAGTTTAGATTAGATTAGATTAGATTCAACTTTATTGTCATTACACAGGTACAGGTACAAGGCAACGAAATGCAGTTTAGGTCTAACCAGAAGTGCAATAGCAGCAAGTGCAGGATAAACAATGGTTCCATAAGTACAGGACATGGGTTTTTACAGAATAAAAATAGAGATGGATACTATTATAAACAGAATTTTACTGATAGATTTGTCCTATGAATATGATATGTAGATAACTAGTATTGTGAACCAAATTTACAGATGGATATGTACCGAATATAATATACAGGTGGATATTACTATAAATAGAGTTTTTACAGATATGTACAATAGCATAATATACAGATGGTTGTTATTATAACAGAGTTTACAAGTGAGTATGTACTATGAATATATGTACAGATGGCTATTACTATAGGCAGAATTGTGAGCATGATATACAGGTGGCTATTACTATAAAATGAATAAATAAAGTTCGGACAGAAGCTATCTAAATTAAAGTGCAGTGGAAGGTAATTGCATATTACAGTTAAAGTACGGTATTGCAAATGTATATGTAAACAATTGGTACTGTGAATAAACAGTCGGCAGTGCAAATCAATATTCAGTCAAGGTGAGTAGTGCAAGATGCATGTAAACAGTTGTTACTGTAGTAACAGTCAGGAATGCAAGTGAACATTACAGTCTTGTAAATAACAAAATGGAGGTAGGTGTGAGGAGGGAGAGGAGAGTCTGTCAGTATATGAGGGGAATGGGATCAGCGAGGATTAGAGTTCAATAAAGAGACAGCTCTGGGGAAGAAGCTGTTCTTTAGTCTGCTGGTCCTGGTCTGGAGGCACCTGAAACGCCTGCCGGAGGGCAGGAGAGAGAACAGTCTGTGGGCTGGGTGAGAAGAGTCCTTAAGGATGCTGCGAGCTCGATGTAGGCCGCGTTTCATCTGGATGTGCTCAATGGTGGGTAGTGGAGTCCCAGTGATGTGCTGGGCGGTTTTCACCACCTGCTGCAGTGCCTTGCGCTCTGCAACAGAACAGCTCCCATACCACACTGTTGCACAGTTGGTCAGGATGCTTTCTCTTGCACAGCGATAGAAGTTCACCAGGATAGTCAAGGATAGCTGATTTTTCCTCAGTGTCCTCAGGAAGAAGAGGTGCTGGTGAGCCTTCTTGACCAGGCAGGAGGTGTTGGTTGACCAGGACATGTCCGCTGAGATGTGGGTCCCCAGAAACTTGAAACTGGAGACACACTCAACAGCCATTCCATTGATGTGGATGGTGTGGTGCGTGCCTCTTGAATCTTTTCTGAAGTCCACGATGAGCTCCTTCGTTTTGGTGGTGTTGAGGAGCTGGTTATTTTCAGTGCACCATGTGGCCAGGTGCTTGATCTCCTCCCTATAGGCAGTCTCATCGTTGTTGCTGATGAGACCAATCACCTTAGTGTCGTCCGCAAACTTGATGATTGAGTTGGATGCGTACACAGGCTTGCAGTCGTGGGTGAAGATGGAGTAGAGAAACGGGCTTAGCACACAGCCCTGTGGTACACCAGTGTTGAGTGTGATGGACGTGGAGCAGTTGGAGCCTGATAGGACATTCTGGGGTCTGTTGGTCAGAAAGTCCAAAATCTAGTTGCACATGGAGGTGTTGATGCCCAGATCTCGAAGTTTGGCTATTAACTTAGCCGGGATGACAGTGTTGAATGCTGAGCTAATGTCAACAAACAGCTTGCGTGCATAAGTGTTCTTATTGTCCAGATGTGTGAGCACAGAGTGCAGTGCCATGTAAACTGCATCCTCTGTGCTCCTATTGCTGCGTTATGCAAACTGGTGTGAGTCCAATGTTGATGGTAGCAAGTATTTTAGGTGTGCCAGGACCAGCCGCTCAAAGCACTTCATTACGATTGGTGTGAGTGCTACAGGGCGGTAGTCGTTAAGGCACTTTGGGCTGGAGTGTTTTGGCACTGGCACAATGGAAGTGCATTTGAAGCATGTTGGTACAGCTGCTTGGGCAAGAGACAGGTTGAAAATGTCTGTAAAAACCTCAGTGAGCTGCTCCGCACATGCCCTGAGCACGTGTCCAGGGATGTTATCTGGTCCAGCTGCCTTGTGCGTGCTGATCCTTCTCAGTGCATTGCAGACATCTGTGGAGGAGAGTGTGATTGGCGGGTGGTTAGCTGAGGATTTGAGCTTGGTGGCAGTTTCACTGTTGTCTCTTTCAAAGCGAGCATAAAAGTCATTCAGCTCGTTCAGGAAGTTGACATCAGTGGCTGCAGAGGTGGAGTGAGTGGGTTTATAGTCACTGATGGCCTTAATTCCCTGCCACATGTGTCGGCGATCAGCATTGGAAAAGTGTCCCTCTATCTTAAGCTTGTAGCAGTACTTGGCCTCTTTGATAGCCCTTTTCAGATTTGCTCTGGCTGAGCTATAGGCTTGTGCATCTCCTGATCTGAAGGCAGTGTTGCGTGTCTTCAATAGGAGTCGCACCTTCCTGTTCATCCATGGCTTCTGATTTGGGTATGTGGTGATCTGCTTCTGGGTTGTAACGTTGTCAATGGTGATATTAATATAATCCAGTACAGAGGAGGCTGTACTGTTGTCTTCAGTTAGGAGATTAGCTGCACTGTAGATAATAATTCTGTTGTTTTGAATGTTGAACTTTTATGTATCTAGCCTATCCTTATTATTAGGCTCTTTATATCTCTACTGAAACATGCCAGGAGATTCCTGGATCTTATTCTGGAATGACAAGAAGTAGGTTCACGCTGTTAGCTGTCTGTTAACACTGTCTGTCTGTAACCAGTGACCGCTAAGCCAGCATGTTTGACTCTTATCTCCGACTGGGGTCGGTGCCATGTCTGCAGTATGCCTGGCTTAAGATAAATTGGCACCATTAATTGCAAAGTTTGAGTTACCTGTAGCTCTCCTTCCAGCAAGCTCAGCAGAAAGACAAGGTCATCTTGGGAAAGGTCCCTGCCCTTCTCCCGTCGACCACCCTTCCCAGCACTGTTGCTGTTAGTTCTTCCACCAGCACTACTGCTGTTTTTAGCAGTTTTGTGGTTCCACTCAATAGTTCCAGTGTTGTCCATTGGCTCCCGACATTTTGCTCTTCCTGTGGGCTCGTCACGCTCTGTAGATCTCTTGCGTGTGTCCATGTTATGCTGCTGTTCTAGTTTGGCCTTTGCTATGTCTTCTACACTGTTGTTGTGGGAGAGCATGCTCTTCCACCTGTTGATGAATACAAAGTTGAAAGATTAAATTCCTGCACTGTTTGTGAAATATTACTTAATTATTAACAACAAAGACAAAAGGGAAAGTCAAAATCAGGTCAAATACTAACAGCCCAATTACTATTTGAGCATTTAAACTATTTTTTCAGTTCTACCATTATTCCTGGAACATTCCTCATAACACCTCACACCAATTGATAGGGTTATGATAAATAACCCCTTATTATTTTACAAAGAAAACCACACAGACACAAGTTTAGGCTGTCCTGCAGGATAGGGCAGAGGAAACCAAACGGAGAAGTCCCCTCCCTGACAGTCTGGGATCATCTGCCCCGAGTCACCTCTTTCTCTCTGCCTTTATTATCAACTTCAAAGAAGGGACAGGGGGTTTACAACATGGAGTTTGGCACACAAAGAGGTGTAGGATTAACATACACACCTGGATAGAAGCATTTGTTCTTCCTGTGTGGGGTTAAAACAATAGAACATTCCTGCAAGCCAGCTCTTTAAACAGACTAAATGCCTGTAACTTAATAAAAATAAAATGATTAAATTCACATTTCTCTTACACCAATGTATTCCTTATGCTCTAAATATCATCAGTCATTTTCTTTGAACTCTCCATTATGTTTTGGCTTCTATTCACTTAAACACTAAAAGGACATGTTAGCTAGATTATTTCATTGAGAGTTATGTATGCAATTGTTTTAGTGATAAACCATCTGTCCGAAGTCCTTATAAACAACCCACAATCAGGATGTCTTGCACATAGCAGTCATATTTTATATGGCTGCCATAGGTCTGAATTCTGAGTTCAGGGGTATTCCATTTGAAATTTGGACTGCATGTCATAATCACATTTCAATTTACATTATATAGCCTACCCACAGCCACAGGGGCTTAAACAATCAATATATATGGCGTTGTAATCTACCTTTTTATTACTACTAAAGTACATCACCAAACCCCAAAACAATAGAAAAGCAGATGCTGGGTGAAGCTTATGAGTTACCTGTACATGGGTTGAAAGGCTAGTCAGATGGAGTCAGATTAAAGTCAGTCAATGGATACTTAAAAAAGTTACATTTTTGGAGACATGACGTCCCTGCAAACCTGCATGAATAAGCACCTATAGAGCATTGAAGGATGGATGGATGTATTGATGTTCTATGATTGGATAAAACTAACCACCGAAATAATGAAGTAACCACATTTGGAAGAAAAAGGTAGACGCTTGTAAGCATGAGAACACCACCCCAGAGGGTCAGGAGTGGCAGTATCATGTTATGTGAGTCTTCTGCTTCAAATGAGACTGGTGTGCTGTGCAAACAAGAAAAACATTATGGGGAAATATTGAACTAACATTTGAAAACCTGAGGCAGTATGTTAAAGCTTGGGCACAAATGGGTCTTTCAGTTGAACAATGGTCATAAGCATGTCACCAAATTAGTTACAAAGTAACTAAAGGAAAACAAAGTCAATCTTTTGGAGTGGCCATCACAAAGTCCTGGGCTCCATTCGAATACCTTTATAGAGCAAGGACTTTTTAGACAAAGCGGAAGTTCGTCAGCTGTTGCCATAAGTGCTGTCCAAATAGTGCAGTCAGTAAGGAAGGAGGTAGGAAAAGAAGCCTGTATGCTTCCTCTAGCAGCTAGTTTTGCCTAGGAACCCCATGATGTCCCTTACCAGCGCTAAGAGGCCTTAAGGTATCCCACAATCCTTTGCGTGACATGACGTATCAGCATATCCCCCTCACGGAAATCACACAAATGTCCAGAGAGAAGAGAGCACGCACGTTAGAGTTCATTTTTGGAAGGCTGTAGACCCGGATTTGACTCTCATCATCCATGTGCATTTCCATCATGTAATGACCTCGGAATTAAAGGCTGTCCAAAATTGGCACAGCAGTCTGAAACTCCTTTCCTTCGCAGAATAGAGTTCTTGCTGTGACGCCGTGAAAGGTCACGGAATAGGAGCAGAAGCTATTATTAAGGGTATTCTTATGGAGCCCTAAGTCAGTACCATGGACAATATGTGGGAAGAGCTATAAAGCTTTGTGCCAGCAAAGTGGCCTCAGTGCCTGACCCAGTTCCAATTCTGTGAAAAGTGATGGGTGTAAAAAAATTCCAGGAAACTACAGATCTAGAAATAGCTCTAAGCCAAACACTTTAAAAGAAATTTCTACCAAATACCAGTGAAATTTCAGTAAACTAAAAAAAATTCTAATTTTTAAGAAAATGTTAGAAATTATCTTTTATTATTCTTGCATGTAGCAAATAGAAATTATTCTGGTAATTACGTTCTGACCCAAAACTGAAACATTAGTTCGATTTAGAATAGAATAGATTCATCAGAATATAATCATCCTTTATTGTCATACAGTTTCTGTATCTGCAGCAAGGGAAGAAAAAAATGAATCAAAGATGATACATGTGCAACAGAGTAGGGTGACCCGAAAGTTTACAAAATTTGCAGCTGCTAGGAGGAAGGATCTGCGATAACTCTCCTTGGAGCAGTCTGTCACTGATGGAGAACCTCAGTTTTGCAACAGCTTCTTGCATGGGGTGGGAGGCACTGTACTTCTGTCTCCCACCACCTGCAGTGGATCGAGGACAGAGCTGGTCTTACTGATGAGCTCGTCTAAGTTCTTCGTCGGAGCTGTAGATAATAAGTGGTGGGCACAGCTAACCAAAAAGTTAGCTTCACAATTTCATATTCTGCAACCATATTAGCTTTGGAACCATTAAACCGACAAGAAAATTTGAGGAAGCTAACTCTTCAGACAAAAGGTGCTGCACGCACACACATGACAAATGAACGAGATAGCGATTTTAGTTATGGATAAATGACTTTTGAACTTTTACTTTTACACAGCAGTGGAAGCTTATGAGAAGAATATTCTATCATTCAGTGCCCAGACCACAGTATTTAGAAAAAACATTGCATGGGTGTTGGGAAGCCACTCTAGTGTTGCCAGTTATTGTGAAAGAAACAAGCAACCAGCTCTTATCTCTACCTTGTAACTGGTATAAATGAACAAGCTTAAAGTTGCTGATAGTAAGCGGAACTGGAAACATTGCTGGAAGCTTAGAACATGGCGCTGAATGTTTCTGGAGGTCCCTTTTCTCCTCTGTCATCACTGCTTAGCAAACGTGCAATAAATCATGACTTTTTGGGTTACTTATTGTTGTAACATCAATTATATCATATATTTATTGTGCAGTATTTTTGAATTAAAAAGCATAAACAAAAATCTGTTTCAAACATTGCTGTGAAGAATTTTTTTTCCTATTATAAATGCTGTTTAAATGTCCCTCAAGGATTGCTATGGGGCAGCCAGTGATTAAGCCGCCTGATGTTTTGTATGTAAGTGTTGAAAAAAACAAAGGGCCCCATTTAGCCATGCAGCGACCCAAAAGCCCATCTCAGATTCCAGTCTTCTTCCACCAAATGTGGTGCTGGTAAAAAAACTAGAAAGCTCGGTTACACAACTAATTAAATTGCATTAGCAGGTAGAATCAGCTCTGACCTTTCCTGTAAAGAGGAAGAGTGTTGGGATACCGGTCATGTTTTAGGTGTATTATTTATTTCTGTGCGTATTAGTGAGTGTGACTGGGCTATAGTGTAAAGTGCTTTGAGTGGTCGTTATGACTGGAAAAGTACTATATAAGGTCAGTCCATTTACCATTTCCCCGGATGTTTACTGGTGTCCTTGGTTTTGCCCACATTGATTAGGAGATTCCCCTAGCACCAGTAAACAAAGTCTTGTGTCCATTGTCTGTACTTAAAGTCTTCCTGTGGTGAGGATGACAATTGCACCCAGGGGAGTTGATGGAGAAATCTGAAAGATGGCATCAACCACCCAAGGTTGGCAAGTTGAACTGCAGCAAATTCAACGAAGACCTCACCAGGGGATGGTTAAGGACCAACCTCTTAAGGGTATTCACCTGATGCATGGTCAGTGCTAACATACCTTCATGAGCATTTTTATTGTCTCTGGTGCTGTGTGAGGTAGACTGAGTGAAGGTGGGGAGAGTGGAGAACTGGGAGACAGGGTTAGATTCCCCCAGATTTATGGATAATGTGTAAATCCCCACGGAAAGTAGTATGGTTTCGTGCCAACAGCTTACAGCTCAATGTCCTCACTGCAGAGCACCTCTTTGATAGTTCAATGACCAATCCCTGCTACTCAGACCAAATGGCAGGGATTAGCCAGAGTTTTTACAGGCCCGCAGCTCTCACAGGGGCCAAATTCTTTGTGTTCCTTTTTCTCAATACATACTATTCTCAGGATGGAAGGACTATTTCACCCAGTATAACAGGATTACCAAGTATAGCTTTAATGGCTGACAGTGAGAAAATACATGTCCATATGTCTTTTTAATATAGTGTATGTACATTTTAATATATAAGATTCTGGAGCAGAGCATTAAAGTCAGGGATTTCATGCATGATCTGATGGGCAATGTTAAAATAAAATAAAACAAACTAAAAAAAAAAAGTTCAACTCTGTTACCCAGAGTCTAAGTGAGATTGTGAGGCGTGTTGTTTAAGAACAGGCAAAACATTTTAAAAATGTTCACTGTGTTAGGAGTTTCTTTAGAGAAAAATTATCTTTAGAGCTCAGAAAACAGGCCTGAAACTGGAGCCAGACTTCAAAGTGTGGTGACTAAAAAGGTAAACGGCGGTCAAATGTTTTGTGGGCTATAAATGAAAACTCTGGTGTCTTTTTCTGTCTGGAGACTATAGGCACAACCGACTGCAGTAAAAAGGGCTGACAATTCTGTAAGCTCCACTCTCACAGGGAAAAGAAACTATAAGCTGCTTTGCAAAGTAATTTGTTACTTACTCAAGGTCCAAACTGAGCTAAGGTAAAGATATTGAAAAGATAGTGAACAAAGGCATACTGAGACTGATTTCTGTGTGAAATAATCAGCCTGAAAGTATTACAACATCATCATCACCATCATCTATCAGGCAATATAAAAATGTTTCCAAATAACTGAGTTCAATAGTAACTGTTCAAATTAAGGCAGCACAATCTCTGTGATTGGCTTGTGTGATCTATAACCCTGATAGATTGTCATGTAATAAAAAGACAAATTCACATATGAAATTTACTGAGGACACCATTGCGCTCTGTTAGCAATTTTTATAATTATTAGTTGTCATAGAATTTTTTAAGCAGTTTAAAATCTTGGGAATAAACTGAGATAAAAAGGAGCTGCAAATGTTTTTACGAAGTTTGCTTGAGATGGTCTCGGCACATAGAAGCAGCACGATGGAGACGTGCTGACACTCCCGAATGGTGAGTGTCCAGCCTGTGTGTGAGGCCCTTTGACAGTTTATGAGTAAGAAAGATGTCTGGCTGATTGCACTGTGCACACTCGGCAAGGCTCCACATGATTCAGAGCTGAGGTAATTCCCTGCTGTCCAAGACGGGCTCCGCTTTGGATTACTCAGAGATATGGGCTACAGACAATAGACAGAACTCCTCAGCATGTGTGTGGAAGTCTGTGGATGCTGTGCAATTTGTCCTGAGAATCTTTGGAGTCACCCATGACATGTTATACACCCATGATGCAACAAACAAGCAGATGTTCACTCTGATACAGAGACACCTTTAGTTATATTGAGCCAGAGCCTGCAGATTTTAGACGAAGCCATGCAACAAATTAGGGGGTCACAGATGTGTGATGCAGGCCTGCTGGGATACCTACATATTCCAGTTTCACATATCTGTAAAATCTCCAAGATGGATCAGAAATGCATCACACACCTCATAAAAAGGTTCATAGAGGGGATGTGGAGATTTCTCCGAGTCATTTGCACGCTGTTGTGGTGGGATCTTAAATAAATTACTTTTGAGCTCAGCATTATATTTCTACTGTGCTATGGTCCTGATTTTTGTGATCACTATAATTAGTTTTGGGAAAGTTTAAAAAACTCTGACAGAAGTGGGAAGACCTGCCAGCTGTGCTGATTTTTATTCCTGGAAACCAATCCAAAAATAATTTGAGAAACTCTTGTTTCTCTTCTTTCTCTTGTTTCAAATTACTCTGATTCCTTTCAGAAACTTTCCCTTTGAAAATTTAAATAAAGTATATATCTAAATTACACATAATGCACTTACAGTGTTAGATTACCAACATTAACATGCAAATTTGTCGGCCTCTTAAATTTAATAATACATTTCTTCAGGACTTTGCAGACCTCTGGTATTCTGGTTGTTCAATCTGGAGAGACTCACACAGACAAAATTATTATTATTATTATTATTATTATTATTATTATTGACATAAATGAATAGGCAAGGGGAAGGGAGTGAGGGATGGTCTGGATGAATATAAGAAAAGAATGCTGAAGAAGACAAATGCTGAGCTGTTGGCGGGAGATTGAAGGGATTGCATGGAATACAATATAATATATAGTGTTTGTTCCAATTCTATAGACTGACCTGTCCAGGTCGCCAGTACCTGTACCTCGTCTCTTGCCCATTGACAGCTGGAGATAGGCTCCAGCACCCCTCGTGACCCCACAAGGGATAGACGTGTTAGAAAATAGATGGATGTTCCAGTTCTAAATGAATGGGCTTGAGAATATGCTCAAATGATTAAAGCAGAGTTTGAAGTGCTCAGGATGAACTGGCCGGTGACCTTTGGTGAAAATGGATTACCTGCTAATAAACTGAATGAAGGAAGCTTAACGTGTTTAAGACAGTAAATGACAAAAGATGGGACTGTTTAAATGAGGAACGGGAACAAAGGGGTATAGTGAGTGACAGAGTTTGTGGAGGTGTGCCAAGATAAAGAATTGGATCTGAGAGTGGAAGGTCATAGACCTCATTTCAAATAAAATATTGCTAACTGTTGAAAAGGATGAAGGGATTAGTTTAGTCTAACATCAGAACCTTGAGAGGGGGAAACGATGTAGGGAGAGTGTTGACAGATGGCAGGAATGGCAGAATACCTGGAATTGAGAACAAGACAGCATTGGGGATTGAGTTTGAATAACCGGGAACATGATTAGCTGAAATATGAAGCTGTGAGATACTGCTTGCCAGTGATGCGACGGAGATAAGGCATGATTGTCTTGAAAGACAAGCGGCCTTTGTTAATGCATAGACCATGAATGCGCTATCACATGAAGCAGGATGCATTTCTGGTTTGAAAGTCAGCCCCAGAGGTAGCATGCTACGGGATGGGTAAAATCTTGTAGACAGCTCATGATTCAGACTGGGAAAAGGAAGGAGACCAAACATTTGCAAACCATTCTCCCTGTAAGAACCCCTTAAACCTATGGAAGGAGCTGGGTCCATAAAACTAAAACTAATCAGCCGAGTGCACAATTGTGAAGGGAGATTCCATTCCGGTCCCAAAGAAGACTGGACCAAAATCAGGTCAGAGCAACAGCCATCGACTAGGGTGACCTGGCAGAGAAGGGACAGAACTAGCCAGGTCAGCAGGCCATAAATAAAAGAACGGCCTGGGGAATGATATCCGAGGAGAGATTAAGGAGGTCCAGGGAGACAGAAGATGCTGTTTAGGATGAACTGGGGAAGAAATTAAGCACTGAGAAATTTTACGGATGCGAGACAGCTGTACTCGGGCAGCGAGGTGATCATTTCTTCAGAATCAAGGGTGATGCCAAGGAACTCGAACTGCTTTGAAGTGGGGGAATGAGGTACGCCTAAACCATTTATGTCAATGTGTTAGATGTCTACATGTTTTCATGATGTAAAGTGCATGGGTATGGGGCTAAAATGGTAGCTTTAACATTTGCAAATGTGTGTGGAGAGTTGTGTGTCTGTATCTCGACTTGTGTGTCTGTATCTCGATTTGTGTGTCTGTATCTCGATTTGTGCGTGTGCAGTGGGATTTGTAAATGTGTGAGGAGATTTGTGTGTCTGTACAACAATCTGCAAATGTGTAAAACTACTTGTGTGTAATCCGTTTTGCAAATGTGTAAAAAATCCACAAATCTGTATTCAGATCTGCAAATGTGTACAGAGATTTGCAAATGTGTAAAAAATCCACAAACCTGTATTCAGATCTGCAAATGTGTACAGAGATTTGCAAATGTGTAAAAAATCCACAAATCTGTAGTCAGATCTGCAAATGTGTAGATCAATCTGTAAGCACACACAGAAACACTTGTGTCTGAAGTATTTTCGCTTCAAGACCCAGAAATACAGACAAATCATTGGTTACAAGTCAAGCGGTTTTTCGGTTGGTTCTCTTTACACACGTGATTTTTGCTACTCTTCTGCCGCGTGAGATGCACAAATGCGTAGAAGGATTTGTATCTGTATTTTTTCGATTTGTGTCTCCTTGCGCAGACTCGCAGGCTCAAAGGCTCACATGTTGCCCTGAGCGCAGGCTCACAGGCACACAGGCTGCCTCTTCCGGCTGTGGGAGGTCACGTGACTTTCAAGGTTTGAACCAAAGCGTTTTGCTACCAGACGGCTGACAAGGCAACTTGTTATAACTATATAACTTTCTCCCTTTAACGACAGAAGTTTCTTGTTTTAATGAGAGACTTATCTTGCTAAAACCAGACTCCTCATAACAACGCAACATAACCCGGCATCAGCTCGCGGGATATTTGAGTGTCACGGAGAAGAGGAGAGACGGAGGGGCGCCTTTTATTTTTTTTTAAAAAGTCATTTGTCGGAGGAATGTATTTCTGCACTGAGGAGTGACAAGGTAAGTCATGCATATACAG
The DNA here is from genome assembly GCA_037039145.1 of Fundulus diaphanus. Lineage (NCBI taxonomy): Eukaryota > Metazoa > Chordata > Actinopteri > Cyprinodontiformes > Fundulidae > Fundulus > Fundulus diaphanus. Next base: position 9,165,651 of record CM073139.1, read on the forward strand.
CAAGTCCTCTACTTGAAATTTAATCAATTCGGCAGGTTTTTATATTTAACAACTATGCTTTGGAAACACTTGTAGCACTTTAGAACAGTCTCTGGCTCTGTTTACACGGTGAAAACAGGTTTGCGTTGCCTTTGTACTCTCCATTTACACACTACAAGGTTTAACTGTTGCTTAGGGGGACTTTCAGCTATAGCTGTGGGTTTATTTACAACAGTTTGCAGCCGAAACAGTCCTCCGCCAGCCGCTGCTTTCTTCTTCTGGGCAATTTGACGCGGAGCTTCAGAAATCACAGCGCTACTAGTGGTGCGGCATGGGAATTGCACCGTTTAAGTACTCTGTAAACAGGGCCTGTGACTGCAACTGTTCTACATGGATGTTATTGAGATAGAGATGAGGATAAGCAGCTTAATTTTTTTTAAAAACATGTCATGCATTTAATCATAAATTCTGCTGTAAAGATCAATAATCATGTACTTAAAATAGTCTTTTTAGTTTTTTTCAGTTTTTATATTAACCATAATTTCATTGTGCTTGTAGACTGACATATCAGCTATAGCAAGCATGGATGATGAGAGCTTGGCCCTCTATATTCCCACCTATGCTGACAGAATTGCCACAGAATTACTAGTGGTGCGGCATGGGAATTACACCGTTTAAGTACTCTGTAAACAGGGCCTGTGACTGCAAATGTACCTATTCCTTTATGTATTTTAATTAAATATGATTAAAATAAATTTTAATTCGACACTTGTAAGGCTAATTAAAAATATGTGTATTCTACACAATGAAAGTGAGGCTAGATAAAGCTACATTTATCCATATTTTATTGTGTCAAAACAAAGATATGAATACAGAGCTTTCTAATGGGACAATTCACACGCCAGTGAAGGACAACTATTTATATGAACTTCATTAATAAACCCAGTCAACTACTGACATGCTTTAATAAGGGGAAAAGCAAAAACTGATAATCAATTATCATTGCTGCAAATTCAAAAGTTAATATCAGAATGTATCAATAAAAGCACCTGGCAGCAAAGCACCATTGTTCTCAGTTTATTTGTTGTTCCATTTGTTTTTTTCTGATGTCTTTAAACTTACTCAGAAAAGAAAACAAATCTTAATCAACATTGTTCCATTGCAGTCTAGGTTTAAGCAATTTTAACATTGATCCAGTCTAACCTTAAATCACAATTTTAAACAGCAGCTATTCTCCTTCTGATGGGAATTCTGTAAAAGTACTTTTTAAAATTCCCATAAACAAAAACATTAAGGTAGGAGGACCAGGTTTAAGATAGCTACATTAAAAATACAGCCAGAAAATCATGAATGTTCTCTTTTACATCTTAGAATGCCTGTGCATTTGATCTGACACTCAAAATTTAAATACTTAAAAACTTTGAATTTGTAATATTTAGCTTCTCACATTTAGCATAAGTAACGTGCTCAATTTTTAGAAAGAATAAATTAATTGTTATTTTTACCTTTTGTTGAAAATAAAAAAAACTTGAAAAAACGATAACAAATTGTCTGCTGTGTTTACAGGTTGGCATCTCTAAAGCTAAATACATGGATGGTGCTGTCCAAAAGTTACTGCTGGATATTTTCTTCCAGCAGTAACAGAGGGGGTACCCCAGCCAGAATTCATATAGACATGGAGACAGAGAATGGTACAATGAAAGACATTCAAAGATTTTTGCGTCTTGATGACAGCTATCCTGAAAACTACTTCATTGTGGGATCCAGCACCCACAGCCAGCTCATCAACAACTGGTGGGATTTCTTAAGGAAACGTCGTGCACAGTACTGGATGAACCTTTTTCAAAAACTGAAGAATACAGATTACTTTACTGGTGACTTCTTGGATAAGCAGCCAATTCTGCTCACCTGTTTAAATATCACTGAGGTATGTTTGAATGTAAAAGATAAATACTATATGATACATGCTTTTAAATATGGAGTATGTACTTTAAGATCTTGTTTATTTTCTTGTCTTTCAGGAACAACTCTAAAAAGTGGTTCACTTTTGGAACATCATTTGTAAGATTAGAGATGCAATGGCTCCAAGTGGCCGGCCCTACATGATGTATACCTGGGGTGTCAAGCTCCGGTCCTCGAGGGCCGGTGTCCTGAAACTTTTAGAGGTTTCCTTGGTCCCACACACCTGAATCAAATGGCACCTCAGCTCCTCAGTTTGCAGTCAGGTTCTTCAGAGTCCTGGTAATTACCTGATTATTTGACTCAGGCGTGTCGGACCAGGGACATATCTAAAAGTTGCAGGACACCGGCCCTTGAGGACTGGACTTTGACACCTGTGAACCCTTCCACGGCGTTTTGGTGAACAAGATAATCTCAAACAGGTTTCTAAGCAAGAAAGAAACTTGCACAGTCCAACGTCTTCAGAGGACCGTTCACATGTTATGAGACAGTTCGAAGTATCATACCTTCTGATGACGGAAAACTTTCTTCATGCACCGTCCACACATGATGAAACAATTGAGTTATGCGTATTTTTAAGAGCTTATATACGCACAAACCTGTGACACGTGTGACATTTTCTTGTAAAAAAGAGTTTGTGGAGCAAATGACCTTGTGAGCCTGTCCAGAATGAACCTGTCACTTTCCCACACAGTCAGAAATAGGCAGCTGCAGACCGCACAACCAATAAAGGAAAAGCAGTCAAAGAAATACAGATGGAGGAAAAAAAACAGACCTCTGTTTTCACTGACTCCCATGTACTTAAATGTTTCATCATGATGTACATAATTTTTTGAATTTTGGTGCTAGGTTTTATATTTTGTGTGATTCTTGTTGTGTGTGACAGCAAATATATGCTACTAAATATATTAGGACAATAACAAGAAATTTAACTTCACATTTGCCTTGTAATCTGTCATGTAGGACAAAAAATGTTTAAATGACACATGTTCTGTAAACCCCACCACTGCTCCTCATATTCAAGACATACTTTTTATATTTATAACAGCAAGACTTATAGTTCTCTGTTACTGAACACTGAGACCCAAGTTATGCACTGTTTGACAATGATGATATGGTCAAATGAGATGAAAAATAAAGTGCCTATGCTTATGTTCAATATGAAAACCTTTAATGAATCTTTGGTAAAAACTCATTCCAAAATAAAGTGCAATGGTTTGTGATCAAATCAACTCATTCTTTTCTTAGAAACATAACATTATATTGCAATGTTACATCAACTCACAGAAGAACATACATTAAAAGTACCTTTAACAAGTTCTCTGAAAGATCCTTTTAAAAGGAAGTTCTCTACCTCCAGAAGATGACCTAACTAGAACGTGATCTATGAGTATTAAAAAGATGAATACATGGATCTCAAAATTGAACATGAGAAAATTCTTTTACATATGAAAAAAGTCATTGTTAGAAATCTTGGCACTATTGCGCTCAAAGCATTTATCTATTTTACAATCAACTTTGAAGAATATAAAAGAAATATAATGCCCTATGGAAAGAAAAGGAAAATAAGTACAGTTTAAACACATGCTTCAATTTTTTTTAACCTTAAAGAAGCTTAATAGCAACAGCAATAATTTCACTTCAAAAACTTGTATTTCACAATGTTGTTGGAGTAATCTTGTTAATCAGTATTTTTGCTCTATATCTTTGTCAGCAAAAACAAAAGCTAACTGACTATTGTGGCTCACTTCCATATGTTCCTGAAAACATGAAATATATTACATAGTGGTATTACCTGAAACCAAAAACATTTTAGATCAAATTGGACTTTTTCCATGAAGATTTGCATGTAGAGTTTTTCAAGCAATGTCTGTTGAAGGACATCTCTTTCACCTTTTCCTTGGAACTCGGAGCAAAATCTCTGGGTGGCAATTCTGTCAGCATAGGTGGGAATATAGATGGCCAAGCTCTCATCATCCATGCTTGCTATAGCTGATATGTCAGTCTACAAGCACAATGAAATTATGGTTAATATAAAAACTGAAAAAAACTAAAAAGACTATTTTAAGTACATGATTATTAATCTTTACAGCAGAATTTATGATTAAATGCATGACATGTTTTTAAAAAAAATTAAGCTGCTTATCCTCATCTCTATCTCAATAACATCCATGTAGAACAGTTGCAGTCACAGGCCCTGTTTACAGAGTACTTAAACGGTGCAATTCCCATGCCGCACCACTAGTAGCGCTGTGATTTCTGAAGCTCCGCGTCAAATTGCCCAGAAGAAGAAAGCAGCGGCTGGCGGAGGACTGTTTCGGCTGCAAACTGTTGTAAATAAACCCACAGCTATAGCTGAAAGTCCCCCTAAGCAACAGTTAAACCTTGTAGTGTGTAAATGGAGAGTACAAAGGCAACGCAAACCTGTTTTCACCGTGTAAACAGAGCCAGAGACTGTTCTACAGTGCTACAAGTGTTTCCAAAGCATAGTTGTTAAATATAAAAACCTGCCGAATTGATTAAATTTCAAGTAGAGGACTTGCTGTATATGCATGACTTACCTTGTCACTCCTCAGTGCAGAAATACATTCCTCCGACAAATGACTTTTTAAAAAAAAATAAAAGGCGCCCCTCCGTCTCTCCTCTTCTCCGTGACACTCAAATATCCCGCGAGCTGATGCCGGGTTATGTTGCGTTGTTATGAGGAGTCTGGTTTTAGCAAGATAAGTCTCTCATTAAAACAAGAAACTTCTGTCGTTAAAGGGAGAAAGTTATATAGTTATAACAAGTTGCCTTGTCAGCCGTCTGGTAGCAAAACGCTTTGGTTCAAACCTTGAAAGTCACGTGACCTCCCACAGCCGGAAGAGGCAGCCTGTGTGCCTGTGAGCCTGCGCTCAGGGCAACATGTGAGCCTTTGAGCCTGCGAGTCTGCGCAAGGAGACACAAATCGAAAAAATACAGATACAAATCCTTCTACGCATTTGTGCATCTCACGCGGCAGAAGAGTAGCAAAAATCACGTGTGTAAAGAGAACCAACCGAAAAACCGCTTGACTTGTAACCAATGATTTGTCTGTATTTCTGGGTCTTGAAGCGAAAATACTTCAGACACAAGTGTTTCTGTGTGTGCTTACAGATTGATCTACACATTTGCAGATCTGACTACAGATTTGTGGATTTTTTACACATTTGCAAATCTCTGTACACATTTGCAGATCTGAATACAGGTTTGTGGATTTTTTACACATTTGCAAATCTCTGTACACATTTGCAGATCTGAATACAGATTTGTGGATTTTTTACACATTTGCAAAACGGATTACACACAAGTAGTTTTACACATTTGCAGATTGTTGTACAGACACACAAATCTCCTCACACATTTACAAATCCCACTGCACACGCACAAATCGAGATACAGACACACAAATCAAGATACAGACACACAAGTCGAGATACAGACACACAACTCTCCACACACATTTGCAAATGTTAAAGCTACCATTTTAGCCCCATACATGGGCCACCTTGTGATGAAATGTACTATATAAATCAACTTGACTGACTTGACTTTGAAAACCCTGAGAACGAACAGTGAGGATAAAATCAAAATCCCTATTCAGGAATAATGGGAGTGAAAAAGATGATGAGAGACCAAATTTTGGCTCCTCGAAGTCTTCTGTGAGAGATAAGCATGGGAACAGACAGATTTTTTGATCAGCATCCTTAGGGGAAAGGCGGAAACACCTTCATAGGAATTATAAGGTGGGGGAATTAAAACCTGAAGAGTTTTAATTTAAGAGTTTTTTTGTTTTTTTGTTTTTTATGCACACAATCTAACTTTGAATTCCAGATGAAACTGATACATTAGTATAAACCAACACCCTAGAAAAGCCATTTTATATCTGCTGATCTGGGATACAAGCGGCCGAAATGAGTTTTCTCCGTAGTGTGTCTGGGCTTTCCGTTAGAGATAGGGTGAGGAGCTCAGTCATCCGGGGAGGACTCAGAGTAGAGCCGCTGCTCCTCCACATCGAGAGGAGCCAGTTGAGGTGGCTCGGGCATCTGGTTAGGATGCCTCCTGGACGCCTCCCTGGTGAGGTGTTCTGGGCACGTCCCACTGGGAGGAGGCCCAGGGGAAGACCCAGGACGCGCTGGAGGGACTATGTTTCTCGGCTGGCCTGGGAACGCCTTGGAACTCCCCTGGAGGAGCTGGCTCAAGTGGCTGGGGAGAGGGACGTCTGGGCCTCCCTACTGAAGCTGCTACCCCCACGACCCGACCCCGGATAAGCGGAAGACGGATGGATGGATGGATGTTCTGGAATTATACTGTACTATAATTAAGAATAGAGGCTCCCTGATATTGTTCATTTATGGACAATATCACATTAATACTTCAAAGAACCAGCAAGGATAACGAACACTAGATTGCTGTACACTATCTGGCAGAACTTAAACATAAAAATTCCAGTATTTTTATTGGATGATCTGAGCTTGGGGCTGTAGTATGTGCCCCATGGCTGTCAATGAGAGCATGTAGAGAATGCACACAAAGATTCTGGATCACTCTCTAAACCAATGCCAGCCCCAACCCCAGGGCGTCCCGGGGGGAGCACTCCAGCCACATATATATATATATATATATATATATATATATATATACATGCAGGGGTTGGACAATGAAACGGAAACACCTGGTTTTAGACCACAATAATTTATTAGTATGGTGTAGGGCCTCCTTTTGCGGCCAATACAGCGTCAATTCATCTTGGGAATGACATATACAAGTCCTGCACAGTGGTCAGAGGGATTTTAAGCCATTCTTCTTGCAGGATAGTGGCCAGGTCACGACGTGATGCTGGTGGAGGAAAATGTTTCCTGACTCGCTCCTCCAAAACACCCCAAAGTGGCTCAATAATATTTAGATCTGGTGACTGTGCAGGCCATGCGAGATGTTCAACTTCACTTTCATGTTCATCAAACCAATCTTTCACCAGTCTTGCTGTGTGTACTGGTGCATTGTCATCCTGATACACGGCACCTCATTCAGGATACAATGTTTGAACCATTGGATGCACATGGTCCTCCAGAATGGTTCGGTAGTCCTTGGCAGTGACGCGCCCATCTAGCACAAGTATGGGGCCAAGGGAATGCCATGATATGGCAGCCCAAACCATCACTGATCCACCCCCATGCTTCACTCTGGGTATGCAACAGTCTGGGTGGTACGCTTCTTTGGGGCTTCTCCACACCGTAACTCTCCCGGATGTGGGGAAAACAGTAAAGGTGGACTCATCAGAGAACAATACATGTTTCAAATTGTCCACAGCCCAAGATTTGCGCTCCTTGCACCATTGAAACCGATGTTTGGCATTGGCACGAGTGACCAAAGGTTTGGCTATAGCAGCCTGGCCGTGGATATTGACCCTGTGGAGCTCCCGACAGACAGTTTTGGTGGAAACAGGAGAGTTGAGGTGCACATTTAATTCTGCCGTGATTTGGGGAGCCGTGATTTTATGTTTTTTGGATACAATCCGGGTTAGCACCCGAACATCCCTTTCAGACAGTTTCCTCTTGCGTCCACAGTTAATCCTGTTGGATGTGGTTCGTCCTTCTTGGTGGTATGCTGACATTACCCTGGATACCGTGGCTCTTGATACATCACAAAGACTTGCTGTCTTGGTCACAGATGCGCCAGCAAGACGTGCACCAACAATTTTTCCTCTTTTGAACTCTGGTATGTCACCCATAATGTTGTGTGCATTGCAATATTTTGAGCAAAACTGTGCTCTTACACTGCTAATTGGACCTTCACACTCTGCTCTTATTGGTTCAATGTGCAATTAATGAAGATTGGCCACCAGGCTGGTCCAATTTAGCCATGAAACCTCCCACACTAAAATGAGAGGTGTTTCAGTTTCATTGTCCAACCCCTGTATATATATATATATATATATATATATATATATATATATATATATATATATATATATATATATACACTACCGTTCAAAAGTTTGGGGTCACATAGCTGCAAATGTCTGGTTTTTGGTGCAATATCTACATAGGTGTATAGAGGCCCATTTCCAGCAACTATCACTCCAGTGTTCTAATGGTACAATGTGTTTGCTCATTGGCTCAGAAGGCTAATTGATGATTAGAAATCCCTTGTGCAATCATGTTCACACATCTGAAAACAGTTTAGCTCGTTACAGAAGCTACAAAACTGACCTTCCTTTGAGCAGATTGAGTTTCTGGAGCATCACATTTGTGGGGTCAATTAAACGCTCAAAATGGCCAGAAAAGGAGAACTTTCATCTGAAACTCGACAGTCTATTCTTGTTCTTAGAAATGAAGGCTATTCCATGCGAGAAATTGCTAAGAAATTGAAGATTTCCTACAACGGTGTGTACTACTCCATTCAGAGGACAGCACAAACAGGCTCTAACCAGAGTAGAAAAAGAAGTGGGAGGCCGCGTTGCACAACTGAGCAAGGAGAGAAGTACATCAGAGTCTCTAGTTTGAGAAACAGACGCCTCACAGGTCCCCAACTGGCATCTTCATTAAATAGTACCCGCAAAACACCAGTGTCAACATCTACAGTGAAGAGGCGGCTGCGGGAATCTGGGCTTCACGACAGAGTGGCAAAGAAAAAGCCATATCTGAGACTGGCCAATAAAAGAAAAAGATTAAGATGGGCAAAAGAACACAGACATTGGACAGAGGAAGACTGGAAAAAAGTGTTGTGGACGGGTGAATCCAAGTTTGAGGTGTTTGGATCACAAAGAAGAACGCTTGTGAGACGCAGAACAAATGAAAAGATGCTGGAAGAATGTCTGACGCCATCTGTTAAGCATGGTGGAGGTAATGTGATGGTCTGGGGTTGCTTTGGTGCTGGTAAGGTGGGAGATTTGTACAGGGTAAAAGGGATTCTGAATAAGGAAGGCTATCACTCCATTTTGCAACGCCATGCTATACCCAGTGGACAGCGTTTGATTGGAGCCAATTTCATCCTACAACAGGACAATGACCCTAAACACACCTCCAAATTGTGCAAGAACTATTTAGAGCAGAAGCAGGCAGCTGGTATTCTATCGGTAATGGAGTGGCCAGTGCAGTCACCAGATCTGAATCCCATTGAGCTGTTGTGGGAGCAGCTTGACCGTATGGTACGCAAGAAGTGCCCATCCAACCAATCCCACTTGTGGGAGCTGCTTCTGGAAGCGTGGGGTGCAATTTCTCCAGATTACCTCAACAAATTAACAGCTAGAATGCCAAAGGTCTGCAATGCTGTAATTGCTGCAAATGGAGGATTCTTTGACGAAAGCAAAGTTTATGTAAAAAAAATCTTATTTCAAATACAAATCATTATTTCAAACCTTGTCAATGTCTTGACTCTATTTTCTATCCATTTCACAACGTATGGTAGTGAATAAGTGTGACTTTTCATGGAAAACACAAAATTGCTCAAATTCCTTTTAATTCACTTAAGTCTATCCATAATGATTGTGATCCCTCCTGCCTTGTTTCCTTCATTTCACTTTGTATGAAGGTTTTCAGAACTTTTTATTGACAGTATGCCGTTAGGTCTGCACCCTCACGTTCTACACCTGATCCTGCCACACACACACACATTCTCACATTTGTGGCCTCTTTAGCTCCTCCAAAAAAATCTTACCTTCTTAGGACCATGCTTTCTAGACACTCTAGGAACATTAAAATGACATACATAAATCAGAAGAAAATTTAAAAAAATTATCATCACTTCAAATATTGAAAAAATAAATAGAAATTTTCTTTATATTATTACTGCACTTGTTAGTTCCAATAAGACAAGAAAACTGTGTTTTGTGCCACCGTTTGGCATAGGAGCAATGTAGGCTGACAAACTTGGTACCAAACGAAAGGGTGGATCGAGACGATTGAAACAAGCCCACTTGAGAAAACGTAGCCCCCTCCTGTGTCTTGCAGTAGCCATTTTTTGACCTTACTGAGTGCCGGTATGGGTGAAAATGAGGCCTACTAGTAAAACAGTGTTTTGTGCCACCGTTTGGCATAGGAGCATTATAGGCTGACAAACTTGGTATCAAATGAAAGGGTGGATCGAGACGATCGAAACCAGCCCACTTGAGAACATGTAGCCCCCTCCTGTGTCTTGCAGCAGCTGTTTTCTGACCTTACTGAGTGCTGGTATGGGAGAAAATGAGGCCTACTAGTAAAACATTGTTTTGTGCCACCATTTGGCACAGGAGCAATATAGGCTGACAAACTTGGTATCAAATGAAAGGGTGGATCGAGATGATCGAAACAAGCCCACTTGAGAACATGTAGCCCCCTCCTGTGTCTTACAGTAGCTGTTTTTTTACCTACTGAGTGCTGGTATGGGAGAAAATGAGGCCTACTAAAAAACTGTGTTTTGTGCCACCGTTTGGCATAGGGGCAATATAGGCTGACAAACTTGGTATCAAATGAAAGGGTGGATCGAGACAATTGAAACAAGCCCACTTGAGAAAACGTAGTTCCCTCCTGTGTCTTGCAGTAGCTGTTTTTTGACCTTACTGAGTGCCGGTATGGGTGAAAATGAGGCCTACTAGTAAAACAGTGTTTTGTGCCACCGTTTGGCATAGGAGCATTATAGGCTGACAAACTTGGTATCAAATGAAAGGGTGGATCGAGACGATCGAAACCAGCCCACTTGAGAACATGTAGCCCCCTCCTGTGTCTTGCAGCAGCTGTTTTCTGACCTTACTGAGTGCTGGTATGGGAGAAAATGAGGCCTACTAGTAAAACATTGTTTTGTGCCACCATTTGGCACAGGAGCAATATAGGCTGACAAACTTGGTATCAAATGAAAGGGTGGATCGAGATGATCGAAACAAGCCCACTTGAGAACATGTAGCCCCCTCCTGTGTCTTACAGTAGCTGTTTTTTTACCTACTGAGTGCTGGTATGGGAGAAAATGAGGCCTACTAAAAAACTGTGTTTTGTGCCACGGTTTGGCATAGGGGCAATATAGGCTGACAAACTTGGTATCAAATGAAAGGGTGGATCGAGACAATTGAAACAAGCCCACTTGAGAAAACGTAGCCCCCTCCTGTGTCTTGCAGTAGCTGTTTTTTGACCTTACTGAGTGCCGGTATGGGTGAAAATGAGGCCTACTAGTAAAACATTGTTTTGTGCCACCATTTGGCACAGGAGCAATATAGGCTGACAAACTTGGTATCAAATGAAAGGGTGGATCGAGACGATCGAAACAAGCCCACTTGAGAACATGTAGCCCCCTCCTGTGTCTTGCAGTAGCTGTTTTCTGACCTTACTGACTGCTGGTATGGGAGAAAATGAGGCCTACTAGAAAAATGTTTTGTGCCACCGTTTGGCATAGGAGCAATGTAGGCTGACAAACTTTGTATCAAATGAAAGGGTGGATCGAGACGATCGAAACAAGCCCACTTGAGAACATGTAGCCTCCTCCTGTGTCTTGCAGGGTTAGGGTTAGTGTTAATCTTTGTCTTGCAGCAGCTGTTTTTTGACCTTACTGGAACAAACAGACTATACTTTAATCTACTTCAGTCAAAACTGTGTCACAAATTTGAGATGATTCTGTTTTTTTCCTATCTTCCTGGACCAAACCATTTCTCGTAGACTTCAGAAACATATATTTAAAAGGTAACAAAAGTATGGTGATGGAAAGTAAAAAAAAAATCTGTTATCAGGACCTGGGTGATAGTTGTTATAAGGACTATTTGTATATCATACACATACACACACAATTTTCCTGATGTTAATAGAACATTGGATGTGTGTGATACCTTATGGTCTCTATAAGAACCATCCTTGGTCCTAATTAGGACCTTTTAATTTATTAACATCTTATGAGGAAACTGCGGGAGGTATATGCTTAGGGGGTTTGGTTGAGATTGGACCTGATAGAGCCATATGGAGCCATATGGAGAATAGGTATAGTCAAATTTTACATATTTTACAAATTTTTCACAGCAATTCAAGAATTTTTGTGTCCTATTACTAATGCTAGAAAGCTATCCAAACATGCTAGGAACATCCAACTTCACATCCTCTGAGTCTCAGGCAGAAAATTCTTTTTCATTTAGGGCCAATTTGGAATGTATTTGTCTAATTGGCAGGATCTCAAATATTGTACAGCACTAATGCTAGAGCTGGAGGCCTGAGCAAGGTTGACCCCTGCTCTACATACAGCACATGTAACCTTAGCAGTTCTTCAGGGTGGGGGATGGGTAGGTGCACTTAGGCTCTTTTTCCACCGCTTTTTTTTCCTTCTAGCTAACTGCTAGTTTCCAGCCATCAGCTTCACCTATTGGCTTCTAGCTAACTGCTAGTTTCCAGCCATCAGGTAGTGGCTTCTAGCTAACTGCTAGCTTCCAGCCACCGGCTTCATCTATTGGCTGACAGCTAACTGCTAGTTTCCAGCCATCAGGTAGTGGCTTCTAGCTAACTATTAGTTTCCAGCCATCAGCATCACCTATTGGCTTCTAGCTAACTGCTAGCTTCCAGCCACCGGCTTCATCTATTGGCTGACAGCTAACTGCTAGTTTCCAGCCATCAGGTAGTGGCTTCTAGCTAACTGCTAGCTTCCAGCCACCCGCTTCATCTATTGGCTGACAGCTAACTGCTAGTTTCCAGCCATCAGGTAGTGGCTTCTAGCTAACTGCTAGTTTCCAGCCATCAGCTTCACCTATTGGCTTCTAGCTAACTGCTAGCTTCCAGCAACCGGCTTCATCTATTGGCTGACAGCTAACTGCTAGTTTCCAGCCATCAGGTAGTGGCTTCTAGCTAACTGCTAGCTTCCAGCAACCCGCTTCATCTATTGGCTTCTAGCTAACTGCTAGTTTCCAGCCATCAGGTAGTGGCTTCTAGCTAACTGCTAGCTTCCAGCCACCGGCTTCATCTATTGGCTGACAGCTAACTGCTAGTTTCCAGCCATCAGGTAGTGGCTTCTAGCTAACTACTAGTTTCCAGCCATCACCTTCACCTATTGGCTTCTAGCTAACTGCTAGCTTCCAGCCACCGGCTTCATCTATTGGCTGATGCTAACTGCTAGTTTCTAGCCATCAGGTAGTGGCTTCTAGCTAACTGCTAGCTTCCAGCCATCAGCTTCACCTATTGGCTTCTAGCTAACTGCTAGCTTCCAGCCACCGGCTTCATCTATTGGCTTCTAGCTAACTGCTAGTTTCCAGCCATCAGGTAGTGGCTTCTAGCTAACTGCTAGCTTCCAGCCACCCACTTCATCTATTGGCTGACAGCTAACTGCTAGTTTCCAGCCATCAGGTAGTGGCTTCTAGCTAACTGCTAGTTTCCAACCATCAGCTTCACCTATTGGCTTCTAGCTAACTGCTAGTTTCCAGCCACCGGCTTCATCTATTGGCTGACAGCTAACTGCTAGTTTTCAGCCATCAGGTAGTGGCTTCTAGCTAACTGCTAGCTTCCAGCCACCGGCTTCATCTATTGGCTGACAGCTAACTGCTAGTTTCCAGCCATCAGGTAGTGGCTTCTAGCTAACTGCTAGCTTCCAGCCACCGGCTTCATCTATTGGCTGACAGCTAACTGCTAGCTTCCAGCCACCGGCTTCATCTATTGGCTGACAGCTAACTGCTAGTTTGCAGCCATGAGCTAGTGGCTTCTAGCTAACTGCTAGTTTCCAGCCATCAGCTTAATAAAGTGAAAGCTTGGGATTGTTTAAGAATAAATATAGCATAAATCAAAAATATGCTGTCTTTAAACAAAGTATAATTTGCTACACTTGTGGCAAATGGTAAAAATAAATAAAATTCTGTCTGAAAGGATTGCTAATCATGAGCAGAGTGTAGCTGTCTATCTGGTTATCATAACTTATCAGGTTTGGACTGGCATGTACGTTTCCAGCACGTGGTTGATTTATCCTACGGGGAACAGCTGGTGAGGGACTACACGATGCCATGCTGAGCTATCTTACGTTTCACTGGTTGAGTAGTGTCAGCTGCTGCAAGTCCCTCCTGAACCCCTGGTAAATATTTGGGTGATGATACTTGAGATGGTGAAATAGTTTAGACAGATTTCCACCTTTCGGACCACTTTTCGTTACGTATATGCTCATTTTTAATCAAAAAATAATTCCACACCACTTGGAAATTGATTCTTAAGCTGTAAAGCGACGTTTGCCTTCACCTGTACAACTTGAGTATCACTGTATGACTGACAAGAGCGTAATCCTCTGCGTGGTGGAATGGCATATTTATGACAGAAATTATCATATCATGACATCATTTTTTCCCGTGCAATTTGTTTTACCAGTATATTCATAAACAATATAATATGGCCCAGCCCCAATTAATGCTCCCCAATTTTTTTTCTAGCAGCAACATAGGATAGCTATTGGAAATGCTATCCAGCATCCACAGATGCGGGCCAGTCAGATTAACTAACCTATAGATCCCCTTCTTTGAAAGAGGGTGGAGAGTCTTAAGGTCTTATGAGGTTTATGTTATAGCAGAAAACAAAATCCACAATGTTTATGAGCATAAATAAGATTTTAATTAGCACATGAGTATATAAAGTTAATAAAGATGCCATATAATGTTTAAGTTTATAAATTACTTCATTTTTGAAAGAGGTAAAAAAAATTGTGGTGCACTTACAATTACACCATTTAAACAAATGTGGTATAAGAAGCAAAATAATGTAAAACATGATACTGAGCAATTACACAAGTTGGCCAGATTTCATACAGTGGGCAAAAACTTTAAGATGCAATATGCACTTGTAATTACACATGTTGGCCATAGGTGGGACAGTGAGCAAAAAAATGTAGTTGCCAAACACACTTGCAATTACACGAGTTGGCCAGTGGCGGCACGTGAGTAAAACCCTCATTCATCTAAAATACCTCCTCATTAGGTCCAGGAAGATTTTCCTAGATTTTACCACTAGGGCTACTAATAAGCCATCCTCTATCTGTTTCTGGGTTCCTCCTTATTGGGACCATGATTTTGGTCCTAACTTTTCCATCTGTCCTAATATGGAAGGTGATTTGCTTTCGAATGGTCTCGAGAAGGGTGGTAATTTAGGAACACACTCTCACACACACACACACACACACACACACACACATACATACATCTGTATAGGCTGTTTAAAGTCAGATTCAACTTTTGTCCACAGATCTTAGACTTACTTAGAATTAGACAAACTTTATTGTCATTTTGTATGCACAGGGTGCATACAAAACAAAATTTTGTTACATACACCTTACGACAATGTAATGAGATTGCAATTGAAACTAGAATCGTTCAACTTCTGAAGAAGTTGAAGAAGGCGCCCGCCTGGTGGTGCGTATAACTGCAGTAATTTAATTGTTACTTGTAAAAAAAAAAAAAAAGGAAAATTTGGGGGCCCCCCCATTGCACCGGTGGGCCCAAGCGGCCCCTTAGTACACCTATGGCTTTGACCGGCCCTGGCTGGCTGTCTGCAGCACAAAAAAAGCCCAAACAACTCGCTGAATTTGGGGAGGGTTTGGGGTTGTTGCCGGTCTGAGGTGATTTGCGAAAAATCTATAAGTCCTACACCAATGAGGGTTACATTTCCTGAATCCAGACAAGTAGACCGACGTTTTGATGTATAATTTGTGCATGTAGAGTGAAAATTGAGCAAGTAGGCTAAAGTTGTTTGTTGTTTTTGTGATAATTTTGACTTTGGGGTTGTTGCCGGTCTGAGGTGATTTGCAAACAATCTGTAAGACCTACACAAATGAGGGTTACATTTCCTGAATCCAGACATAAATACCTATGTTTTGATGTATAATTTGTGCATGTAGAGTGAAAATTGAGCGAGTAGGCTAAAGTTGTTTGGTGTTTTTTGGAGAATTTTGTCACTATGATAACTGAAAATGGCGTGATGAGAAAACGATAAAAGATATCCACATTCCGTTTGCACTTCTGAATAGTTCAACGATATATCTACAAACTGGAAGTTAAACGATGTTCGTAGGTGAAAGCATAAGGACACAGTAGAGCGTTGAAAATGGCCATTTTTCGGTGTTTTTTTACAAATTTTGTTCCAACCGTAACTGGAAATGACGTCAAGTACAAAAATCCCTCATCGCGTCGTCGAGACGAACGTTTCGATATATAGTATGTGGGGGTAGACCCTATGGTTCGGCCTGTATTAACGGTGACGGAAAAATAATAAACTATAGTATATACAGGGGTTGGACAATGAAACTGAAACACCTCTCATTTTAGTGTGGGAGGTTTCATGGCTAAATTGGACCAGCCTGGTGGCCAATCTTCATTAATTGCACATTGAACCAATAAGAGCAGAGTGTGACGGTCCAATTAGCAGGGTAAGAGCACAGTTTTGCTCAAAATATTGCAATGCACACAACATTATGGGTGACATACCAGAGTTCAAAAGAGGACAAATTGTTGGTGCATGTCTTGCTGGCGCATCTGTGACCAAGACAGCAAGTCTTTGTGATGTATCAAGAGCCACGGTATCCAGGGTAATGTCAGCATACCACCAAGAAGGACGAACCACATCCAACAGGATTAACTGTGGACGCAAGAGGAAACTGTCTGAAAGGGATGTTCGGGTGCTAACCCAGATTGTATCCAAAAAACATAAAACCACGGCTCCCCAAATCACGGCAGAATTAAATGTGCACCTCAACTCTCCTGTTTCCACCAAAACTGTCTGTCGGGAGCTCCACAGGGTCAATATCCACGGCCGGGCTGCTATAGCCAAACCTTTGGTCACTCGTGCCAATGCCAAACGTCGGTTTCAATGGTGCAAGGAGCGCAAATCTTGGGCTGTGGACAATTTGAAACATGTATTGTTCTCTGATGAGTCCACCTTTACTGTTTTCCGCACATCCGGGAGAGTTACGGTGTGGAGAAGCCCCAAAGAAGCGTACCACACAGACTGTTGCATACCCAGAGTGAAGCATGGGGGTGGATCAGTGATGGTTTGGGCTGCCATATCATGGCATTCCCTTGGCCCCATACTTGTGCTAGATGGGCGCGTCACTGCCAAGGACTACCGAACCATTCTGGAGGACCATGTGCATCCAATGGTTCAAACATTGTATCCTGAAGGAGGTGCCGTGTATCAGGATGACAATGCACCCATACACACAGCAAGACTGGTGAAAGATTGGTTTGATGAACATGAAAGTGAAGTTGAACATCTCCCATGGCCTGCACAGTCACCAGATCTAAATATTATTGAGCAAATTTGGGGTGTTTTGGAGGAGCGAGTTAGGAAACATTTTCCTCCACCAGCATCACGTCGTGACCTGGCCACTATCCTGCAAGAAGAATGGTTTAAAATCCCTCTGACCACTGTGCAGGACTTGTATATGTCATTTCCAAGATGAATTGACGCTGTATTGGCCGCAAAAGGAGGCCCTAAACCATACTAATAAATTATTGTGGTCTAAAACGAGGTGTCTCAGTTTCATTGTCCAACCCCTGTATATATATATATACACACACACACACACACACACACACACACACACACACACACACACACACACACACACACACACACACACACACACACACACATATACACACACACATATATATATATATTATATATATATATATATATATTGTCATCTTAAGAAAAAGCTAAAAAGTGCATTAAGAATTTATAATCTAAAATATTCTGTAATGAATTTGGGCATATGTCCTCAACATGCATTGATCACATATTCACAAACCATAGCTCTAGGTGCTCTCGGGTAGTTTCTGTTCCAGCTGGTTTTTCAGATCACAATATAGTGGCTTTAGCCAGAAAAGGTAAAGCGCCTAAAAGTGGGCCAAAAATAATACTTAGACGAAGCTATAAAAATTTTAAGGTGGAGGAATTCATCAGTGATTTGAAGGAGATAGATTGGAGCCTTGTGCTATGTACAAAAGATGTGGATATGGCTGTTAAATTATTCAGTGATTTGTTTCTCTCAGTTGTAAATAAGCATGCACCACTTAAAAAGTTTACAGTAAGAGCAAACAAAGCCCCATGGATTGATGATGAGCTTAGACAGAGCATGGCATATAGGGACTCCCTAAAAAATGAAGGCTGTGTTTTAGGCAAAGTGGCATTTCCTGTGAAATGTAAAGCTTATTGTAAAGAGAGAAATAAAGTGACTATGCTCAATAGAAAGAAAAAAAGGGATTATTATAGAAAGTCGATAGACCAAAAGAAAAATGATGGTAAACAACTGTGGAATACCTTAAATGAGTTAATGGGCAGAAGTAAAATTAAGACACCAGCATTTTTAGAAGTAAATGGACTTTTTTTAACAAAAAGTAAAGATATTGCAGACCATTTTGGTAAATATTATTATGATAAACTATATAAGTTAATGAATGATACAAAGTGTTACAGCAATCTGGGCACTTCATCTCAAATAATTAATGATTTGATTGTTAAGAATAAAAACTGTCATTTCACATTTCAATTGTTAAGCATAGAGAAAGTTAAAAGTCTGCTTCTAAGTTTACATGAAAACAAACCATCAGGAATGGATGAGATTGATGGCAAATTACTGAAAATGGCTGCAAGTGTGATAGCTTCACCAGTCTGCCATTTGTTTAATCTAAGCTTGACAGAAGGGGTCTTCCCTCAAATGTGGAAATCTGCTAAAATACTTCCTCTATCAAAAACTACCAATGTTAGCCTCTCGGCAGTCAATAGTAGGCCCATTAGTATTCTGTCTATACTTAGTAAATTGCTGGAAAGGGTTGTTTTGGACAGATTTCAACATATTTAAACTGTAACAAATTGATTTTTGAATCACAGCATGTGCACTCGACATGTACAGCTCTTACAGAAATGACGGAAAATTGGTTGTTTAGCATAGACAAAAAATTGATAGTTGGTGCAGTGTTTTTGGATTTTAGTGCTGCATTTGATTTAGTGCATCATCAAATGTTACTTGAAAAGTTATCGGCATACATATTTGGTGCCACTCCTCTGAAATGGATACAAAATTATTTAACATCTAGATCACAGTGTGTGTTTTTTAATGGAAGCTTTTCATCACCTCAACAAATGCAGTGTAGTGTACCACAAGGCAGTTGCCTAGGACCATTGCTGTTCTCGATTTTTATTAATGACATGCCATTTGTCCTGAAAAGGTGCAACATAACTCTTTATGCAGATGATTCTACACTTTACTTTGCAGCAACAAAGATATCAGAGTTAATAGAAACACTGCAGTTGGATTTGCAGGTGCTTCAGGCCTGGATTAATGAGAACAGCCTAACCTTGAATGTTTCAAAGACAAAGTGTATGTTATTTAAAGCTAGGAATAAAAAATGTGATGATAAACTTGATATTGTGCTAAAGGATATGGACATAGAACAGGTTCAAGAGGTGAAACTTCTTGGAGTAACATTTGATGAGCAGCTATCCTGGGCAAAACATGTAGATACGGTGGTGAAAAAGATGGGAAGAAATATGTCTTGCATTAAAAGATTCAGATCTTTCATGACTTCAGCCTCTAGAATTTTGGTGATTAAATCATTAGTGCTGTCTCACCTGGACTACTGCTCTGTGGTATGGTCAGGTGCAGCTCAGACACATCTGGCTAAACTACAAACCGCACAGAACAGAGCGGCCATGCTGGCACTGGGAATGCCCTGTGTGTGGACTCAGAGCTCTGCTGAGCTGCATGTGCGTCTGTCGTGGCTCAGAGTAGAGGAGAGACTGAAATGTAATGTTTTGTGTTTCCTGAGGAATATTATCATTTGTGGAAAACCTTCTCTTTTGTTCAGCTTGTTACATTATGTGAGAAATGAGCACAATTATTCAACCAGGCAGGCAGCTTCTGGTCATTTGACTTGACCCATTCCAAGAACAGAAGCAGTGTGCATGTCTGTGCTGTTCAGAGCTGTGACTCTGTGGAACAAACTGCCACATAACATCTTGACTGCTACTACGAAAGGCGCATTTAAAACACTTTTTTAAAAAAAATACGTTGTTGAAAGCCTTAATATTTGAATAATTGTGTAACAGATTGTACTGTAATATGAAATAAGTTGAAATGTATAGTTGTTCTTATGATGTGATCATTTGATATGTTTTGTGTATTTGTATAATTTTAAAAGGACCCCAGGAATAGTAGCTGTCAAATTACTTACAGCTAATTAATATATAATATATATATATTACCAGTATTGACTTGGGAGGTAATAAGGTCTGCATTTGACGATTAAAAACTCCACCTTCTGTGAGCAGTGACTGTCGGTAGTAGTAGTTATTATAAAATAAATGCACAAACCTCCGCGTCTGGTCTCCGCGGCTCGGTGTGTGTCGCGTCCAGTTAGCTGGATAGCATTGTCCGGACAGCTGGTCTTTAGCCATGTTTCAGTGAAAATCATGATATTTGAGTCCATAATCCGTCTGTCATTCGTGATGGATAATCGTAAGTCGTCCATTTTATTGGCCAGAGAACGGACATTGGCGAGGAAAATGCTATGTAAAGATAGCCATGGTGTTAGCTTTAGCCTAGCTCGCATCCCCCTCCGCGCTAACGCCGGCTTTGTTGACGTTCTGGTCGCCGGCTGAGTTGCACTTCCGCCCGGCCAGGAGAAGTCGGCAGGCTCCAATGTTCTGGAGATCTCTAAGATGACGGGAATATCGGCGATAAATGTATCAGTATTATAGCTCCGAATGTCCAGCAACTCATGTGTGCTATAGCGCAGCAACGCGGTGCAGTTTTGGAAGAAAAAGTCCGGTGATAAATAGATAAAAAAAAATTTAGATAAACTTTTAGATAACAAGTGCTGGAGAGACGCTGCGCCGATCAGCCAGATACGAGGGTTGGCAGCTGTTTATGACACAATGTGCGTGTCTATAGCGCTGATGTGTATAGGATTTGTTTTCATCAAAACCTACCGTTCAGGAAAACTTTGTGCTCGCATCCCCCTCCGCGCTAACGCCGGCTTTGTTGACGTTTTGGTCGCCGGCTGAGGGGCCAACATATTTAAGGACACGTAGACAAAAAGGAGGGTTGACAACAATATTTTATTTTTAAAACCTCTCTTGGACTTCTTTTTCAGGTGCTTTCCTTCTCTGTGGAGGGAGAGGGGAAAAAAGAGAGTGAGTTTAAATACCCTCGGTTTCTCTGTGTCCAAAAAAAAGGGAGAGTGAAAATGAAAAAAAAAACATCTCTCTCCAAAGTATTAACAGAATGTTGGACCTGGTGAGCCGATCAAAAGAACAAAATGCTATAGCAGTGGGCCAACCCTATACAGGGCCGTCGAAGCCTCTACTATAAGCAGACTAAAGCAAAACAAAAAAAACTATTGTAAAGTAAAAACCGAAAACAGGACAACCGGTCCCACCAGGCCAAAATCATTTGAAAACAGCAAACAAACAAAAAGGTAACAAAAATACCGCATGGCCGGCTGGAGTCGTCAGCTGTCATCATCAGCTGTGTCATACAGCTCCAGAAGACGTCCGAGCACCGCAATCAGGACACATCCTTGGTGGTGGTGACAAGTGGAAGGGCGGGGCTCCAATATGTTGAGGCGGACCGATAGCACCACAACTAATGTAATCCAATTACCAAACTGTCATGATTTTGGCACTGCTGTCTGGTTTCTCATGTCCCAACACCCGCTTAGCTCCGCCCATTCCTCATCACCTCAGATCTGTTCCACCTGCTCCTAACAGTATATAACCAGCTTTTTGACAAGACAGCAGTGCCAGTTTATTTCAAGCCAGTGGTGAGATCTATTCCAGCGTTCTTTATTCTGATTTCCTGATCCTGACCTGTTTTACCTCCTGACCTTTGAGCCTGCCTGTTCCCCGCCTGTCTGTGTATCGTATTGGACCTGCTACCTGACCACCGAGCCTGCCTGACCTCGTCTTGCCCTCCAGTCTGACCGTGTACCGAACCTGGATCTGTGTCCCAACCTCGTCCTGGATCTCCCTCTGGCGCTTCAGCTGACATCTGACCACCTGGCTCTGACCTTGGATCTCATCCCCGACATCGGCTTCTGGTTCGTCCTCCTGATCTTCCTGCTCACGATTGCCCTAGCGGTTCTGACCTCCTGCCTGTCCTCCGACCACCGATACTTCTGCTTCAGGGACATTCTGGGCGGCAACCGCCGCACCGGATTAGCAGCCCGCCAGCAGGGATCTACCTCCGCTACTAGATCTGAACTGGACATTAAGACCAGGTTAGTGACCGACACGTTGGTGCGCAAACACTTTCTGATAAGCGTGGTCACTAACCTGTTGTCTCCTCCTGCAGAGGCTCCCGCTGTAGACGCTGACGCCTCCCGCTCCGCATCTGATTTTAATAAACTTTTAAACCTAAACTGGTTGTCTGCCTCGAATACTGGGTCCACTTGTTCCGAGCCTAACACAAACAAAATAAAAAGTATCTAATGCTAAAATCTCTCAACAAAACCACTTAACTAAAGTCCAATCCAAAACAATCTAAAAAAAACAAATAAACAAAATTGTGTGCCCAAAGCACATAACAGCTATAGCGCAGCAACGCGATGCAGTTTTGGAAAAAAAAGTCTGGTTAAAAATAGATTAAAAAAAAACTTTTAGATAACAAGTGCTGGAGAGACGCTGCGCCGATCAGCCAGATACGAGGGTCGGCAGCTGTTTATGACGCAATGTGCGTGTCTATAGCACTGATGTGTATAGGATTTGTTTTCATCAAAACCTACCGTTAAGAAAGAAAAAAAATATATATAGGGTGCCCCCAGCGGGTGGCGAACCTACGACCTTTGGTGTGCCAGCCCAAAACCTAAACCACTGTACCAAAAAAAAGTGCCATGCTGAGCTCTGCATTATGGAGAGGTCAACTGTGTCTAGGAAGTGGTTTTGAGAAGTGGTTTTTGGTTAATTTTGTCACCACGGTAACTTTAAATGGCGTCAAGTACAAATAGCACACTTCGCGGCGTTTCGATATATAGTATGTGGGGGTACAGCCTACGGTTCGGGCTGTATTAACGGTGACGGAAGATTCAAAAGGAATAATAATAAAGAACCCCTTATTAGGTGCATAGTATAAGGCCTCCGCCATGCATTTTCAATGCATAAGCGGGCGCCTAATAAAGAAACCCTTATTAGGTGCATAGCATAAGGCCTCCGCCATGCATTTTCAATGCATAGGTGGGCGTCTAATAATAAAGAAACCCTTATTAGGTGCATAGCATAAGGCCTCCGCCATGCATTTTCAATGCATAGGCGGGCGCCTAATAACATAACATTACAGCATAGAGTGCAGCAGTGATAAGAATGTACAGTGCAGGAGAAAAGCAGTTAAAAAAAAAAAAAGCGTTGATTGTTCAGCCAATTTGAAAAGTTCTCAGGAATAATCTAGCACCTGAGGCGTTACTACTCCCTCTAGACCAGTGCTTCTAAATACATTTTTGTAATGCCACCCCTAGGAAAAAGAAAATATTTCATGCACCCCCCCGCCCAAAAAAATAATCCCCTCACTGTCTGCCGCGACTGTAAATTGTGTGATTTGTCCATAGTCTCATAAGACATAAAAATTATGTCAGGTGAAGTAGGCTACACCTCTGCATTACATTGTATCCTTATTATCCTTATCTTTAAAGAAAACAAAAAATTAATAAAAAACAAATATAGACATTTTTACAACAAAGAATAACTATTAACGTTTTTTTTAGTATCTAAAAGAAAAAATCTTAAGGGTATCAAAGTGTTTGCAATTTGCAAAATAAAAAAAAAAAATTCTGTGACTTCATACTTGTAAATATGTTGATACTGACATATTGTCAGACATAATATGATATGACATATATGTCTGTATAATATGTTCATACTGACATATTTACAAAAAAGTAGATCCTCACACAGGGAGTTTGTCATTTCACAACATACATAAGCAATAAAGTTTTTGTTTCTCTAAGTTGGTTCATCAAATTGTAAGGCAAAAAATTTGTCTTTGAGTTTCTCTAACAACTGTTCTTGAAGATCGTTAGCAATGTCATTTACACATTGGGCAACAGTATCATTGGACAGAGGGATCGTTTTTATTTTTGCACCACTTTGTCATCCAACAAGACAGAAACCATGTCTAATGATGTGGTCAGTATCAACTCCTCTGCTAGTGTGTTGTTTTTTGTTGTTGTTGTTGCATGAAGCAATTCGGTACACCATCTTATATGATACCAACATTTCTTGCTGGTTTATTGAAGTAGTATTCACAAAGTGGGATGAGTGTCGGCTATATTCGGTACATTTTCGTTGGAAAAACTCAAGCGGCTTATCAGAGTAATTGTCTTTGAGTGATGCCTTAATTTATTCGGCTTCAAGCTGTCCGCTACCAACATTTCTAGACACAGTAAACACACCAGTCTTTACTTGTTTGCCACCACAGTCACAGTGAAGCCAAGCGGTACATACGCTTCATCATATTTCCTCGTCTTAGGTTTTGTCTCATTATATGTCTCTCTCCGCCTTTCTTTTAATCCCTGTTAAATATTTTTCAATGGTGTCTGTTGAGCGTTTGTTCACTGCACTTCATATCTACTACTCTGTGCTGTGTGTATGCAAAAAGAGCCCTACACGAACACCGTAGAGCGAATATTCCCAGTGCGCACTCTGACAATGAGAGCGCCACACTGCCACTTACTGTAGTGGATGTGCAATTACACTTTATTTAGGCAAAAAAAGCACAATAAAGCATGTTCTCCAGATACCTGCTGTCTTTAAGCTAGCTGTGATTCAAGCTCTTCTTAAGAGCATCATAGATAATTCATTATTTTCTCTGGTTCTCTGCCTAATCTGATCAGTGATGACATGTTTAGCCGCATGTTGTCATTCAACCGGTGGTTGTCTAGTTGATGTACTGATAACAATGTGGGCTACATTTATAACCGGTGATTTTTCTTGGGAAAACCTGGTCTGAGACGGCATCCATCCCACTTTGGATGGTGCAGCTCTTCTTTCTGGGAATCTGGCCAGATTTATTAGTTCTTCAAAATGCTGACAAACCAGGGTCCAGACCAGGAAGCAGAGCCATAGTTTAACACACCTCTCTGCAGCTTCTGTACTTTACCCACCCATTACTCCATTGAGACAATGTCTTGCCACAGCCAAAACTAAATAGATTAAAAACTGGATATAAGGTCTCTCCCTCCGAAGATGTTAGTTAATGAATTGATTTCTGATAATCAGATTGATTGATTTTGTTTCACGGAAACCTGGCTGCAGGTTGTCTGTATGATTTGATTGAATTTGACCTAGTAAAGGGCCTTGAGATGACATCTGTTGTGAATTGGTGCTATATAAATAAAATGGAATTGAATTGAAATTGAATGCTAATGTTCTGTCAAACTTTAGGCCGGTATGTAAACATTCCTTCCTTACTATAATACTAGAGCAGTTGATTTATCTGCAATTACAGGATCATCTACAGCTACATGGAATAAAGGAGAAATTTCAGTCTGGTCTCAAATTATGTCACAGCACTGAAACAGCACTTCTGTCTGAAATCTTCAGGTTATTTTTTACACTGATCTTTAATTTGTTTGGCAGGTCAGTGCATTTGCCTCGTCTAGCTTTCATCAGTTGAGGTTGATTGTGCAATCAAGCCATGAGGAACAATAAGACTGAATTGTAAGCTGCTGAGATGTGGGACTTTTGCAGGCCCTCAGGGGACTGTTCTCACAGCAGGGGGCACTGTATAAAACCCCCTGTCCAAAGACAATCGCTCTCTTTCGCACGCTGTTCCTCAACAGCAGCATTGGAGAGACAGCCACCTGGGTCCAAATGGGTTTGGACACCCACAAATATTTTCACTTCTGGCCAAGCTAAGTAAAGTCTGTTTTCTGTGAAACCAACATTGGAGCTTAACAGCCGACTGCCCTGGAGACAGTCTGCATGTAACCTTTCTCAGCTGTTGCAGGAAAGCTGAGTTGAGACGGCACAGAGCGGCAAGGCCAAGCTGAGGGGAAAGCTGATCTGAAGTCGTCCGCTGCAACCTGCACAGCCCGCCACGAACACAGCCACGCCAGGAAAGACCATGTAGAAATCCCCCAATGCTGAAAAAGCCGTGCAGAGAGCCCATGCAGCAACAACCCCCCAAAGTTTGACTGAGTTAACACGCTAGTCCCGCTAGTATTCTGGAAACCAAGCTTTGCTGATGTGGTTCGAGTGTGTTTTTTCGGTTATAACAAATTTTATTACCAGTAGGGTTTTATACACTGATGGGATATTAATGTTTGGGTTGTCCGGTCTGCTCATTACGACCAAATTGAGTTTAAGGTCTTTTTAAATTAGCGCCGAATGTCAGCTAACATAGTGCTATTAGCTTCCTGGATAACAATAGTACTGCCACTGAGTCAATGCAACTATGGTTTGTTTTAAACATAATGCTTGTTTTCGTTTCACTCCGCCGTCGCTCGATAATGCTATGAGTGTTATTACACCATTAATATGGAACAATAATGTCGATATAATGGTGCTTGTGTAACGTTAGGATTAAACTCAAGCTAATGTAAACATTGCCCACAGGAAGTGCCCCGATACATTATTTCTGGTCGGTGTTATTAACTTGGTTGTTTATCCCTAACTTACCAAATCGAGCCATAATCATTTCCTGGAGAAATAGTTGCATTAATAAAATAAAGTGTCCTAAGGGCATTGATTTTGACTGAGCATATTATTCTTTAAAATGTTGTTTCCTCAAAAATGTTTTGTTTAATTTAGGATTTGCATTGTGAATGGGTTGAAACACATACCAAATGTTGTTCTAAATTTGTTAAGGTAATTTGATCTCATTCCATATTCCTTAAGATAAACTTTGGTTCTCTAAATTGCATCTGCAGTGAACCAGGATTCACTGAATCATTCTGATGATGGTTTTCAACTTATTCATCTTATTTTTGTCCTTTTTTTTCTTTTGTGTGTACATAGTTTCTTCGCTTCTTTTTATCTTCATTTCTTAGTAGTTTAAGCTTCAGTTGCCTAGTAGAGAGGATTTATTGGTTGAAATATTGTGTTAATACAAATAAGCAGCATTCTATTGTGACTTTCTCTGGATGTTCATTTTATTTCTGTTAATAAATTCTTGAAATTGAAGAGAAGTTGTCACTCCTTTATTCTATTTGTGTGCAGAGTTTGCTGTTAAAAGAATGCCAGTGCTCGAATCACCCTTTCAACTATTGTCCTAATATCAGCTGTTTGGGCTGATAATCAGTGGACAATACCTAACAGACAGAGAGTCATTTATTAAACATTAAATAACTTCAAACAGTGTGTTAATAGCACAACACTTCTTTAAATTGAATGTGTCATCTATGCTTTCATTACTACTAGACTGGGCTACTGCAACTCTTTCTATGGTGGGATCAGCCAGAACCTTCTCCATTGTCTTCAGCTTGTCCAAAATGCTGCTCCGAACTTGTTAACTGGGAAAAGACAACATGAGAAATTCACCTCTATTTCATCCTCTCTTCACTGGCTGCCTATTTCTTTTAGAATCACTTTTCAGAAATGTTGTTTGGTTTTTAAAATTGGAAGTGGTCTGGCTCCGTCTTACCATACTGAGCTTTTACATAAACACAGGATGCTGAGATCTGAATACCAAATGCTTTTCGTTCCGAGGACTGAACCAGTGACTTAAGGAGACCAACTTTTTCCCACTGTCGCTCCTAAACTGTGGAACAGTCTCCCACTATCCACAGGGTCAGAAGCTTGGGTGAATTTAAATCTCTTTTAAACACCCATCTATTTTCTTTGGCTTTTAATCCTGGGGAGCTGGAATGTTGGGTCAGTTATATTATTATCTTTGTTTCTACTTTTAATGTTTTATTTTGTCCTGTGTTGTGCCAGTTCAGACGTGACAAACTTGCATTAGTTCGGGACATGACGGACTGCATTTCCCATGATGCAAGGTGGTCAAAATGGCCACCAACTCCCATCATGCAACACAGCC
This sequence comes from Fundulus diaphanus, assembly GCA_037039145.1. NCBI lineage: Eukaryota > Metazoa > Chordata > Actinopteri > Cyprinodontiformes > Fundulidae > Fundulus > Fundulus diaphanus. The sequence goes on from CM073139.1 coordinate 9,193,545, forward strand.
CCAAAATGGCCACCGACCGAGATAAGATTGCTATGGTGACAGCTATAAAACACAGCCGAAGACGGCACTCTGCCTTCTTTCTCTGGCTCACCGCCACCCTGAGAAGACATACAGCTGTACTCCGTGGATTAATTACCCACACGCAACGTGCTCGAGTTTCTCGCTGGACCGAGATTTTTCGACGCAAACGTTGTTCCCTGCTTTGCATAGTAGGAGGTCGACTCTAAAAGGTACCTTAAATTCCCTCTGATCAAATACTGAAAGCCGCCTTATCTCCCAGTGATCGAAAGAGGACTACGTTTTGCTGGGCCAAGCAAAGCGATTGTTGAGCCCCGAGGAAGAAATGAAAGAGCCTCCTCACCCGCCCCTGCTGCTGTCGCTCTGGTGCGGACCCACCGGGACTTCATTCAGGACCACCTCAAAGTAACGGGGTTCTCCCCTTTTATTTCTTTTTCATCCATAGGATGTTTAGAAGTGCCTGGGCAGACGTTAAAACTTTGTAGGTGCAGGTTAATGCTTTTATTCCACAACGAAGTTGGAATTATTTTGCTGAATGTTTTATTTGTATGTGCATGCATTTTACAATTGATTTTGCTGTGTTGATTTGTGATTCATCAATAACCCCGCCGTGGGTCATTGCTTCAGTTCTTTTCCATCTTCTTCCCTGCTTTCCCCCCTCTCTCTTTTCGCTTCTTCTTATCAGTTTAATCTTTTTGTCCGAGCTCAATTCGCGGGCTTTGCTTAAACTCCCAGTTAGCCGCGCCCTCTCGCAGCGAGGCATTATCCCATCAGCGTAAGTGTGGTTACGTCATTAGGACCTCCCCTCACGCATTGTAGTGGATTAATATCTCACAATGAATATCTTATAATAAATATAGTCTTATCACAATTGATATAAGGGGTGCTGTAAACATTCACCTAAGAAACATGTGTGTGTGTGTCCAGAATAAGAATTAGGGGGTCAATGGAATTTACCAATTTACCAGGGGAAATTGAAAAACCTCTGGGTCAAAAGGGCAAGCCATTTGCAATGTAAAGCAGAACATGAAAGACTCCAAAATGAACACAGAAAAAAGGTCCAAGTCCGAAAAGGTAATGACGTGTAACCATATGGAAATGAGCAGGGGCCATGATTGGGAGGAGCTGTGATGTGTAACCTTGTTTTAAAAAAAAGCACGCCCCATAAAAGTTTCCACTGATAGGTAAAAAATTAACAAAGATATCCGTGGAAAAAACAATGGAAATTATGTAAAAAAGGAGTGGCTCACAGGAGGAGCTCAAAGATCCAGAGAATGTATTTAAACCGACCGCTTTCTGTATGTTGTCAGATGATGTTGTCCGGAGCACATCTCACGTGTGGTTGTCTTGTGTTGTTGCAATAAACCACCCTGGACTGAGACTCAGCTACTTTTGTTCACTTTTTGACCACTGTTTGATATTTTTAAAGGACTTAGTGCAAATCATTACGTTGTGGGAGGCCCATCCACAACATTTTGGCGAGCCGAGCCAGGAGGACGCGTGATCCCGGACGACTGCTGCCACACGTTGGACGCCAGGAACCCCAAGGGCCCTTAAGAATCCACCAATACAGGTGAGATACTAATTTGTTATAATTATCTAAATTTGTGGGGAACCGGCCTCCGGCAGGTGGCTAGTGGATGTCAGGTATCACAAAGCCCTCCTAAAAGAACCTAGTAATCTAAATTTAGTAATATACACAAAACAATAACATAACAAGAAGAATATATACAAAAATAACATAAAGGAAGAACAGAATAAGCTGGGGAGCGGTCCAGAGGTGTGTGTGTGTGTGTGTGTGTGTGTGTGTGGCTGCATTGTCGTTTTATGTGTATGTGAATATATGGCTAATTGTATGTGGCTGCATGTTTGTTTAAAGTGTTGAATATATGGCTAATTGTATGTGGCTGCATGTTTGTTTAAAAGTGTTGAATATATGGCTAATTGTATGTGGCTGCATGTTTGTTTAAAGTGTTGAATATATGGCTAATGTAAACTGCTGCAATTTTGTTTAAGGTATCAATTGATGAAAAAAGTAAATGTGCATGAATATATGGCTAACGAAAAACTGATGCATTTTTGTGTAAGGTATTGATTGATGCAAAGAACTGTTTTGTATCTGAAATAGATGATAGGTAGAGAAGTAGGGACAGACCGGTCAAAGTGATTGACATAAGTCTGGTGAGACAGCCGCTTGGAGCAGTGGATGCATTTAGTGTATGGTTCATATTTGTGGCAGAATAAGGGCATTGGTGACTAAGTGATAGTCAGGAAGTGTGCTATGAAGTTGTGCAAAAGTATTGATGATTAAAGAGACCTGGCCTAAGCGATAGACCAGAGTATAAAGTACCGCTCGAAGGAGACGTCCCTCACTTGTCCAGCGTGAAAGTGGGGCCGGGAAGCTGGGAAAAACGCGTATGCCACTGTAAGAGACAGTGAGGAAAGTTATTGTAAGAATAATATAGACCTGCAGAGTAACGCACAAGAAGTGCAATAGGTGAGAGCTAAAATACATGTCTGTCTGTGTCAGTGTATGTAAAGTGTAGATTAATTGTTAAAAAGGGAAATAAGGGAAAAACGGGAACTATAATAATAATACATAGAAATAAGATAATAATAAATAATAAATTGACAGTGATAAGGATACAGATATATATATTCGAAAGAAACAAAGTATAAAACAAAATAAAATTTAAGCAATAAAACATAAAAAGATAAGATAATGATAAACAATAATAACTGATAGTAGTAAAATATATATAATAAAAAACTATAAAACAAAGGATAAAACAAGAAAAGTTCAGCATAACAGAAATACCCTAACCCTAGATTGTTGAAATATAACAGATCGAAAAAGGTAAAAAGTTAAAAAAGGAAAAATCTATATTGGAAAGAGCAGGACCCGATAAAGAGCAGACAAATAGGGACTAAGAGGGTTAGTAAATAGCTGGGCTGGACAAATAATAGCAGTCTTAATATAAACGTAATTTCCAAAATCACAGAGTTTACAATTTGTAGCTACTAACAATTATAAAACTAAAACGTGTCCATTAGGTGTTGAAAAAAAGCGTTAGCTAAAAGAAAGACAGTAGCAGCAGGGAGATAATCTAATTTTATTACTGGATTTGGAAGTCTCTATAATCATACGTAGCATAAAAATACAGATCAATTAGTTTAAAGCTGGACTTGCCTGTAGACTGCACCTTAAATTTAACAAGGATTAAATGTCCAAATTAACTAAAAGCTAGTCTATTGAATAACATTCTGATTAATAGAAACAATAAAGGTTCTAGGTGTAACTAGTCCTTGGGTACAAACAACTCTAGGTATAGGCCATTCTTTCTTTACCTACGATTAATAAAGAGAAAGGTAAAAAAATTACAACCTAGGTTAAAATATAGTTAGGTTAAAACAAAATCATTGCTGTTCTGAATTTAGATGCGGTGAGTCTTTTAACAATTGAGCTGCACAGCAAGGAAACAAAGTAGATTTGTTGTTTATATGTGAGTAAAATTAGATTGGAAATAATCACATTAAAATTACAGTAGCAAGGAGAAGCATAATTAGATTATTTCCAAAATCGTTCAGCCCTAAGTAAATAGACACAGGCCACAGTGTCCGCTGACTGCTAAGTGCCATGGGAACCAACGTGAGCAAACAGACTAAGGAACTGACGCCTGCTAAATTAGTAATGATAACACATCCTTCTAACAAACGCAGAATTCAAAAATGCATGATGGAATGGCATAAAATAACATCTGGAAAAAATCGCTGGCCTATAGAAGGTAGTTTTGATCCATTATGCTATGATGAAGTAGAAGAAAGGCTGCGGCATAACGATGCAAGAAATGACCAAACGCAGTTGCGTAAGAAACAGAAACATGCTGAACAGAGAGATATCTTGCGATATTTTAAAGTTGAAAGTAATAAAATCCCAACAGCACCTGAGTTTACTGGTTCTAAGCCACCACCTTACCAGGCCACAGCAGCAGGGCAGTACCCAGTGTGTACAGATAAAATTAGTAGGGGTAAAATCACAGGGAGGTTAAAATTAGTAATGGATAACGAGGGGGAGGGAGAAAAAGGAAAAGGAGATAGACAGCAGAGAAATTGGGGAAATATAAGCCAAGAAGAGATGCCAAGTTGCTCGTTAGATGAGGAGGAGGATAGTGCCTGCTCCAGCCCACCGACACCTCCTAGGGCTCATTTGCCCGCATCAGTCGGATGGCCCACGACTCTCCCTCAGGCACTTAGAAAATCAAATCCAAAAGAAAGGTCAGAATCAGTGGAAGAAAGAACAACTGCAGAGCTGGAGGAATTGCAGGAGTGCCTTAAATTAACCCGAAGCTGGGGGAAACATAGGGAACGTTTGGAGAGACAGAGGGAAGCAGAAAGTCGAAAAAAAGAGGAACAAGAGGAGGTGGAAAGACTGAGAAAAGAAGTAAAGGAATATGAGGGAAACTTAAAAGAATTACAAAGATGTGCAAGAAAGCAACGAGAAGAGAAGCAAAGACAGGAAGTTGAACAGCGGATGGAGGAGGCAGCCCAGATTGACCTCGCGGACCACCCTGACCAGCACATCAAAACTATGCTCACAGAAGCAGGAAAAGAGGAAGAGGATGAAAGAGAAAGAAATATGGAACTATGGGACGCAGCTGAACGTCTGGATGATGGGAACGACATAATATCCCCACATTTTGTCAGCAGGACCAGACAGAGCGGGAAGGGCCCAGCTGTAAGACCTCGGGAGGTCACGGAAAGGAGAGCGATGCTTTCAGGTGTGAAAAAACAACTTGCAACTGAACTTGAGGTGGATGTGGAGGTGGAAGAGCACCGCAATCATGCAATGGAAACGAGATCGCAAGCACATCTACGTGCAGCAGCACAGGGGCAGGAGGCTAAGATCATGCCTTTAATTTCCAAGGGACCTAATGATGACAGGTATATGCCATGGTCATTTATGGACATGATAACGCTTGCAGGAAGACTAACTCCGCTGGTCGACGGAGCCGACAAATGGATAGAAAAGCTAGAAGAAATCACGGGGGGCATCAACTTGGCAGCAGGAGACATCAAAGCACTGCTAATAAAAATGGCAGGACACTCAGCAGCCAAAGAAGTGTTTTTGGAGGCTGGGCTTCCAAGGGTCATGCGCGGGCACCGGTGTGATGGGTTACCCTTCAACCATATGAGACCCCGAGTATGGGAAGCCCTGAGAAACAAATATCCCTCACGCAGAGACCCAACCAAGCTGAAAGAAGAATGTCTAAAAGATGATGAGAGCCCAGCCCAGTTTCTGCACAAGTTTCAACAAATGTGGAAAGCAGAGACAGGAAGTGAATGGGATGAGCAAGAATCAACCAAGGCACTATTTAAAATGTACGTTAAAGGTGCCATGCCCAAAGAAGTACAGGCCAAACTAGATGGAGTGGTGGGACTCATAAAAATGGACTGGCCTGCGTTCTCTGAGCATGTCATACATTATGTAAACATGCACCGAGCTGAAAAACAAGCGCTTGAAGACCAAAGCAAGATGTTGGCCACAAAGTTGACCCAACTGCAAATTGGAGAATTAACAAAAGCAAAGAGAGACAGAGAGAAGCCCAAACATCAAGCCGCGCTGACAGTGGCAGCCCCTCCCACAGCTGAGAGTGGACCAGCAGGAGGTGAAGTCGTTCAAGCCCCAGTGATATCTCCCACCATCCCTCCACCCACACAGCAGATGCAGTATCCAACAGCACCACCTGCAGGAGGGGCCCAAACTCAACAGGTTCCCCCTATCCATGTGCATCTAAATCAGGGAACAGGTCCCCCGCACGTGATGACTGGAAGAGGAAGAGGGGGGCCACCCATGCGGGGAAGATGGAGAGGACAACAAGGAGCCCCAAGGAGGCCCCCTCACGGACAATACCAGCGGATGCCCCAGGCGGGTCCAGAAATGGGACAACAGCAGCTGAGGCTGCAGTGCTGGGGATGTGGTCAAGTCGGACACATGCAAAGAGACTGCCCAACCAATCCATGGATGGGACCCCAGCACCCTGCCACAGGACCTGCCAACGGTGGAGCAGGGCCTGAAGCGTACTGGCAATAGGGGTGCCCAGAGAAACCTGAAAGAGAGGCCATTCTACCTGTATTAACACAACGCCCACAAACGGAACCCACAATTGATGTCACAATATATGACAGCCATCATCAATTCATGATTGATACAGGTGCTGCATACTCCTGCATAGGAAAAAGTGGAATTGGTCTGCCTCTCTCAGCATCAAAGATTCGAACGGTAGGTTTCTCTGGGAAAACCCAAATAATACCCATGACTGAGCCAGTTCCCATGATTATAGGAGAAAAGACTGTGTATGCACCACTACTTTATTCAGCAGATACGCCAATTAATCTGCTGGGCAGAGATGTGTTATGCCAGCTCAACGCAAAGATTAAATGCACTCCAAATGGAATTTATTTTGAAGCAACTGACAACAGCAAAGCCTTCATGATGCCACTGGGCCAACAGATGACCCTACAAATGACAAATCATGACCCAGAAGACCAAGTATTTTGGATGAAACTCACGTCACCTACTTCTTTCCTCCAATTGGAGTGGGAAACATGGAGACCTCTGATAATGAACCACTACGATGAATCCAAAGAGCCTTTCCTACCCCTCCATTGCACCATGTTTTATGATAAAGGACAGAAACATGAAGACTATGAGAAAAGCTGGGATGAAGAAATTAACAACAAAACAACTGTCATCCAATATGCTGACATAATGGTTGGGCCACAAGGAGCCGCAGCCGTTGTCAAGTTTCCTGAAAAAGACATTGCCGAATGGTTCCAGGTCACTGACTCAGCACCGCATGTCACATTGCTGATTGCTGACCAGTACGAGTCGCATGACCTGGGTCCCATGATTCAAGAAGCCAAGAAAGTCACAGAATGGATCGATACTGCATGGAACCGGATTAGTGTATCAAAAGATGGACTATTCTTCAAAATCTCATTTTCACAAGCAGATGAAGTAATAGCAGAACACATCAAAGTGCCTGGGAAAAGACAAATGGTGGTGACTGAGGAGCACGCATCACTATTAGAACAAGTTCCTGAGCAGGTGTGGTCCAAAAGCAAAACAGATGTAGGTTTAGTAAAATCAGCTGACCCCATCAAATTCACCACCAAATTAAATGCTAAATTACCCTTTCAAAGACAATACCCCCTCAAACATGAAGCAGTAGAAGGCATACAGCCCATTATAACAGGATTAGAAACTGTAGGCGTTCTAAAACCGACAGTAAGCCCCTGTAACACACCAATTTTTCCCATCAAAAAGCCTAACGGTAATGAATATAGATTAGTCCATGATCTAAGATTAATCAATGCCATTGTAGCAGAAGAAATACCGATAGTACCAGACCCCCATACATTGTTAAGCAACATACCCCCGGGTACAAAATGGTTCACTGTGATAGATCTGTGTTCAGCATTTTTCAGTGTGCCTGTGCATCCAGATTCCCAGTATCTGTTTGCATTTACGTACAAAGGTCAGCAATATACGTACACACGATTACCCCAAGGGTTTGTACATTCACCATCTATTTTCAATCGTGTGCTGGCAAATGATCTGAATCACTTAGACATACCATCCACCATGTTGATGTATGTTGATGACATTTTGATCTGTTCTGCCTCAAAAGAGCAGTGTGAAAAAGACTCCATTACGGTGTTGACTGCATTGGCAGAAGGCGGACACAAAGTAAGTAAACAAAAATTACAATTCTGTCAACAAACAGTAGAATACCTCGGCAGGCAACTCAGTGGGGACAAGAGGTCTATCGCACCGTCCCAAATAGAAGCCATTACCAAATTGCCCAAACCTCAAACTGTTGGTCACATGTTGTCTTTCCTTGGCATGGCAGGTTACAGCAGACCGTGGGTGTGTGATTACGCCATCAAATCTGCTCCATTGAGAGCACTTATTAAAGCCGCAGGCCAAGGACACCAGTCGGCTCAGTTACAGTGGACAGACGAGGCAGAGGGAGCGTTTCAGCTGCTAAAACAAGATCTCCAAACGGCTCCTGCTCTGGCCAATCCAGATTATGGCAAACCATTTCATCTGTACGTGGCAGAGCGACAAGGGTATGCATGTGCAGTATTGATGCAAGACACCCCCACAGGTAAACAACCAATTTCTTATTACAGTACAAAATTAGATGGAGTTGAAGAAGGCCTGCCTCCTTGTTATCAAGGCTTGGCAGCAGCGGCATTTGCATACAAAAAGGCCTCAGTAATTACTATGGGCCACCCTATTTTCTTGTATACATCACATCAATTACATGCACTGCTAACAAGCCCACGCTTCGTGATAACCCAAGCTCGTCGCACTGGTTATGAAGTTCTGCTTTCAGGACCTGACCTTACCGTGCAACGTTGTGTCACGATCAACCCGGCCACTAGGATGGTTTTGCCAACAGAAGGTGAGCCCCATGATTGTCTCAAGGAGACGGACGCCTTCATGAAAGTAAGGGAGGATTTATACAATCACCCAATCCCGTCCGATCTAACATTGTTTGTTGACGGGTCATGCGTCAGAGGTGAGACAGGGAACAAAGCAGGATATGGAGTGGTCCGGCTTGACCCCGACGGTGTTATGATCGTGAATCAGGCAAACCCAGTATTCAAACCCAACAAGTGAGGTTAAGGCAAAAAACAGGATTTTAATAATGAAAACAGGAACAGGCGGGCTCAATAGTCAAAAGGGCAGTCCAAAATCCGGTACACAAAAAGCAGTCCAAAATAGGCAGAGGTACAGACAGGGCAAAGCAAGCTCGGATAACCATAGGACAGAAACTAGTCGGTAAACCGGTAAATCAGTCAGACAGGGCAGGAAAAACAGATCAGGGAACAGGCTGGCTCAGAATCAAAAAGGCTCTCGGGTTATCGTCAACAGGTCAATCAGAATAAAGAATGCTGGAACTAAACTCACCGTGGCTCGTTAAATGATCTGGCAGATAACTAAAGACCGAGGCAGAACTATATAGTGGAGTGAGCAGGTGAACGGGAGTGAAGACTAATTACAAGTGACAGGTGGAAACTGAACTGATTGGCTAGTGACTGGAGGTTGACAGATGAGCAGATGTGATAGGCTGGTAACTGGTGTTTGGGGGAGTGACAGATAAACAGATTGCTGGGAAGAGACATAACTGAACTGGAAACATAAATAAAATCAAACTACAATAAAATCTAACCTATTCCATAAACCAAAACTAACACAGAACCTAAACAGAAAAACATGTCTAAATCAAAACCAAACAAGACCCCAAAATCAGAAACTTAACTAATAAATCTGATAACATAAACCAAGACAAAACCCAAATCGTGACAGAACCCCCTCCTCAAGGCCGGATTCCAGACGGCCTCAGAAACAAAACAGACTAGCTCGGGTGGGTGGAGGGAGGTACAGGACGGAGGGCTAGAATCAAATAAATGTCCAAATAAAAACTCAAACAAAACAAGACGAGTCAAGTTCTCAGGCGGGCGTCCAGGAGGACGGCCCCGACGAGTCAGGGTCTCAGGCGGTCGTCCAGGAGGACGGCCCCGACGAGTCAGGTTCTCAGGCGGTCGTCCAGGAGGACGGCCCCGACGAGTCAGGTTCTCAGGCGGTCGTCCAGGAGGACGGCCCCGACGAGTCAGGTTCTCAGGCGGTCGTCCAGGAGGACGGCCCCGACGAGTCAGGTTGTCCGGCGGACGTCCCGAAGGACGGCCTCGGTGTGTCAGGTTGTTCGGCGGACGTCCCGAAGGACGGCCTCGGCGTGTCAGGTTGTCCGGCGGATGTCCCGAAGGACGGTCTCGGCGTGTCAGGTTCTCCGGCGGACGTCCCGAAGGACGGTCTCGGCGTGTCAGGTTCTCCGGCGGACGTCCTCGGCGTGTCAGGTTCTCCGGCGGACGTCCTCGGCGTGTCAGGTTCTCCGGCGGACGTCCTCGGCGTGTCAGGTTCTCCGACGGACGTCCTAGGCGTGTCAGGTTCTCCGGCGGACGTCCTAGGCGTGTCAGGTTCTCCGGCGGACGTCCTAGGCGTGTCAGGTTCTCCGGCGGACGACCTCTGTGAGACAGGTAATCCGGCGGGTGTCCTGAAGGACGGCCCCGGTTAGCAACGATGTCCGGCGGCCGGTGGCGGAGCAGGTCTCTCATAGACCGGCGGCGGAGCAGGTCTCTCATAGGCCGGCGGCCGAGCAGCAACCTCGGGGACCGTCGGTAGAACCGGACCCTCAGGAACCGACGTCTGGAGAGAGAAAGAACAGAACCTGCCGCCGGACTAAAGGCTGGAGACAACGCCGGACTAAGAGCTAGAAGAGAGGCCTGGTTAAAGAGTTCAGGAGGCGCCTGGCTACAGAGTTCAGGAGGCGCTTGGCTACAGAGTTCAGGAGGAGCCTGGCTACAGAGTTCAGGAGGAGCCTGGCTACAGAGTTCAGGAGGTGTCTGGCTACAGAGTTCAGGAGGAGCCTGGCTACAGAGTTCAGGAGGAGCCTGGCTACAGAGTTCAGGAGGAGCCTGGCTACAGAGTTCAGGAGGAGCCTGGCTACAGAGTTCAGGTTCAGTCGGCCCCTGGCTACTGGCTTCAGGTTCAGTCGGCCCCTGGCTACTGGCTTCAGGTTCAGTCGGCCCCTGGCTACAGGCTACAGGTTCAGACGGGGCCTGGCTACAGGCTACAGGTTCAGACGGGACCTGGCTACAGGCTACAGGTTCAGACAGGGCCTGGCTACAGGCTACAGGTTCAGACGGGGCCTGGCTACAGGCTACAGGTTCAGACGGGGCCTGGCTACAGGCTACAGGTTCAGACGGGGCCTGGCTACAGGCTACAGGTTCAGACGGGACCTGGCTACAGGCTACAGGTTCAGACGGGGCCTGGCTACAGGCTACAGGTTCAGACGGGGCCTGGCTACAGGCTACAGGTTCAGACGGGGCCTGGCTACAGGCTACAGGTTCAGACGGGGCCTGGCTACAGGCTTCAGGTTCAGACGGGGCCTGGCTACAGGCTTCAGGTTCAGACGGGGCCTGGCTACAGGCTTCCGGTTCAGGAGACCCCGGGCTACAGGCTTCAGGTTCAGGAGACCCCGGGCTACAGACTTCAGATGCTCCCAGACCCTTTAACACCCAGAACCTCATCAATAACCCTTCCAGAACCTCCGACAAAGACAGTTTGGTCAGCCACTTGGGAAATTGGCTGTCAAGCCAAAAATGAGGGGGTAAGAGCTTCCGAAGAGGTCCAGGGGCCTCTAAGTCTCCATGGGGCTCTGGGTGCTTGTCTTCTCGGCGAGGCCCCCGACGGAGCTTGTCGTTCGGGCGAGGGCCACGACGCCGCTTGTCGTCTGGGCGAGGGCCACGGCGCCGCTTGTCGTCTGGGCGAGGGCCACGGCGCCGCTTGTCGTCTGGGCGAGGGCCACGGCGCCCAGTGTCCCGATGAGCCCCCGAGTTGCGGCCTGAAAGAGGGCTCGTCTGAACCCCCTCATCGTGGGCCTGTGGTAGACCCTCCTGGGTTCCCACGTCGCATACTGGCGGCGGACCCTCCTGGGTTCCCACGTCGCAGACTGGCGGCGGACCCTCCTGGGTTCCCACGTTGCAGACTGGCGGCGGACCCTCCTGGGTTCCCACGTCGCAGACTGGCGGCGGACCCTCCTGGGTTCCCACGTCGCAGACCGGCGGCGGACCCTCCTGGGTTCCCACGTCGCGGGCCGGCGGCGGACCCCCCTGGGTTGCAGCGTCTCGGGCCGGCTGCGGACCCTCCGGGGTTGCAGCGTCTCGGGCCGGCTGCGGAGCCTCCGGGGTTGCAGCGTCTCGGGCCGGCTGCGGAGCCTCCGGGGTTGCAGCGTCTTGGGCCGGCTGTGGAGCCTCCGGGGTTGCAGCGTCTTGGGCCGGCTGCGCAGACAGTGCTGCCTTATAGCTGCCGGAGGCCGGCACTGGAGCTGAGGTAGGAGGCGGGTCCTCTGGGACAGGTGCAGGTGCCGGGGCGTCGGCTGGACCCTTGGGGACAGGATTGAGTCCACTATAGAAACCTTGGAGAGCCGCTCTATAGTGCCCCTCGACCTCCTTTAATTTTGCCTCCAGCTCCTCTGAATACTGGCAGAAAAGAGCCTCCCTAAGGTCTTTAATAATAGGGGCAAAAGCTCTTAACTGGTCCTCCAGAGCCAGATCCTCAGCATCACGGGCGCCAACAGGAGGCGCTGTGGGCTGCTCAGCTCTGGGAAGCACCGGACTCCGATCCACTGGGCAGGAAGTGGCAACGGACGGGCGCGGTACTGACTCGCCTGTCGGCCGAACAGAACGGGTGAAGGAGCGACCCACAGGTTTCCGTCCCCTCCTCCGACGGCGGGACGGCAGGACTTGCTGGAGGTTTGATCCTGTCGGTAGAGCCGGGATCGGTGGAGCCCACAGCGTTCCCTGCATCTCCTCCTCTGGAGGGAGAGAGAAAAAAAGATCCGGACGAAGATCCCGCACCACCTCCGCTTCGACCTCCATAAACAAAGTTGGTTCTGGATAAAACCCATGGGCAGAGCCGACAGCGGTGTCGCTGGGTGAGTGATCCCTTCTATTCTGAGTTGAATCTGAATTTGTGACAAAGAGCCCTCCCAATCGTAAACTCGGAGCAGGCAGCGGGTTACTGCTGCTGCGGCTGCTGGAGAGATGGCGTCTGGGACCGATACCAGGGGGACAGAACGCCAATCTGGAACCCTCCCAAGCCATAGCGTGTGGAGGGGGAAAAAAAAAACCTCTAAAAACTTGTTGGGCGATAGGTTTTAGTGGGCCAGATCATTCTGTTATGATCGTGAATCAGGCAAACCCAGTATTCAAACCCAACAAGTGAGGTTAAGGCAAAAAACAGGATTTTAATAATGAAAACAGGAACAGGCGGGCTCAATAGTCAAAAGGGCAGTCCAAAATCCGGTACACAAAAAGCAGTCCAAAATAGGCAGAGGTACAGACAGGGCAAAGCAAGCTCGGATAACCATAGGACAGAAACTAGTCGGTAAACCGGTAAATCAGTCAGACAGGGCAGGAAAAACAGATCAGGGAACAGGCTGGCTCAGAATCAAAAAGGCTCTCGGGTTATCGTCAACAGGTCAATCAGAATAAAGAATGCTGGAACTAAACTCACCGTGGCTCGTTAAATGATCTGGCAGATAACTAAAGACCGAGGCAGAACTATATAGTGGAGTGAGCAGGTGAACGGGAGTGAAGACTAATTACAAGTGACAGGTGGAAACTGAACTGATTGGCTAGTGACTGGAGGTTGACAGATGAGCAGATGTGATAGGCTGGTAACTGGTGTTTGGGGGAGTGACAGATAAACAGATTGCTGGAAAGAGACATAACTGAACTGGAAACATAAATAAAATCAAACTACAATAAAATCTAACCTATTCCATAAACCAAAACTAACACAGAACCTAAACAGAAAAACATGTCTAAATCAAAACCAAACAAGACCCCAAAATCAGAAACTTAACTAATAAATCTGATAACATAAACCAAGACAAAACCCAAATCGTGACAGACGGCACCTATACAAAAGTTCAGTCCATGAGCCTTGACCAACCTTGCTCTGCCCAATTGGCAGAGATAAAAGCGTTAACAGCTGCATGTAAATTAGCTACAGGTAAAAGAGTCACCATTTATACAGACAGTGCGTATGGTTATGGGGTATGCCATATAAACGCGAGCATCTGGAAACAGCGAGGTTTTGTTCGAACTGATGGCACCCCGGTGACACATGGACAGGCTGTCATGGAATTAATACAAGCCATGCAGCTCCCATCTGCGTTAGCTATAGTAAAATGTACGGCCCATCAGACAGCAAAAACACCTATAGCAATAGGAAATAACTTAGCAGATGAGGCAGCCAAAGAAGCCACAGGACCTGCAATACAAGGACCAATGGTTCTTGCAGCTGACTGTGAACCCATCACTAATTTAGCCTCATTAATTGAGGCGCAGAACAGCGTCTCTGAAGCAGAAAAACGTTTGTGGGTGCAAAGGGGGGCGGTGCGCACATCACACCCCCATGCAGGGTTGTGGCGAAGTTTCCGAGGACATTTTGTACTTCCTTTGTCCTTATTACCAACAGCTATCAGAATAATGCATGAACCTGATCATTGTTCGCGCGCCCAGGTTGTTCGAAAATTGCAGGCAGTATGGTGGTCACCTTATTTGACACCTATGGTAGACAGAGAATTAGCTATATGCCCACACTGCCCCAAGTACAATGTGAGAAAAATGTTCAAACAACCCTTAGCACATATCCCTATGCCGGATGGCCCTTTTCGTCATCTGATTATGGATTATGTTGACATGTTAACTCGTGTGCAGGGAAAGAGATACATGCTTGTGGTTGTTTGTCGTTTCAGCAGGTGGATAGAAGCCTGCCCCACTGCTAAAAACGATCACAAATCAGCAGCAAGGTTTTTATGTAAAGAAGTGTTTCCCAGGTTTGGTATGCCTGATACTATTTCATCTGATAACGGACCTCACTTTATTTCACAGGTCATCCAGGTGATGTTCACCCAGTTGTGTATAAAACAAAAGTTTGGTTGTGTTTACCATCCCCAGTCACAGGCTTCCGTCGAACGAGCCAACGGTGTGCTCAAAACCAAGATTGCAAAGATTATTGCTGATAGCAATAACCGCCTGACGTGGGTGGATGCGTTGCCGATTGCACTGATGGCAATGCGTTCTCAAACTAACCGATTAACCCATCTTACTCCTCATGAAATGCTTACAGGTCGACCTATGCCTCTCCCACAGGTGCGAGGGCCCCAGGAGGAGATTTCCCTGGCGCAACTTGAACGTGAACTGGGGGACTACCTCAGGTCCCTAACCCGTATTCACAGACTTATATTTCAACAGGTGAAAGCAGCTCACAACCGAGACGAGACACGTATTCCAGTGGACGTCAGAGACGTCCAAGTCGGTGACAGAGTGTTCATACGAGTATTTAGACGTCAGTGGAACGAACCTCGTAGGGAAGGGCCCTTTAAAGTTGTTCTTACCACCCCCACTGCCCTAAAAGTTGAAGGTAAGCCCTTCTGGTTCCATAAGAACCACTGCACACGTCATCGTCCACCAGACCCACCTGGCCTTGATCCAGGACCGACGGGCTCTGCGCATGCTGAAAGGGCAGCAGCAAGTCTCCCTCCGCATACTACCATAGCACATTCACAGGCGTCTGATGTCGTACCTGGGGCGAGCACTGATGCATCCTCAGCCCCGTCGTCGTCTGATGGCCAGAGACGATCAGCCCGCTTGGCAGCCCGACGGGCTTCACTGTCAGGGGACTCTGAGAATGATAATGTTCATTCTTTTGCTTCCGATTCGCCTTCTGACTTTGGCAGCAGTAATGATGATTCTCCTGCCACTCAGACTCCTAGCAGGTCTGTCTCAGACTCACCCAGCTCTGAGGCACTGGAAGAACCTTTTTCTCATCACTCATCAGACAGTGCTGGAATTGTTTCCCCTTCTCCACATCCCTCACCTTCACCTTCCCCACCCCCTCCCTCCCTATCCACTCCCTCGGACGGCACCTCTGGGTCGGCGAGCGGGTCGTGTCCGCCCACTCCATCGCCGTCTGGGCGTCACTCGTATGCGTCTTCTTCCGAATCTGACTAGTTTTCTTCTTTTGTTAACCCTTTTAGAGTTAACAAGGGGGGATCTTATTAAGCTCACCACTAACAATGCACACTCACATGTAAAGCGTCAAACAGAGACATGTGCACTAGCAATGATAACACTAGCTACTAACCAAGGGATAATCAGTAATAACGGTGGGGAGAATAAATCATTAATGCATGTGCAAACCGAAGGTTATGACTATGTGATGTCTGAGGAAATTTTAGGAGACGAGTCAATGGGAGAACATTGGCTGGGAACTCCACAAAGCATGGACTGCCGTGGGGATGGGATGGTGATCATTACGGTAAGATGCAAAACAAACATGTGCCAAAACATACTAACAAAACAAATAATGACGATAGAAAGAGCTCATAGAGTAGTAAAATTAATAAACAAAAGACAGAAAAGGGATCTGAATAAATTAAAAACGTCACAATGGCAAACGAATATGTTTCAACAATGGATACAATTTTCGGTTCAAGCTATGTTTACAGCTAAAAAGCGCCCTAAAGATGATTGTATAGCCTGTTATAATGCTAAGCAGTTACCGACCCTTCAGAGTATACCCGGAAGTAAAATAGGCGACTGCACAGACATATCAGAATGTTTTGCTCACTGTGTTATGCATATGGCTGCAGGTTTACCATCATGGACAAAAGACAGGAAAAGATGCCCCGAAGCAATAACCTCCTCAATAAATACAGTAATGAGTACATCTTCCCTCCCTCCAGTAGTGCAAAAGCCGGCTAAACTAAGCTTTCCATTTTGTATAGCACGAGGAACAGAATTAGAAGAGGTAACCAAAAGAACCTCTAGCAAAATGGAGACTGCAGATGAGATGGTGAAATGTAATAAAATACCGTGGTACCCACCGGCAGCAGGAGGGAACGTTAGCTACATCAAACTATGTGAAACTAGCCTTAAAAGTAATATAAGTTGTAAACAAATAGTACCAGATGGAGGAAATATTATCTATGACTTCCAACATACAACAGTAGCTCAATACCGAGTAAGGAGTCTGGCGCAAGGATCTGTCCCTTTAGGAGACATTTTTTGGTTGTGTCACAATACTGAGCAAATACTATCCTCACTGCCTCCTCAGTGGGAAGGTATCTGTGCTCCAGTGATGCTTACAGGACAACTAAAATTAATAATAGATAATCAAAAATTCAGCAACAAGACACCTAATGAAATGAGAAACCGTACAAAAAGAAGCACTCCTACTGAGCACAAACAGAATTGGCAAATGTCAGATGAAGTATACATTACATGGGATCAGGTCCCATTAGGGGTGCCAGAGAAACATGCTGCTATAGGAAGTGATTGGATAAAATCTGGGAGAGGAGTCGGCTCGATACCATTCGTCGGAACAATTACCAATGCGCAATACATAGCTCGAAATAGTAGATGGATAAATCTCCTATGGTACAATCAACAAAGGTTTATAAATTTTACAATAAAGGGCGTAGACCTTATAAAAGAACAATTACATGCTACATCACTAATGGTTTTACAACATAGGTTCGTACTGGAATCCCGTATGGCTGGAGACCAGGGACTATGTGATTATATCGGGACAGATTGTTGTACTTTAATCCCTATGCATACTGATATTAACGGCAGCCTGACAGGTGTTCTTCAAGAAATGAAGCGCATGAGAGATGAACATGTGGAGAGATCCAACTGGAACACTCAGCTGAAGGGGTTTTGGGATTGGTTCAATAAGCTTGGGTGGACAAGATACCTCAAAGCGGCAGGAATAATACTAGGAACTATAATATTGATAATATTAGTAGTTGTCTGCTGCATCGTACCCCTCATTCGGGGGTTGGTCTCAAAACTTATTGTGAATGTAACTGGTCAATTCCCCATAATAGAGGTACAGATAGACCAAGACATATAAAGTAATACCATGATCCCCTCTCACCCCCACCAGGTACGTGCATATTTTTTATATATATTACATAAATAGTACATGGCATGCTAAGTCTTTATAATCAACTGTAGATATAGTTATTTGTATATCAAGTATTTATAGATTAGCTTAGAAATAGTAATTTGCATGCTAAAAGTATTTATAAATTCTTTTAGGAAAAGTATGTGCCTCTCATGTGGATATATACCTATAACATACTATGTCTCCACATGCAGACTGCTGAAAATGGCGGACGCTTATTTTAATGTGCACCACACACCCGCTGAGGATTGGCAGGGACGTGCAAATAGAAGAAACACAGACGCCGCACATGCGTCGTTAGGCACACAAGCATATGTAGGTACAGGCACTGGTCTCCCTAATAGGCGTCCAGACGATCCAGCAGAGGGCCCTAGCGCGGCACTACCAGGAGGGATGGTGGACCTGGGAGAGATACACATGGATGACCCACCATCACCAGGGGCCCTGAGGATCATCTTCAGCCCACTCAGCCCCGAGGACCCAGCAGACCGAGGATTGCCGGACACAGCTGCCTTGGAGTTTCCATCCACACCGGGCCAAGGAAGGCCAAACGGAGCTGGTCATGAGAGGCCATCTACATCGGGCACGAGGACGACGGGTCCCACCGCAAGGGGAAATCCTGCACTGGAGCCTACTGTTAATATTTTTCAGCAGATGCAACTGAGCTCCCTCGAGATGAGTCACGTCCAGGGGTTTCTAATGAGCCCTCTGGATCTTTACAGAACCGCCCAGGACCTAAAAACTGAAATTGCCTCCATGGATACTGGAGTTTACACTCTGCTAGTCAAAGGTCTATCTCCGGCGTCAAAGAAGCACATATTCGCAATTCGCCGCAGCACATACAAAGCCAAATATAAGGCTAGAGTATGCCAGTTAACCCAGGAACAGGACAATCTGACACGACGACTTCAGGATGCTCAACAAACTATTGTCAATTTACAGGAAAAACTGCTGCAAATGACAGCAGAACGGGACACAGCAAGGCGGCAAGTACTGCAGTGGCGTTTAGCTGCTACGACACTGGCACAGCTACAGGGACAAGCTCCTGGGACTTCCACAGAAGGACTGGGGAATCGACCTCCAAGGGGGGTGGTTTTCCCTAATCCCCAACCTTAGAACTTTCAATAAAAAAAGAAAAAAAAAAAAAGAAAAGAGAAAACTAAGCTGATGTGAATGATGAAATGATTATGTATACTTCAATAATAAATATGATGGTGCATGCTTAAAAAGATAAATATAATTATGTATGTCTATAACCTATGTGACAGTACTAATACTGTGCAGGGAGCATCGATAGGATTGCTCATATGTTGGTTGTAATGAAGGTCTACTGACCATTAAGTGACTGGTTAGCCTGATACAGCGGGCATGATGGAGTATTTGGTATTAATATTTAAACATCAACTCGTTTGATGTAGGGTGTGCAATGCATCCTGGGTAAGGGTTGAGGTGTCCTAACAGGTGTTCAAGCTGCACGGATATGTCAACCTGAGGCCCATTAACATTGCTGAAACAAATCCGGAAAATCCTTCTATAAAAAAAAAAGTAAGCAAGGGGAAAAGTCCTCACAAGAGTGCCAAGGGGGGTTCCCTCTTTGTTTAACTATAAATCTTATGTTTTACTGTGTGATCATAGTTTTGTGTATCCCTTACTACTAGTAGAAGTGTGTTTTGATCTTAGACGTTGGTATTAATCATGGTACGTTTGTGATGTGCTAAGTATTAATTACAATTAGCCTTTGTTATACTAGTAATATTTACTCTAGACATTCATAGCCATGATAAATAGACAATCATTTGTAGAGTGTGATTTATTTTGTGAGCCTTTCCAGGATCACAGGGGGGAATGTAGTGGATTAATATCTCACAATGAATATCTTATAATAAATATAGTCTTATCACAATTGATATAAGGGGTGCTGTAAACATTCACCTAAGAAACATGTGTGTGTGTGTCCAGAATAAGAATTAGGGGGTCAATGGAATTTACCAATTTACCAGGGGAAATTGAAAAACCTCTGGGTCAAAAGGGCAAGCCATTTGCAATGTAAAGCAGAACATGAAAGACTCCAAAATGAACACAGAAAAAAGGTCCAAGTCCGAAAAGGTAATGACGTGTAACCATATGGAAATGAGCAGGGGCCATGATTGGGAGGAGCTGTGATGTGTAACCTTGTTTTAAAAAAAAGCACGCCCCATAAAAGTTTCCACTGATAGGTAAAAAATTAACAAAGATATCCGTGGAAAAAACAATGGAAATTATGTAAAAAAGGAGTGGCTCACAGGAGGAGCTCAAAGATCCAGAGAATGTATTTAAACCGACCGCTTTCTGTATGTTGTCAGATGATGTTGTCCGGAGCACATCTCACGTGTGGTTGTCTTGTGTTGTTGCAATAAACCACCCTGGACTGAGACTCAGCTACTTTTGTTCACTTTTTGACCACTGTTTGATATTTTTAACTGCCTTACCAAGAACTTAGAATTTTTGAAGGACTTAGTGCAAATCATTACGTTGTGGGAGGCCCATCCACAACAGCATCACGTAAATTGGTAGACCATCTGTCATCGTAGCAGCCATCTTGGGAGGGTGACGTGTACCTGAACTGTAGGGAGCTTAGCTGAACAAGCTTTTGTAAGACATCAAAGCGTCCAGTGAGATTCCCGAAGCTGTTCTGTCTGTCAATGCTGATACGTCAAATGCCGGTGTTTTGAGGGCGGTGTTAAACCACTGTGAGTTGAGTTAAGATCTGCTAACCGCTCATTTTAATCCATTGTTTATTTTTGTTTTGTTCTTTTATTTCCACATATATATTTTGCATGTTTTAGTTCTAGTAGTGAGTAAGAATTCCAAAGTTGTTGAATCAGAGAATTACTGTAACAGGGAATTGCTTTTGGTTCAACAAAACCAACGACTGCAGAATAGACATTGTTTTGTGTTCAATCCAATTCACAGTTGCCTGGTTATTCAGAAATC
Source organism: Fundulus diaphanus (assembly GCA_037039145.1). NCBI lineage: Eukaryota > Metazoa > Chordata > Actinopteri > Cyprinodontiformes > Fundulidae > Fundulus > Fundulus diaphanus. The sequence goes on from CM073139.1 coordinate 9,214,150, forward strand.
AGAGCTAACCTCCTTTGGAGTTAACATCTGACATTAATACAGAGACAATATCATTGGATGGTGATAAGGGATAAGGATTTAAACTCTAATTGCAGTTACATTGGGGTTCTCACAGCCTGCCGGATAAACCTCGTCGGTCACAAGTCCGACCAGATCATTTATCCCACCATAAATGAGTTCATAACAGCAAATTAACTAATGCATTAGTGGTATAAATACTTACAAGCTTATAGCTAACATCACCACCATTTGAACTATATTTTGTTATAGCGGAATTTTGAGTTGAATGATTTATTATTTAAATTATAATACCAAATTATAATTAATAATAATAATAATAATAAATATATTCAACCAGCTTCTGGCATAACATTTAATTGGCGTGCCCGGGTGGGCTAGTCTACTTACTGGCGTCCTTTAGACTAAACTGAATAACCAGCAACTTATGAATTTAATGAACACAATCTACATTCCAGCATTTTGACTGCTCACCTTGCCAAAAGGGCTATTTAGTCATAATTGATTAAGGAAGTACTCCTACTAAATATATACGTGTTTGTGGTGGTTTGAGGTTGTTAACCTGAGGTTTGAAAATTGATTTCTAAACCTGGAGTTAGTTAGACTGAACTGACTAGAACGTACAGTGCCTCCAGCGTCTGCTACTGATCAGTCATCTTCTGTGTCGTGTTCTGCTTTGAAAAGAGAGACCTTGCCTCCATCTGGTGGACGTTGTGTGTAATTGCATCATAATTGTTTTGATGAGGGAAACGATTCCCCATCTGCTGGACATTGTGTGTAATTACAGCTCAGTCTTCCCAAAAGTGAAGGGCACCCTGCCTCCATCTGGTGGCCAGGATAGGTAGTTGCAGTCACGGTTAAAAATTCAGGTGAAAGCACTCGGCTTCCCTGAATGGATATTTGAAAGTCAGTTTCTTAAAACTTTCTTTATGGTTACTCCTTTTAATAATTTTTGTCAACTTATTATAATTTTTTTTTTATTCCTTTTGAATTTTCTTTTTTTTTTTAACTTTTAATTTTGTTAAATTATTTTTCTTTCTTTTCCCCCTTCTGCTCATCATAAGTGGTCAAAGTTGATCTGTGATTTTCAAACTAAGGTTGCAATTTAGCAGTTTTTAACTGTCATTCTTTGCCACCTCTGAAGTTCCAAACACTTTGCTATTTTCCACACATGTGTAGAGCACCTGTTCTTAAATAACTTACATCACAAACAAAGCCACAGCTTTATCACTTAATTACTGGCCGAAAGGTTAGTGGTCCATGTCACTCACAGTTAATATTCTCAAAGTTAAACAAGTGCTAGAGACTGAGAGGCGTGTCTCAGCTGAGGAAAGAATCAAAGAGCTAGAACAGAGAAGTGTTCAGAGCAGCTGTCATCTCACAGAGGAGCGAGAGGAGGATCTCGCTAGCTTGCAAACAGAAGGATCTGAGTGTGAGAACCTCAAAGGAAAACATGGGAATCACACCTGGAGGACATTGGACGAACTGGGCCCTCAGACACCTTCTGAGCGAGGGGTAAGCAAAGGTCAGGACAGATATAGCAGTGTGATACGGAGAGAAATGCCAAAACAACTTACGGTGGCAATCAGGACTGATCCACATGATGTAAATCATGGGAAAACACCTGCTTCCCACCTGACCCCTGACACTGTCTGCTATGATCTTTTCCCCCCACCAGGGCGACGGGAGCACCGTTCCTGGGACACAGGTAAGCCCCACTCCTCTGAACTGCGTCCACGGACAAGAGTTCATGACAGGGAGGGTCCCCCGGCGTCCCACGAACGGCCGCCGATGCCAGGTAGGTGGTCAGAACCAGAGCCCCCCTGCTATCGTGGTTACCGCAGGCAGGAGTCGTCAGGAGAGGACTCAGATGGACCAGCCCCGATCCCTGAACAGGGACTGCGGATGCGTCAGCTTGAGTCCCTGGCCCGAGACATAGATCGCTTTGATCCTAGCAATACAGAATCCACCATTGATGACTATCTCAGAGAGGTAGAGCGCTGTCTGCTAGACTTATATAGCTCCTCGGCTCGAGAAAAATTGAGGCTTATCTGGAAAACCACGTCCAGAAGTGTCCATGTTTTCATAGAAAGCCTCCCTCCAGCTACACGTGACTGTTAGTCAGCTCTTTGTCAGGCTTTTAGAGAAGAATATTCTGTGTTCACAGACCCAGCTTCTGCGACTCTTGGAGCTTTTGCAATTCAGCAAAAGAGAACTGAAGCTCCAAAGGAGTACTACCGCCGGTTGCGGGCTGCTTACTTTCAGGGACGAAACGCTCCCGGCTTGGAGGAAGACCACACTTTCAAATCTTTGTTCCTCCACAACCTTCATGAAAGCGTGCGTTATGAGGTTACCATGCATTGTAGAACAAAGAGACTTACCATGCAGGAAATCAGGAAATACGCGCAGGTTGCATGGGAAACACGTGTCCGGCCCAACAAAGGAGCCGACAGTGATAAAAAGGTTCTACAGATTCAGATCGAACCAGAAAAGAGGTTAGGTCTGGAGGGACAGGAGATGCCTCCCTTCAAACCTAAAACTAAATTTGGTTCCAAGAAGCAACATGGTTTTGAGCCGCAGCAGAAGAAAGCTTCTCATGATAGGAGAGGTCAGCATGACAGCATGGAAGGTGAGAGGTTTCAAAAATGGCACAGGCCGGATCCAGCCCGATACGCTAAGCAAACTGACAGGTCGGGAAAGCCGAAAAGCACACATGACAACAAAGGCTGGAACCTGCGCATGGAAGAGTCAATGAGAAAGGAGATGGAGGAGACTTTTCGCAGGTTGCTAGCCGAAACAGTGCGTCAGATCGCGCCACAGCCGTCCCAGCCATCATCCAATCCTGCCGACCCTCCTGGGAAACCAGGCCCAAAACCCACGTCAGCATGACTAGGCGTGGACCAGGTCCCCCCTTCTAACAGAGTTTATCTGATTAAGTGGGGGAACCAATCAAAAATTCACCAACAACCTTCTAAGATCCCATCAGCAGGTGATCAGAAAACCCCTTTTCTAAGGTTTTTAGGTGAACTAAACCATCGTGAAAACGCGCATCGCTTATACTGCTCGACAGTTATAGGAGGATGTGTAACGGCAAATGCTCTTTTAGACACAGGTTCCGAGATCAGTCTAATGTGCTCAGATTTGTTTGATGAGGTGACCAGAGCTATGGTGTCTCTTGGGAAACCGTTCCAGGTGGAGACCTGTAACGTGGGCATCACCAGCTACACTCAGGATCAGTCATGCATCACCAAACGGGCGTGGTTAGACATCACTTTCCGTGACATGACCCTGCTGCACCCCATCTACATATGTACCTTGGACACAGAACCTTTTCTTGTGGGTCAGGATCTGTTGAACAGGTTAGCTCCACTCATTGACTGCCATGATGGTCATCTTTGGGCCCAAGTGGGGACCCCCAAGCCTCTTACTTCTGGAAGTGGACCGTCCGTCCCTATCCACCAGGTGACCTGCTCCGAAGAGCCCAAAGAACTCTTAGCACCATTTCTGCCTTCAACAGAGCCGATTTCCGAATCCTCTGACACACCACCGCTTCGCAGCGATCAGAGAACTTCTCTCTGCTCACTTAAACACTCTGGAGTTGAACCCTATAACCCCAGAGTGGCCGAAGGTGTGCACCTGGAAAGCACATTCATGCCAGACGTGCTGCTGGCTCTTTGGTCGGAGAAATCTGCAATCAGCAGAGATCTGTACAACTCTTTGTGCCGTGAAAAGCCCCATCTGGCTGAAACAAAACACAGCCACTATTTGCTCTCAGCAGACTGGCCTCGCCGGCTTCTGAAAGCAACGGGGGTGTGCATACTTTATGCACAGATTGGCACAAGACAGCTCTCTCATCCTTTCAGCATTGTGGAGAATTTACATCCTCCAGTGTTTGTTGGTGCTGATTTTCTGGTACGGCTAGGTGCACAGCTGGACACTTGTAACCAGGTCCTGTGGGCTCAGGCTCACGTGACCCCAAGTTCCTTCCTGGGCACCCCTGAAGTCATGCGATCAGGGCAAACAATCCCACAGGCTTGCCAGGTGGCTAGCGAAACAAACATGCTAATACCACCACAGACTGCAGGTGTACCTATCGGATTAGCCATCCTGAAAGGACAACAAATACAGAGCACACAGGTCTTCTTCCAACCCCTTTCTTATTTCCAGGAATCCAACCTGGTCATCCGGGGCACACCCCTGCTTGAGCTGAACAACAGCTCAGCTTATCTCTTGGTGGAGAATCCAACCCACAGGCCGATCCAAGTGGTGGCGAAGAAACCTCTTGGGGTGCTCATCGAAAGCTTTCCACGACTTTGAGCTGAGCATTCCCGCCATTGGAGACCTGCCCTTATCATTGACCGGCAGACAGGACTCTCCAGACACTGTGTTTACTTTTCCTTCCAACATGATCCAAATCAGACTTTAGACTTTTCTTTATTGTCATTTTGTATACACAGAGTGCACACAGAACGAAATTTCGTTTTTCACACAGCTCAGAAAGATTGCAGTAACTCTACAGGATACCTTGCAGTGAATTACAGTACAGGATAAAAAGTGCAGTGATAAATCGCAGTCACTTACAGGATAAGTTTCAATAGATTTCCGGATAAAGTGCAGCAGTGAACAGTAGGCAGTTGAAATATAACCAATGTAAAACAAATATAAACAATATGCAGTAAGGTGCATCAGTGATTTACCAGTAGACAGTTGTGCAGCGAGGTGCAGCAGTGATTTAAAAGTAGGCAGTTGCATTGTAAACAGTTTTGCAGTACGTTTCCGGGTAAGGTGCAGCAGCGATTTTGCAGGATACGATACAAATGTGCAAATGTGCAAATCAGCTAGTCGAGTGTGGTACACTGTCCGTTTTTATACTTCAGCAGTTCAGCAGTCTGATGGCGACATGAAGCTCTGCCTGCTGGATCCCTTTGTGGTGCAACGCTTGAAGCTGAAGGAAACCTGTTGGTGTATGCGATAACAACCAACCCAACAGAACCAGCACCAAATCAACCAGAGAACCGGGACTCACCCACTGAGCCCTGCCCTGGTTTCGAAACAGAAATTATGCAACAGCTGGAAGAAGCTGATACACTGACCACTGAAACAGAGAGAACAGCACTTAAAGAGCTGCTCCATGAGTTTCAGCCCATTCAGCCCAAAGATTCAAACGAACTTGGGATCACATTGACACACGTCCATGACTCACCAGTAGGAGGACACAGAAGCTGCAAAGCTAATCTGAAAACTCTCCAACAGGTGGCGTCCCGGCCTTCAACGGCCCAGGACACCCAGGAGTATGTACAAGGCTGCTTAACCTGCTGCCAGTTACAACCCACACGACCGCTAGACCGAGCCCTGCTTCAGCGAAGGGGGGTTATATTTCCGTGGTCACATTTGCAGACTGACTGGATCGCTCCAGTCCCCAAATCGTCAAGAGATAACAAATATCTTTTGACAATAACAGGCAGTTTCACAGAATGGGTCGAATGTTTGCCGGCACCGAATGACACCGCTGTCACCACAGCAGCCCTGCTGCTAAATCACGTTTTCAGCCGGTGGGGCCTTCCCCTGTCCATCGACTCGGACAGAGGAACGCATTTCACGTCAAACATCATGACCGCGCTTTTCGACATGTTGGGCGTGGAAGTTAAATTCCACATCCCCTACCACCCACAGTCATCGGGACAGGTGGAGCGAATGAACTGCACCGTGGTCAGCATGTTAAAGGAACATGCCAGCAGCCATGGCACGGACTGGGACACAAAGCTTCCCCAGGTCCTAATGCTAATCCGCTCTACCTCACCATGCTCCACAGGGTTGACACTTTTCCAGATGATGACAGGGAGACAAATGACACTTCCCCTGAATCTCATCTACCAGCCCGAAGACGTCAGTGTGACAACCGTCTACACGGCACACCAGTGCGTCACTGATTTAAAAGACCATCTCCAAACGACTTTCACGTGGGCTCAAAAGAACCTAGAGGCCAGCGTGCAAAGTCCAGAGTACAAATGGGTTCATGCGAACCAAATTAAACCGTCCACCAAACTCTCCTCACAGGGAACGGAGCCTAACTCCGCCCCCGCCGAAGAGAACAATGCATAGCATTAAACAGGACAAGTGCATGTTCAATCAGGACATTTTAAACGTGCACTAATAAAACAAATGTCCATACATAACTTCACGTCTATAATTTCACACTCAGCAATAACACCATGCATTGCTTTGGAACGCTCACAGAAGTGGTAAAGAATGACATGATGTATACTCAGGTGGTTAGAAACTTAATGCAGTACCTCACTCGAGAGGTTAGTTCATCCATAAATAGCCTTGCTGAAGGACGGATTCCTCCGTACCTGGTACCAGTAGATTTGGTTGAAAAGGTTCTCAAATTTGCCTCTAGTGAAACACTGCAACCACCACAAACACACCTGGCTTACAGCCTAGGTAGTGCAATTCCAATATTTGTAAATCCTGACAACTTGGAGATAGGATTTATGCTAAACCTTCCCATCATTGAAAGAGCTAACGTGTATAGGCTTAAATCAGTATTGAATGTCGGTTTTTGGCAAGGTGAGACCCACGTACACCTACAAACCCCCTCGATGCTAGCCTATCATGATGCTGACCCCAAACTTTATTTAGTTCCTAATTTGGATTTGTGTATCAAAACCAAGGACATCCACTGGGTATGTCCAAGCAACCCATTTATCAGAGACGTTACCAATTACCTGTGTGGTCTAAGGAATGAATCCCCTGAACAAAACTGTCAGGCTAGAATGACCCTTAAAGATGCAGGTGTGGAAACCAAAATTGAGCGGGCAGGTAACCGCTGGCTCATTAGCACCCCAGAGGCAGAAGCCCTGTTATCTTACGAGCAGCACGACACAGTTACTAGACTAAAACTGCCCAACCAAACCATTTTCTGTTCCCCACCTCAAGGTGCTGTAGTCCACATTGGAAACATGGTTCTGCATCACTTTGACGTTGACAAATATGACTCAGAGATTGAAATAATAGATGTCTTTAAGGGATACAATTTCAGCATTGATGTCGGCATTGAAAGACAGCTTTTACTTGCAGGCACCCAGCTGATTAAATTCAGTCTCACTCCATCAGAGTTGAGCTCGGTCCCTCTGCTTCGCTTCCCCAGGGCTAAAGAGTCGACCGACACTCACATTATGACCATTATTGTGGTTCTCCTTGTATTTGGATGGGCCATCACTACGGCGATGGCGTATGCACCATACAAGCAGATCAAACGGTTGCAAACCAGGATTGACACCCTCACCTTTGTCGCTCCCAGGTTCGTGGCATCAGCTCCGCAAAGGCCACAAGCTGATTAGACTACGAACCGCTGTCTCTCTCCTTTCCCTTTTCCCTCTCTCCTTTCCTTGGTTCAAAGTTCAAACCTGATGACCAATGAATGTATCGACAATGGTGATTGTGAAGTTTGCATTTCTCTTTTTTTACTTTATTGTTTGCCTTATTAGCCAATAGAAATTACTAGCTATAGCTTAGTCTGCCCAGGCTAGGTCACTGACCCAGGCACAATGAATGCTTTGTTTTTTTTCCTCCTCTTGGATGATGAACTGAACTGCATGAATCCCAAAGGACTACTAGAAAGACTATTAGGTTGTTCCACTCATGCACAACGGATTTTCGTCACGCCAGAACGGACTTGGTTGTAGCTTTAAAGACTGTGACCAGCATCCTACTCTTCAAAGCTAAAGAGGGGTATGTTGTGCCAGTTCAGACGTGACAAACTTGCATTAGTTCGGGACATGACGGACTGCATTTCCCATGATGCAAGGTGGTCAAAATGGCCACCAACTCCCATCATGCAACACGGCCCCAAAATGGCCGCCGACCGAGATAAGGTTGCTATGGTGACAGCTATAAAACACAGCCGAAGACGGCACTCTGCCTTCTTTCTCTGGCTCACCGCCACCCTGAGAAGACATACAGCTGTACTCCGTGGATTAATTACCCACACGCCACGTGCTCGAGTTTCTCGCTGGACCGAGATTTTTCGACGCAAACGTTGTTCCCTGCTTTGCATAGTAGGAGGTCGACTCTAAAAGGTACCTTAAATTCCCTCTGATCAAATACTGGAAGCCGCCTTATCTCCCAGTGATCGAAAGAGGACTACGTTTTGCTGGGCCGAGCAAAGCGATTGTTGAGCCCGGAGGAAGAAACGAAAGAGCCTCCTCGCCCGCCCCTGCTGCTGTCGCTCTGGTGCGGACCCACCGGGACTTCATTCGGGACCACCTCAAAGTAACGGGGTTCTCCCCTTTTATTTCTTTTTCATCCATAGGATGTTTAGAAGTGCCTGGGCAGACGTTAGAACTTTGTAGGTGCAGGTTAATGCTTTTATTCCACGACGAAGTTGGAATTATTTTGCTGAATGTTTTATTTGTATGTGCATGCATTTTACAATTGATTTTGCTGTGTTGATTTGTGATTCATCAATAACCCCGCAGTGGGTCATTGCTTCAGTTCTTTTCCATCTTCTTCCCTGCTTTCCCCCTCTCTCTTTTCGCTTCTTCTTATCAGTTTAATCTTTTTGTCCGAGCTCAATTCGCGGGCTTTGCTTAAACTCCCAGTTAGCCGCGCCCCCTCGCAGCGAGGCATTATCCCATCAGCGTAAGCGTTGTTACGTCATTAGGACCTCCCCTCACGCATCACGTAAATTGGTAGACCATACGTCATCGTAGCAGCCATCTTGGGAGGGTGACGTGTACCTGAACTGTAGGGAGCTTAGCTGAACTAGCTTTTGTAAGACATCAAAGCATCCAGTGAGATTCCCGAAGCTGTTCTGTCTGTCAATACTGATACTTCAAATGCCGGTGTTTTGAGGGCGGTGTTAAACCACTGTGAGTTGAGTTAAGATCTGCTAACCGCTCATTTTAATCCATTGTTTATTTTTGTTTTGTTCTTTTATTTCCACATATATATTTTGCATGTTTTAGTTCTAGTAGTGAGTAAGAATTCCAAAGTTGTTGAATCAGAGAATTACTGTAACAGGGAATTGCTTTTGGTTCAATAAAACCAACGACTGCGGAATAGACATTGTTTTGTGTTCAATCCAATTCACAGTTGCCTGGTTATTCAGAAATCAGAGCTAACCTCCTTTGGAGTTAACATCTGACATTAATACAGAGACAATATCATTGGATGGTGATAAGGGATAAGGATTTAAACTCTAATTGCAGTTACATTGGGGTTCTCACAGCCTGCCGGATAAACCTTGTCGGTCACAAGTCCGACCAGATCATTTATCCCAGCATAAATGAGTTCATAACAGCAAATTAACTAATGCATTAGTGGTATAAATACTTACAAGCTTATAGCTAACATCACCACCATTTGAACTATATTTTGTTATAGCGGAATTTTGAGTTGAATGATTTATTATTTAAATTATAATACCAAATTATAATTAATAATAATAATAATAAATATATTCAACCAGCTTCTGGCATAACACCTGTGACATTGTGCTTTCATTGTTCTTGCCTTTTTATTGTATTGCTTTTTATTTTTTAAACACTTTGGTCACTTTGTTGTGTGTCATAGTGCTATATAAATATTGATTGATTGATTGATTGATTGATTGATTGATTGATTGAACAAGCACATAACCATCACAGATATTTTTATCAAACTCTTTTTACATGACAAAGTAATTAGCTGCTAATTCTAATCTGACTTAGTTTTGCAGGTTACTATTTGATGATATCAAACCATATGTTGTTACCTTTTCATGGAACTGTACCATCTGTTAGCAATTTTGCACCAACAGAGTCCAAATCTAAATAATTATGAGGTGCAAACCAACTGTGAAAGGAACTAAATGAGGACACTGATGAGGTTTAAAAAGAGCCTGTTTAGAGATGTCTACCAGAAGTTCCCCTATGTGTTTGTGTTTACATGTTATGGCCACATTGCTAGTGTTATGATCTTAAAGAGGGTGTGAGTATTAACCACAAAATCATAGTTAATTGGCTACCATCTGGGGAAACACCTACAACACTCAACACATTTGCTTTTAATCTGTATAACAAGACTTCCTGTTTCCCTGTGATACAAATATGACTCGACACAGATATCCATTTCTCTCAGCTTCTCCTTCAATTCAATTCAATTTTATTTATATAGCGCCAATTCATGAAACATGTCATTTCAAGGCACTTTCCAAAGTCAAAGTCAATCAGATTATACAGATTGGATCATATCATACAGATTGGATCATATCATACAGATTGGTCAAAAAAGTTCCTATCTATGGAAACCCAGTTGATTGCATTAAGTCTTGACCAGCAGCATTCACTCCTCCTGAAGGAGCGTAGAGCCACAGGGACAGTCGTTTGCATTGTCCATGGCTTTGCAGCAATCCCTCATGCTGAGCAAGCATGAAGCGACAGTGGAAAGCAAAACTCCCCTTTAACAGGAAGGAAAAACCTCCATCAGAACCAGGCTCAGTGTGAACGGTCATCTGCCTCGACCAATTGGGTATTAGAGAAGACAGAGCAGAGACACAATAAGAGAGACAAAAAAAGCACAGAAGCACACAATGATCTCTTTAAAATCAGAAAGACTAGAGAACCTAGTAAATGCTGATATTCATTAGTCAGCAAATGGCTCCAGGAACATAGCTACTTGCCACAACTTGCCCATATGAAAAGTCAGAACAATATTGATAAAGCTTAGCATAACCGAAGTTGGAACAAACACATCTGAATGATGACTGTAGTTTATACCGCCACCGTGAACATTGAGATGGATGGTAAAGAACTATAAAATGCATGGAAATGACTTAGACTTAGACAAAAGCTGTTCCAGTCGGAGGCGCTGCAGCCTCCACACCACACAGAGAGACAGCTGGTCAGAATGCTCTCTATGGTGCTTCTGTAGAAGATCTTGAGGATGGGCGGGGGCAGGTGGGCTCTCCTTATCCTCCACAGGAAGTACAAGCGCTTCTGTGCCCTCTTGACCAGTGACGTGGTGTTCACAGACCAGGTGAGATTGTCTATGATGTGCACCCCCAGGAATTTGGTCCTGCTGACCACCTCCACAGCTGAGCTGTTGATGAACAGTGGAGCGTGGCGAGGCCGGTTCTTCCTGAAGAACCGGGTGTTCTTCTCCTCCAGGTGTGCCAGGCTCAGGTGAAGAGTGGAGGATATGGCGTCCTCAGTGGAGCGGTTCTGCCAGAAGGCAAACTGGAATGGGTCTAATGAGACTGGAGACGATGTGTTCTTTAACCAGCCTTTCAAAGCACTTCATCATGATGGGAGTCAGTGCAACAAGCTGGTAGTCGTTAAATGAGGGGACTTGAGGTTTCTTTGGCACCGGAATGATGGAGGCAGACTTAAAGCATGCTGGCACTGTGGCTTGGTCCAGCGAAGTGTTAAAAATGTCTGTGAGGACACCCCTCAGCCGACCTGCACATTCCTTGAACACCCGCCCAGGTATGTTGTCGAGGCCTGGGGCCTTCTGCGGGTTGAGTCTTCTCAGAGTCTTCAACACGTCAGCTGTGTCAAGGCAGAGTGCCTCCTCTTCCTGAACAGCTTTTACTGCTGGAGTGCTGTTTAGTGCCTCAAACTTCCCGAAGTTATTTAGTCCATTAAGGAAGTCAGCATCAACTTCACCCACCGGGGGGAGGGTATGTTGTACAGTAGTCTGTAATCGCCCATATGCCTTGCCACATGCTCCTGGTGTTTCTGGCATCGTGGAAAAGATCCTGGATTTTCTGACTGTGGCTCCGCTTTGGTAACCTGATGGCATGGTTCAAGTTGGCTCTCGCTGTCCTCAGTGCCTCCTTGTCACCAGACTTGAAGGCTGAGTTCCATGCTTTTAGCGTTTGTCGAACCTCCTCAGTCATCTAGGGTCGTTGATTGGCCCGGGTGATGATGTTCTTTGTGGTGCTGACGTCCTCAATGCATTTGTTGATGTAGGCCGACACAGTCATGGCATACTCATCAACGTTGATCTTGTCATATGTTGCTGCAGCTTTGAACATGTCCCAGTTTGAACTGTCCTGGAGTGCCTCCATGGCCCCCTCAGTCCACACCCTCGCCTGCCTCACTGTAGGTTTTGCTCTGATCAGTAGGGGCTTGTATGCAGGAATTGGCATTAAAGACAGGTAGTCAGAAGAGCTGAGGTGGGGGCGGGGGGCTACTCTGAATGCATCTTTTATATCGGTGTAAACCAAGTCCAGAGTGTATTCTCCCCGAGTTGGAAAATCCACACGTTGGTTGAAATGAGGATGAACAGTCTTCATATTGGCCTGGTTAAAATCCCCAGCAATGATGAAGACACCCTCCGTGTGTGCAGATTACAGCTCAGTGATAGTCTGATAGAGAACACTCATAGCCTCTTTAGTATCAGCTTGGGGAGGCACATAAACAGCAGTGATGCTAACAACAGTAAACTCCCTGGGCAGGTAGAAAGGTCTGCAGTTAACAGTCAAAAGCTCAATGTCCGGAGAGCAGTAGCTGGCGACAGATCTAGCATTTTTACACCAGTTGTTGTTGATGTAAACACATAGCCCGCCCCCTCTGGATTTACCGCTTAGTCCACTGTTTCTGTCGGCACGGAAAATAGCGAGCCCCTCCAGACTAACGGCATTGTCCGGTATCGATGAGTTAAGCCATATCTCCATCAGGATGACGGAGACTTAAACTTGAACTCTCTTTGAAGAGAGTTCAAGTTTCTAATTCTAATTCCACTTTCTGATTCCACTTGTGGGAAATGCGCACTTCGAGGCTTCTTATTCCTGCCGTTGCCATGGTGAATCAGGTTAACTGCGATCCATTGATCAGGGCTTTTTTCATGCTCCTGCTCGCGTTCAGCTCATGGTTGATCGGACGCTGTGTTTAGTTACCTGACTGATATCGGCTGTTCTAAAACTGGAAACGCTGAGTATGACAGAATGAGGTAGAACTACTAAGAGCAGCAGCTTTCTACTTCGGGTGGACCGGCCATTTTCTTCTTTAACGGAGTCCAGAACAACAACTGCAACCTGCCCAACTAATAAAGACGTCTGCTCCACCCAGACCCGGCTGCAGACCCGGCTGCAGAAACAAATTACAGGGGGGGCACTCCATTTTTTTAGGGGGGCACACTTTAAAAAGAAAAAAATTATATTATATATATATATATATATATATATATATATATATATACATGCTTCAGGCTGAACAGTGGCTCTGTGACTACTGTAACGAACAAACAAATAGCAATAGTGTAGTCAGTGTTGCCAAATTAGGCAGGTTTCCAACCAATTAGGCTTTTGAACACATTGAGCTGGAAAAAAAATAGCTTATGGGCAGATAAAGAAGTGACAACGAAGCAGAGAGCGAACAACAACCGCAACCTGCCCAACTAATAAAGACGTCTGCTCCACCCAGACCCGGCTGCAGAAACAAATTACAGGGGGGGCACTCCATTTTTTTAGGGGGGCACACTTTACACGTTACACATTGAGCTTGAAAAAAAATAGCTTATGGGCAGATAAAAAATTTCGGAAGCTTTTCATAACATTTGTTGGGCTTTTAGAAAGAATTACTAAGAAAATATATCAAAATAGTCTATCTATTTTTTAAATAAGTTGAATCTGTCGATCTGACATCATCAATGACTAATAGTTATAATGAATAATATTGTTATAATAAAACAAGAAAAGAATAATGGTTAATCAAGTGTTTGGTCAGTGTAAACGGGGTTGAGTTCTATTTATCAACTTAAAAATATTTCATGACTGCGTGTAAGAGAAATGTTTAATTGAGCTATACTGAGAGAAATTACGTTTATATTAAGGTAGATTTACAACTCATGTTGGGAAGCTATTTATAATTAATTTTTTTCCGGTTGATATATCCTGATTGTTAAAGAGATCTTGTGTGTTATTTGGTTGTCTGATTGTACATTTTGTTTGGAACCCATATGCGCAGTTTTTTTCTTTGCTTCGGCGCAGTTGTGTGCTAATGGCATGTTCTTATGTGTTTAATAGTTCTGTGCTTTTAACATGAGAGAGTTTGAGATTTGGGCTTGTATTTTTATTTTAAGTTGGGCAGGTTTTATGCTGGTTTGGGTTTCTGGAAACTAACAGTGACATAGGGTAACCTGTACCGCTGTGTCTTAACTTAAAAGTCCAGCATAAGCTACACGCTAATAAACATGAGCGCTGGTGTCAGGCTGAACACTGACTGAAGTAACAATTCTGACTAGAACAGGTTCTGTAATTACAGCAGCTATGAGAACAAGGAGCAGAACAGCTTGTGCTAGTAGCTGTCCTAGCTAACCCTGCTAGCTGTCTAGCTAACCCTCCTAGCGTTAATGTTTACTCCAGTTTAGACTTCAGTGCTGGCATTTCAAACAGAAATTAATAACGCTCCTTCCAGCTCGCTCTCTGCTTCGTTGTCACTTCTTGTAATTGTTTGGTAATCAGACCAAATTTTCATCCCGCTCTACCGACACCAACGGTGACCACAACCGAACTGCGGCGGCGACTGAAGGCTAGACTCGGTGTCCCGCCCCACTCCAGCTGTGATTGGCTAGCATGTTGCCGTCAGTCGTTAATTTGATTGGTTAAATTGTATGATTGGCACATCAAAGATAGTACTAAAAGGACGATGGCCACTCCGAGGTAAAAAAAAAAAAAAAAAACGACAGCTTCCAGTCCAGGGCGGGCACGGCTGGCTCACAGGGCGGGCACGGCCCCCCAATGCCCGCCCATGCCGCCGGGTCTGGCTCCACCCACCAATCAGCGGTGTGCTCAGATCAGCACCTGGCGCTCACAGAGCGAGACCGTGGAAAACCGTCTCACCAGAGTTGCGAAATTGTACAAAATAACTTGGTTTATTATTTATTTTTATACAGTTTAGCTTGGATTTTATTTTCTGCGCAGCATAAATTTGCTGTGCGCGCTGAAGCCAGATGCTGTGCGCGATTGCGCAGCTTAGAGGGAACACTGCCTGGCGTGCGGTGTTTTGGGAACCGGTACCACACAGGAGGTCTTCCACAGGGTGGGGACCAACCCCAGGACCACCCCCAGGCTGAGGCTCAGGTTGTAGATGTAGCTGACCTCACAGAGGTCCTCAGCAGCCTGGGGGGGATGCCGTCCGGTCCTCAGGCTTTCCTCTGTTTAAGCCTCGTCAGCTGACCTCTCACCAGCATTGGTGTGACTGTAAGGGGGGAAGAAGGCAGGACCGAAGGTGTGGAGGGGTCGGTGGTTGCTGAGAGTGGCGGCAGGGGGGAGGGTTGATCTCTGGAGGGCTGGTGGTTGGAGACGTGTGGAGAGTTGAGGGCAGGGAGGGGGCCAGTGTTGGGGAAGTCAAACCGGGTGAAGAACCTGTTTAACTCATCTGCAAACTTGGTGTCACTGTCTGCAGCCCTGCTGGTCCTCTGCCCAAAGCCGGAGATGTTCTTCAGACCTCTCCACACAACTCTGACGTTGTTCTGCGCCAGCTGCTCCTCCATCTTCTTCCCATAGTCTTTCTTTGCCGCCCTGATCCTCCATTGGAGCTCCCGCTGGACTCTGTGCTGCTCCTCTCTGTCCCCTGAGTAGAAAGCCCTCTTCTTCTGGTTCAGGACGACTTTCAGCTCAGGGGTCACCCAGGGGGGGTTGTTTGGAAAGCACCGTAGCCATCGTGTAGCCACAATGCTCTCCACACAGAAGGTCATGTAGCCAGTAATGCATTCAGTCAGGCTGTTGATGTCGTCACCATGAGAGCTTTGTAACATGCTCCAGTCAGTGGTTCTGAAACGGTCCCTCTCTCTCTCAGTCTCTCACTGGCCTCGTCTGACCAAACTTTCACTGACTTCTTCTGTGCTATTGTCCTCCTCACCACTGGAATGTAATGGGGGAGCAGGTAGACAAGGTTGTGATCCGAGCGTCCGAGTGGGGGGAGGGGGGCGGAGGTGTAGGCGTCCTTAACATTTGCATAGAAGAGGTCCAGGGTTTTATTGTCCCTTGTTGTACACATGACGTACTGGGTGAGCGTGGGGAGGGTGGAACGGAGGGAGGCATGGTTGAAATCTCCTGTGATCAGCAGGAGAGAGCGGGGGTGCTGTGTTTGCAGTTTATTTACCGCGCCGTGAATCCGCTCACACGCAGCGGTGGCGTCTGCGGAGGGAGGGATGTAAACACAGAGCACGATCACGTGACCAAACTCTCGCGGCAAGTAATAAGGTCTCAAACTCACTGCGAGAATTTCAACATGTGAGCAGCATATCTGCTGCTTCACGTGAACATGAGAAGCGTTACACCATCTCTCATTCACAAACACCGCCAGCCCCCCTCCTCTCTTTTTTCCGCTCTCCGCCAAAGTTCTGTCCACGCGGATATGTTTAAAGCCGTCCAGGGAGACCACTGAGTCCGGGACAGATCCATCTAACCACGTCTCCGTAAAGCACGTGATACTAGCGTCTCTGTACCTCCTTTGGAAACGGGTTAGTGCTGCGAGCTCCTCGGTCTTGTTCCGGGAGATCTTACGTTTCCCATGACAACCGATGGTAAATAACTCTTCCTCCGCTTCGTCCTGCCACCCCGGCAGCCTCTCCGTCTCCTCCGTATGTCTGCGGGGATGTCTGGTTTCTCAGCGTGGTGGGGATCTGGGCCGCAGCGCGTAGAGTCCCGTAGTCCGAGGAGCTGGGTCCGCGTGTAAACAATGGGACGCTCGGAGTCGCGGACAAAGGGATCTCCCCTTGCAGCATCAAAAAGTGCCGAAAATAGCAGAAAACTAAGCACTAAAGTCACAAAAGTTGGCTTCTTCAGTGCACATACGTTCAGGATACCCGATCCGGTATTCACTAATATACAAACACTCCAAAAAATAATATAAACAGGAAAAAGTAGGAAAAGAAAAGATACAGCCGATGTGACCGGCTGCTGCCTGCGCAACACCATCTTGAAAAAAAAAAGTATGGTGGAGGACGTGTGATGCTGTGGGTTTCTCTTCTAAATACCCTTGAAAAAAATTAAATTCATGCCTTGTCATGACCTTAACAGCTCTACTAGTGTGGTAGTTCTGACTACAATTTATAACCTGATGTGTAGCAGATGGCTCAAGACAAACTTCCCTCTGTTTTATACCCTTGCTGGTGGCATCAAATATTCACTCAGTTCCTATTCTAAATAGCAGATGTTGCAGATCAAATTTTTCCAATATTTTGATACCAGAAGATGGCTATGAAGGAGGTTTGTCCTTATATGAGTCAACCTTTAAGCCTGACCAGACCTGTGATTTTGGCAAAATGTAGCTAAATGTGCCAAAACGGTGCAACAGTTAAATTTGATTGACAGTAACATTGCATCGTTCATGTTTAAAGTGCTGTAAACCAAAAGTATTTGTATGAAAAAGATTAGGGACTTGTTTTAGATATGTTAAAACCTCCTCCTTGGAGGGATTTGGGGGGGGGGGGGGGGGGGGGTACCTGACCATTTCTCTGACCTACTTAGGGTTAGAGTGTGATAAAATGCTAAAAAACTGTGGATAAGCACAGCTATCCAAAATTTACATTGCCCCCTCACAAGAGTGCACATGTGTTTCTGTTGGTGATTGAGAAGACTGAAACGTTTCAATCAGATTTAGCCCATGATCTTACCAGAAGAGACATAATGGATAAAAGATGAATTGTCATTGTGACACATATATGTTTACAATTTTTTTCAGTATGACACTACATGATTTACATCTCTACAATGGGTTCCAATATTTATGAATGGCATTGTAATAAGAGGTTACACTCAGAGATTAAATTTCTTTCTTTTATTCATGACAATGTTTTGATTTTACAAAAAGGCCCATATTCATCAGAAACATCATTAAATATACATTCCAGATGAAGTCAAGTTGTTTCACAGATGCCAGCCTACAGTTACCTGTTTGTACCTGTGGTTTTCCTGCAATAATTATTTTTCATAGTTTCCATCTGCTTAGTTCCTTACAATAACAGCATAACTTACTGTGTGACTTGTATTAAGCAGTCCACAGATGACTTAATGTGCTTTCTCCTCTCACTAATCCCCTCCAACCAGTTTTGGAGCACCATGAATAAACTCTGATTGTGTTTTCTTATGAACTGAAATCTGTGCCAAAAGGTGATGTTATGAACAGGTACTCTGATCTTACGCAACAGACTTGGCAGCTCGTTTTATAAAAAGAGAACACTGAAAAGAATCTGTCAAGAAAAGTATGATTAAACACAAAGATAGAATTAACAAAAATGGGTTATGGAGTCAGAGCAAAATAGTGCAAGACCTGTACCAGCTGGTCATGTTTGAAAAGAAATTCACTTTGACAGGTCATTTTTAGGTTTCTCTTGCTGTTGTAAAAACGTCTTCTTGTTGCTGCTTTGCTTTGTACAATATAGTTATTTTGAAGTCAAGAAATAAAGGCTACATGTTAACCTGGAGATAGCATTGGGGCTTGTGTTAAAAGATATACTCTAATGACAGCTTAAAGCAATCATTTTCATTTTTTCTGTGGACACTAAAACCACAAGTCCTGCTAGAGCACAGACCATTGTTTGAAAGTCGCCATTTGTAGCACAACATAAAGATTTAGTGAAAAACAAAAAGCGTGATTGTAAAAGAAAAAAGGTCAGAGCTGAAACCAGGAATATGTAGGCATATATACTATACTTAAGAATATGTGGAATTTTTAGGTCAAGGAAGATTTAGGTTTAGTTTTGATTTCAATTGCAGGCTACTGTTGTTCAGATTACACTACTTTAAACATGTTGTAGTAGATATGGTTGCATGCTGTGCATTAGAAAAGTGTTTAAAAAATAGATAGCACTGCCTCCCAGCTGCAAATATCCTGATTATTTATATATTTCACTTATATTCATTATTCTTTTAATGTGCTCTTGATCAATAGTTGATTCTAGTGATAATCGTTAGCACCTTGGAAGAACAGGATTTAAAAATGAGTAGGTTTAATTATTTTTGCACACTGTACACCATCACCATAACAGCAATTCCAACTACTATCATTCCTTTTAAATCATGAAGCTATAATTGTGTCACAAATCCCCCCTGACCCCACCTCTATCCACACTCTGCCTGCATTCTCATCTTCACCTCTATTCCACAGTACGCATTGCTTTGGAGTCCTCAAGTCCAATGTATCCATCCTTACTATGTGTTGTGTGCTTGTTTCGCTTGTGTTGATCCTTTCTTCATCTAATTGTGCTCAGTTGCATTGTTCTTCTCCCTCTCCAGGCTTTCTTTCTTTTCCCTCTCTTATCCCACAACAGAACACAAAGTCGTCTACAAGACATTGCAGCCTATGGGGGCACCTTTCTGACCTCACGTCAGATATCATCATTCCAAACAAGAAGGAACAGTGGATGAATGATGTAATCCCAGTCCCTCAAAGCCTCACATTTCTGCAACACCATATTTATCTGCCACTCCAGACTTCCTCACGTCATTTCCTTTCTTGGCACCTAATTGTCTGATTTCTCCAGATCCATGAAGATACAGTGCAACCCCTTCCTGACCTACTATGCCATACATCAAATAAAAACTCAAAACTATGTAGCTTAACCTAGTTTTATTGACTTCTATTGTTTCTTTATATTATACCTCATTATGTTTATCCCTGTCTATTTATTTGTTCTCAGTGTATCAACCATCCAGACCACTCAGGTCTTCTGGCTCAAATCTACTCTGCATACCCAGAACCAGAACAAAACACGGAGAAGCAGCATTTAGTTCTTATGCTCCACTAATCTAGAACAAACTCCCAGAAGTTTGTAAAAGTGCTGAAGCCCCGACTTTCTTTAAATCAGGGTTTGTTAAGAGTTGCCTTTGAACATTAATGTTAAAGTTTGTGGTCCAACTTTTCTTATGGCTTGACCTGTTGCTACTATTCCATTGCAATGTACTTTCCTCTGTAATATTTTCTTTTCTTATGTTCTGTTCATGTATAGCACTTCTAATTGTCTTGTAACTGAAATGCTCTATACCAGGGGGTTTCAAATTCGTTGAAGGTGAGCCTCCTCTAGGAATAGGTAAAGATAACCACGCCCCCCCCCCCCGAACCACAAACCTACCCCACACAAGTCCCTGCAGTAAATGCATCTTTCTTTCGTGTCCCTGGAATGCTGTGTTTCAAAAACAACAGCCCAACACATGTTTTTTATTGTATTTCTTTTAACAAAGTACATTCATTAAAAAAAGGCCTATTAATAAAATATCCATCCAAATATCTCCATCTTACAGGCTACTTTTATTGAAACATCACGGACAGAGGGCCTACTTTTAAAATTGAACTGTCATTAGAGCAAATTCATAAACTATTGTTTTCAACAGCAGACAAACTGAACTAAACAGGGTTCAGTTTGATTTGATAAACTGATCTCACGTCAACAGGAGACGTCAACTGAAATAATAATAATAAAAAAGATAACCTGAATTTAACAGACGTCAACATATTACATATTCCGATTTACATATTTAGGCTAATTAAGGGGGTAGTGGTGGCCTAGTGGTTAGAGCACAGAGCTTCGGTCCCAGAGGTTCTGAGTTCAACTCCCACAAGCTGCCATTCTGGGTCCCTGAGCAAGACCCTTAACCCCCAATTGCTCCCCAGGCGCCACACAGTGGCAGCCCACTGCTCCCCAAGGGGATGGTTAAGATGCAGAAGTGAATTTCTCCATTGTGAGATCAATAAAGTTCAATTATTATTATTAATTATACACAGTTTAAACCTATTGCTATTTTAACAACCAAGCATTTTATTAGATATTATTTCTTATCTGATGTATTTCTGATGTTTGGCACTTTGTTTTACCTTTTGTTAAAGTGGTCTTTAAATAATGATGACAATGATAATGATTATGATCAGAATAAACTTTTGCATCACCTCCCAGAAGCTGGAAAGAAAAGAGACAGCTGGTGTTAAGCGTTCATTGAGCAGGTCCAGCGCTTGAGGTGAGCAGGTCCAGCGCACGAGGTGCGGAGGTCCAGCGCGCGAGCAAAGTCGCGTGAGCGTGCAGAGATGGAACTGAGCGCGAGGACAGAGCGTGGGTTGAGAAGAGTTTTTCAGAGTTGAGTGCGCGCCAGACCGGTTTTGAGCGGGCGCGTGTTGTCTCACTGCGCGCTTGGATTGGTTTCTGCGCGCTCAAACAAAAGGCACAAATATCTTCTTCTCCAGCACATTCTTCGCGCCTCCCCTGTGACTCTTTGGCGCCCCCCAGGGGAGGCGCGCCTCACCTATTGAAAACCCCTGCTCTATACAACTTGCCTTGCCTTCCCTTTACTACAACTCTACACACCATCCTTGTTCTTAAAAGTTGGTATAAAGACTGGGCGAAGGAGAGCCCCTGTCCCCGACAGGGCATGTGCAGCTGGACACACGGTGGGAGGAGGATTGTGTGTCTGTCCATTTTGTCAGTCAAGGATGTTAGAAATGTGTTCAAAATTGGATTTATGATAACAGGATTGCTACTTTTTGGAGCTGCCTGTTACCTGGAATATTAAGAAATTCTGGAAACATCAGCAGCTGTAACGGCCCATGTCAATCATGCCTGAATTATGTGAGGGATATGTCTGCTACCAGCTCTCAAACTGAAATACTATGTAAGCAGAATTGCAGGCCAGTTGCAGTTTCTGAACTTGCTGGCAGGATGGGAATGATCTTGAAGAAAGCTGGAAGCTGTACCCTGGCAGAATGGCCACAACTTTGCCTTTTTTGGAATCACCATTCAGATGTACCAGTGACACTTTAAAGACAGACAAGGCAAGGCAATGCAAGGCAAATGTATTTGTATAGCACATTTCAGTACAGAGACAATGCAAAGTGCTTTACATGATTAAAATATAGGAAAAGAAAACAGAATAAAAGCAAGTATGAATAAAATGTAGAAACAACATAGACATGGGAGAATAGAAAGTAAAAGCAAACCTTAAAAACAGTTGGACTACAAAGTTGAACTAATGATGTTTCAGTAAAACAGTTTAACTAGAACAGTCGAAGGCAATCCTAACAAATGTGTTTTTAATCTTGATTTAAAGGAACTCAGGCTTTCCGCACTTTTACAGTTTTCTGGACGTTTGTTCCAGATAAGTGGGGCATAGGAACTAAATGCTGCTTCTCCTTGTTTAGTTTTGGTTCTAGGTTCTAAGGTCGTCAGGCTGGAGCCAGACGACCTTAGTGGTCTGGAGGGTTGATACACTTATAACAAGTCTGTGATATATTTAGGCCATTCAGTGATTTATAGACTAACAGAAGTATTTTAAAGTCTGTTCTCTGAGATACAGGGAGCCAGTGTAAGGACTTTAGAACTGGGGTGATGTGCTCTACTTTCTTAGTCTTAGTGAGGACGTGGGCAGCAGCGTTCTGGATCAGCTGCAGCTGTCTGATCCACTTTTTAGGCAGACCTGTGAAAATACCGTTGCAGTAATCAATTTGACTAAAAATAAACGCATGAATTAGTTTTTCCAGATCCTGCTGAGAAATCAGTCCTTTAATCCTGGAAATGTTCTTCAGGTGATAGAAAGCCGACCTTGTAATTGTCTTTAGATGCTTTTGGAGGTTCAGGTCTGAGTCCATCACTACTCCCAGATTTCGGGCCTGATCAGTGGTTTCTAGCTGAAACAGCTGAAGCTGTTTGCTTACTTTTGATCTCTCATCTATTGGTCCAAAGATTATTACTTCAGTTTTGTTTTTATTCAATTGAAGAACATTTTGGAACATCCATGCATTGATTTCTTCGAGGCATTTACTCAGTGCTTGAACTGGTTCATAGTCACCTGGTCGTCTGCATAGTTATGGTAGCTGATGTTAAAAAACACTAGAGCCCACCTTATGTCAAAAGTTAATTTATGACCCATATGATTTATGACTCCCATCCGGAAGCCCCCCCCCCCCCGCACTCCCTGACAACCCCCCCCATTTATGTATTTAATTATTCTTTTATGCATATCGTGATGGTCAAGAAATATGTTTTTTGTGGGGTTACTTATAATCAAACGTGTAACTTTAGCTGTATAAACTGTCAGACGTATACTCTGCGTTTGCAGGATAGGACACTTTGCAGGATAGGAAACTTTACTCTTTAGAATCAAAACTTGTCTCTTGACACTGAAGGGCTGTGGTTGATAACAAACAGATTATACACATAAATGTGTAGCTCATACAGAACAACGGAAAAAGAAAAAGGATCTCTAAACAAATACCATCTCCATGCATGCTCCCCTCTAAGCAAATGGCACTTAAACGCATTTACTGACCCGCTCAGTAATTCTGCTGAGAACATAATATGTCCTGTCACTCTGATAGTCGCTCCGATAGTCAACTGAATGTGAGCCTGAGCCGGTCTGTTTGGAAGGAGTTTGTCAAACAATACCCCCGATGCGTTTGTTCGAGGCATCGCTTCTCAATCAGCATACAGCGCCCAGGAAATAAAAATAAGATCAAAGCTTATTCAATCAGACACGTTTAGAGGCTGCATGACACTTCCTTCCGTCTCTAGAATCAAAAGGGTGGCTTTCACTCAGTTCCGGGTAGGTGTCAGCCGATGAGACGGCTCGGACAATGACGCGGCATGATGCGCCTTTTGCAATCAACATAACGGGGGTACAAATAAGATCATAGCTTATAAGGCGAGTTTTAGGGTTTTACGACATGCTAGCAAATGTGTTTTTTCCCTGGTTGCTTACAGTAAAATGTGTCTTTTTTTATTTAAACCCATCCAACGATAGCCCTGCAGTAACTTTTAACGCCAACCCGTGCTTTTCTTTCAGGAAATGTAAGGAGCCGTTTGCTGATTTCATCCGTAAGAACACCCGAGAAAATAACTTTTATTTCATTTTAAACAGCATTTAAGAAAAATGTTTTAAGTTCAAGCTAAATTTTCTATTTGGGATTGGACAAGACCAGTCTAACATAGGTAAAAGATAAGATAAGAGATAAGATAAGCTTTATTGATCTCACAGTGGAGAAATTCACTTGTCCCATCGGCTCAATAGTCAAAAGTCAGAAGAAGGTGTCAAAGTAGGTAAGTAGAATCAGTTAGATACAGTTATACAGCTATATACAATATACAATTCTGTACACTCCTATGTATAAATATGTTATTGCACATATGTTATTATACAGTTTATACAGGACTATTGCACAGGCTTATTGCACAGTTTATACAGTTTATACAGGATTATTGCACAGGCTTAATGCACGGATTATAGCACCTTGTTTAAATAGCTTATTGCACATACGTTATTACAGTTATTGTTGCAGCTATGGTGCATGGTTGCAGTCGTTACTCTAATAGTTACACTTATAAAGCAGCGAGTATGATCAGGTAGCAGCAGGAATGAGTGACCTTTATAACATAATAATATAACACAATAATAATAATAATAATAATAATAGTAATAATAGTAATAATAATAATAACTAGAACTGCAAGCAGTTATTAACGGGTTCCAAGCCCACCCACGCACCGCCCCCTTGAGCATGTTCCTGGACTTCAGTTCAGCGTTCAACACCATTAAAACTGGAACATCTGGGCTTCAGCACACCTGTTCGCAACTGCCTACTAGACTTCATCACCAACAGACCTCAGTTGGTCTGGGTCGGACAGAAAACCACTGATGTCATCACCCTCAGCACGGGCTTTCCTCAGGGCTGCGTCCTGAGCCCCCTGCTGTTCACCCTGATGACACACGACTGTGTCCCCAGGTTCACCACCAATCACATCGTGAAGTTTGCAGACGACACGACGGTGGTGGGCCTGATTAGAGACAACAACGACCAGGACCAGGACCAGGACTGATCCTGAACGTGGAGAAAACGAAGGAGATCATCATGGACTTCAGGAAGAAATGGCCTCGCCATGCTCCACTTCTCATTAACAGCTCAGCTGTGGAGGTGGCCAGCAGCAATAAATTCCTCGGGGTGCACATAACACACAACCTCAGCTGGTTTGTGAACACCATGTCACTGGAGAAGAGGGAACAGAAGCGCTTGCACTTACTGCGGAGGATGAGGAGAGCCCACCTGTCCCCGCCCATCCTCACGACCTTCTACAGCAGCACCATCTATCTGCTCCCCACTCCCTTCCAATTAAGCATGTCATAATATTTATTACTTTCTTGCATTTGTCTAAAAAAAGTAGATGCAATGCAGTTTTGCATTGCATTACATTGAAATGACTGTTGTCATTTCAGCTTTTAACTTTTTGCTCTCTCTTTTTTCTTCATAGTAGGTACACCTGATCTGACGTTCTGTTAACTGTGACATCATCCAGAGAAGACAGATCACCCGCTATTACTATCTAATGTAGAACAGATTACTGGATCAATGTGTGCTTCTGTGCATGTTTGTCTCTCTTGTTGTGTCTCTGCTCTGTATTCTTTAACCCCCAGTCGGTCGAGGCAGATGACCGTTCATACTGAGCCCGGTTCTGCTGGAGGTTTTTCCTTCCCGCTAATGGGTGGGTTTTTTTTTCAACTGTCGCTTCATGCTTGCTCAGTATGAGGGATTGCTGCAAAGCCATGGACAATGCAGACGTCTCTCCCTGTAGCTCTATGCTTCTCCAGGAGTGAATGCTGCTTGTCGGGACTTTGAAGCAATCAACTGGTTCCCTTATATAGGAAATTTTTGACCAATCTGTATAATATGATTGATTTTGACTTTGTAAAGTGCCTCGAGATGACATGTTTCATGAATTGGCGCTATATAAATACAATTGAATTGAATTGAATAGAGTCCATCTGTTAAACCTTTTCTGCGTCGCACAAAGACACGATGGTTGGAACCAAAGATCTCAACTTTGGACTCATCAGACCAAAGCACAGATTTCCACTGGTCTAATGTCCATTCCTTGTGTTCTTTAGCCCAAACAATTCTCTTCTACTTGTTGCCTGTCCTTAGCAGTGGTTTCCTAGCAGCTGTTTTACCATGAAGGCCTGATTCACACAGTCTCCTAACAGTTGTTCTAGAGATGTGTCTGCTGCTAGAACTCTGTGTGGCATTGACCTGGTCTCTAATCTGAGCTGCTGTCAACCTGCGATTTCTGAGGCTGGTGACTAGGATGAATTTATCCTCCACAGCAGAGGTGACTCTTGGTCTTCCTTTCCTGGGGCGGTCCTCGTGTGAGCCAGTTTCTTTGTAGCGCTTGATGGTTTTTGCGACTGCACTTGGGGACACTTTCAAAGTTTTCCCAATTTTTCGGACTGAATGACCTTCAGTTCTTAAAGTAATTATGGCCACTTGTTTTTCTTTACTTAGCTGCTTTTTTCTTGCCATAATACAAATTCTAACAGTTTATTCAGTAGGACTATACGCTGTGTATCCACTTGACTTCTGCACAACACAACTGATGGTCCCAACCCCATATAAGAGGCAAGACATCCCACTTATTAAACCTGACAGGGGACACCTGTGAAGGGAAAACCATTTCAGGTGACTATCTCTTGAAGCTCATTAAGAGAATGCCAAGAGTGTACGAAGCAGTAATCAAAGCAAAAGGTGGCTACTTTGAAGAACCTAGAATATAAGACATATTTTCAGTTGTTTCACACTTTTTTGTTAAGTATATAATTCCACAGGTGTTAATTCATAGTTTTGATGCCTTTAGTGTGAATCTACAATTGTCATAGTTATGAAAATTAAGAAAACTCTTTGAAGGAGAAGGTGTGTCTAAACCACCTCCTCCATTACCATCTGGTACGCTGGTGCCACCGCCAAAGACGAGAGCAGACTGCAGCGTGTCATCCGGTCTGCAGAGAAGGTGATTGGCTGCAATTTTCCATCTCTCCAGGACCTGTAAGCCTCTAGGACTCTGAGGCGTGCAGGGAAGATTGTGGCCGATTTTGTGACACCCCAGTCACAAAATATTTCAGACACTTCCCTCTGGCAGGAGGCAGCGGTCCATCAGGACCAAAACCTCACGACACAAAAACAGTTTTTTCCCATCCGCTACCAGCCTTATTAACACGGCCCAGAGGCCCCGTGACACTTGACTCTGCCTCTCTCCCCTGTTCAGGTCCTACAAGCTACACCAACGTAGCATCTCCAGACCTTCTGCGTTACATTAACGCACAGTCTACCGTGTATATAGCTTTCTGTGTATATATATATATATATATATATATATACACACAGCGTTCACTGAGCGAGAGGCGGGTTACACCCTGGACAGGTCGGCAATCTGTCACAGGGCAACACAGAGACAGACAGGACAAACAACCATTCTTGCACACACTCACACCTAGGGACAATTTAGAGAAGCCAATTAAACTAACAGTCATGTTTTTGAACTGTGGGAGGAAGCCAGCGTACCCGGAGTGAACCTATGCATGCACAGGTAGAACATTCAAACTTCATGCAGAAAGACCCAGAGGATTTGAAAGACCCGGGAGGATTTGAAAGACCCAGGAGGATTTGAAAGACCCGGGAGGATTTGAAAGACCCGGGAGGATTTGAAAGACCCAGGTGATTGAACCCAGAAGGCAACAACACTTCTCACTGCTTCACTGTGCAGCCTCTGTTTATGACAGTATCATGTAAATCTTAGGCACAAATAAAGTGTTACCAAAACAAAAGTAATTTGTATAGTAAGTATAACAACCACTGACTTTAAAGTTACCTGTGAAACGTTGTCACACAGCCAAACTGCTTGTTGTTGCAACCAAATGCTATGGGGTTCTGTGTGAGAACGGAGTAGCAAGATGGCGGCCAGTGACCTCCCCTAGTGACTGGCCGCCATCTTGCTACTCCCTACTCTCACACTTTTGCAAATAGGCCCTGCCCACTTGTTTCAATTGTGTTCATAAACAGACACAATAAAAACTGCAAAAAGCATCATGCTAACCTTTACAATTAGGCTTATTGGATTTTACTACTTAATAACTCTCTGTCACAGCCTCTAACCTGCTGGTGATACACTTGGGCCTGGTGTCTCCTGGCTGGCTTCTCCAGGTTGGTCACTGCTGCAGGGTTCTGTCTGGTCCTGGTCTGGCCCTGGTTTTTTCCTCTTTAAGAAGAACTGTGAGATATTCTCTTTTCTCTTCATTTGGGCTCTACACAAAATAAGGCAGCCTGGTATTTAGACTCCATGACTGTATGGCAAAAACAACACTATTTTAAATATTATTTAAACTATAGTTTTTAGTTTTCTGTAGCTAGCTAAAATAATACTAAATTAAAAATAGATTAATTAAATTAATTAATATAACTAGTTAGGTTATAATTCAAAGCTTTCATATGACATAGCCTATTTACATTTCAGTCATTATAAACTTAACAATGGTTTTTCACATATTCTTACCACACACATTTCAAGCAAGAGCTGGGAGATATATCCTGGCCAAATTAATAAAACATTACAGGGCAGCATGTGCACTGAAACATATGTTAAAAGAATCTGTCTAAAACACGATCTATCAGCACTAGCATGGCTAATATAATAAACGAGGCACTACGGACGGAGCGGTGCACAACCATTTTTTTTTTCTTTTTAGAAATGTATGACAAGTGCCGCCTCTCATTAGGAAGGTAACACAGCGGTTACCGCTGAGCGGTAAAATGTTGTAAATACCTGCAAAACTCCTCAACGGTGTACTCTAAAGCCGCGGGTGTGTTTTGGATCAAGCAGGAACCACATGTCAGCTTAACCAATGAACAGCGTCAGTGCGCAGCATGTAGGCTGCTACTGCATGGGCTGCCTTCAGGGACAGTCGGAAATTACAGTTTTCCTGGCAAATCTTTGCCGATCTCATAAGTATTATATGTTAAAATTACCATTTCCAGTGGGGTGGCAGTAGGGGGTGGCAAGGGCTCTGTTGGGGGTGGCAAATGCCACCCCTGCCACCCCTCTGGCTCCGCAACTAGCTACATTCAATGTAAAGCTTATGTATATAAGTGTGTGTGTGTGTAAAAAATCCATATATAATCAAATACTGCCATCTACTGGAAATTTTAAATCCCTACATGGGCACATTTCGGAAATGTTATTCTCTTTAAATTCATAAATAAATTCTTTAAAAATCAACAGTTTGCTCTAAAATTCTTCCAATATTATATATATATTCAATTTATTTATTTATATAGCGCCAAATCATGAAACATGTCATCTCAAGGCACTTTACAAAATCAAGTTCGATCATATTATACAGATTGGGTCAGATTATACAGATTGGATAAAATGTCCTATATAAGGAAACCAGTTGATTGCATCAAAGTCCCGACAAGCATATATATATATATATATTTAAGCTATATACACAGACACCGATCTACAGACAGCAGCAATTATCAACAAAAAGAAATCAACAAAAAACCTAATCACCCTCAGCACGGGCTTCCCCCCCACTCCCCACAAATCATGTCTATCCAGTAATTTAGGACCATTTTGTTTGTTTTTGGTGTTTAATGTACTTTTCTCTACTTCCATCGCTGTACCCATTAGCACATATTGTGTTTATGCCAGAAAACTGTAACTGTAAAGCATGAGGATGATCTATCATAAAATCTTACTTATGGAAGGTAATTCCCCAGGATCTGGTTCCTAGTGTCCTTTTATTTGCGCACCCATAAGCGGAGTAAAAGTCGGGCTTCCTGGGACGTAGCTCTGGAAGTTTGCTTACTTTCAATACAAAATCGAAATTATTTATTAAGTTAGACAATAATTTAATTCAATCAATTGGTCCCATGTAGCCCCTAAAGGGGTGACGTTTTCAGTCAGTTGATTTATCTGGAAATCGGGTGAGAATTCACCGGATTCAGAGTGTCTGAAAACATAAAGTACATTTTCCTGTAATGACTTGTATTCTGTCTGACTGCAGCTTGGTCTGACCTAAGATGGCCGCTCTGTCGGCACGCCTCTCAACCGAGGACGCGGCGTCTACGTATTCATGTCTGTGTTCTCTATGGTCTGACCTAAGATGGCAGCTTGGTCTGACCTAAGATGGCTGCTTTGACGTCACTTCCTGTGATGTGCCCAAATATGGGCAAAATGGCCGCCCTGTTCAAAGCTCTGCAGTCAGAGCTCTGGATGATGAAAGCTGTGAACTGATCACAAACTTCATAAATTCGTTAATAATCAACGGTTGGCTCTAAAATTCTGAAAATATTCATGGATCTCAAAGAGCGCTTTATCTAACCACAGGATTTTTTTTATGGTCATTAAAAAAATGTATTCAGAGAAATAAAATATTAAACTTTATAGTCTTGTACCATTTATTTTCAAAGTCTTGTAAATTGGTCAAACTCGCCTGGATTTTTACCAAACTGAAATCCATGTTTATTCTGCATGTGCTTTACAAATAGAGGCCATATTTTGGGGGGTTGAACAATATTTGTGGAAAATACATTGATTTCTCCATTTTACAAACTTTTAAAAATTCAGAGTGTAGCACTTAAAAAAAAACAATACATGCAGTGAGAGAATTGTTACACCTTATTCACAGAATACATCCTGAAAATCTGGGATCAAAAAATTGATTTTAAAGCATTTTTTATTCTTTACTTTATTGTTTTTATTATTCTCCAGGTTTTTTAACACTTTTGGAAATAGGCCCCGCCCACTTGTTTTAATCATTACCATATTTAATACCTGAGTTCAGGGGTATGACTGGAAGGGGATGAAGAAGGTTTTGTAAAAATCCGATCAGCCATTCTTGCGTAGTAGATTTCTTGACATCACAGCGCCCCCTAGTGATGGACGATCCTCAAACGCGGGTCACATGTGCAAAATCTTATTTGGACTATGGGTTATGAAGGACATGTCAAAATCTGTTATGGTTTTAGAATAATCAGCAATTACATTTAGAGCTAGCTAGCTAACAATCACTTATTTTAGCGTTACTTTTCGAAAAAGTCAAAATTCAAAAATCCGGCGCGTTCACTTTTTTTATTTGTCCATTACGCTGTTATATGTGGAGTTTTGCGCGGGTTGCATAAAAAATGTAGGAGGAGTTAAACAAGAAAGGTTTAACCTTTGTAGCCATGTAGCGCGAAAACTAGCTGGGAAACGAAGGGTGTGCCAATTCCCTTTATTTTGCAGAATCATCCAATAAACAAAGTGATGTGAAGTTTTTGAGTGTGGGACCAGTAGTTTGGTGGTTATAGGCCGAAACGCATTGTCCTTTGTTATAGCGCCCCCTAGTTGTTGAGGGGTCTGAATTTCTGGGTTTGAGTAGCGGTGCACATTCTGTACTTGGATACCTGATTCAATAGGTTCGTTACAAATCCGCATGGGCCGCCCAACGCGTTTTAGCGGAGAATAATAATTACCCGTAATAATAATAATAATAATAATAAATAATTTAAAAACACTAGAAAAACAATAGGGTTCTCTGCTCACAGAGCAGACGAACGGCATAGCCGTTCGCCTGCGCTGCGGGCTTGGAACCCTAAATAAACATAGCACATTATTGCACGTAGTTACTGCAAAACACTTACAGTAACAGTAATTGTAACAGTTATATGTATAGTCCAGAGATTAAATTTACATGAGTTGCATATTATTGTACATTAGTTATTGCATGTTACTTATAACGGTTAAGGTCACAGTTACAGTGCAGCATTGTATAATCTGGTAGCAGCAGGAATGAATGACCTGCGGTAGCGCTCCTTTTTACAGACAGGATGTTTTAGTCTGGCACTAAAGGAGCTGCTCAGCTCCTCTACAGTCTGGTGCAGGGGGTGGAAGGTGTTGTCCATGATGGATGTGAGCTTGGACAACACCCTCCTCTCAGCCACTTCCTCCACTGAGTCCAGAGAGCAGCCCAGGACAGAAGTGGCCTTCCTCACCAGCTTGTTCAGTCTCTTTCTGTCCCGCTCTGCACTGCCAGGAGCCCAGCAGACGACAGCATAGAGGAGGGCTGAGGCCACCACAGAGTCATAGAAAGTTTTTAGCAGAGGCCTGCTCACTCCAAAGGACCTCAGCCTCCTGAGGAGGTGTAGCCGGCTCTGGCCCTTCTTATACAGGGCGTCGGTGTTGTGAGTCCAGTCCAGTTTATTGTTGATGTGAACACCCAGGTATCTGAAACTCTCCACAGTCTCTATGTCCTCCCCCTGGATGTTCACAGGTGAGTGAGGTGGGGGTCTTCTCCTGAAGTCGATCACCATCTCCTTGGTCTTGCTGGTGTTTAAACACAGATGGTTTTTCTCACACCAGTCCACAAAGTCCATGATGACCGACCGGTACTCCAGCTCGTTCCCCTCAGACACACAGCCCACAATGGCCGAGTCATCAGAGAACTTCTGAAGGTGGCAGCTGTCTGTGTTGTAGGTGAAGTCCGAGGTGTAAAGGGTGAAGAGAAACGGAGACAGAACGGTGCCCTGGGGGGCCCCGGTGCTGCAGAGTGCCACCTCTGACTGACAGCCGTGCAGCCGCACGTACTGAGGGTGGTCAGTGAGGTAGTCCATGGTCCAGTCAGCGAGGTGTTTGTCCGCCCCAGCGTCCTCCAGCTTCCCCCTCAGCAGCACTGGTCTGATGGTGTTGAAAGCGCTGGAGAAGTCAAAGAACATGACTCTCACAGCGCTCCCGGTGGTCACCACTCCATCTTTGCTCTACCAGTATGTTCAGGGTCTAGTCTCAAGTCTTTTGTCAGATTTTCTTCAAGGATTGCACTGCATTTAGCTCAATCAAAGCCCTTTTTTGACTCTGACCAGTTTCCCTGTATCTAGTGAATATAGCATCCCCAAAGAATAAAAGCTACCAACACCACCACCTTACAACCTTTAGCCTGCAGTATGGATAAAACTAAATTTCATAATAATAAACAATTGTTTTTTATTATCAATCCGCTATTAGCAAAGTGCAGCATTTTCGGGATACAAAATCTCTAAAACCATCAAGTATGGTATATTATGTGTGGTATATTATATATCAACCAACTGCTTGGGAGTCAGGGTTCTGCACATTTGATTATAAGTAACCCCACAAAACAAAACACATTTCTTGACCATTACGATATGCATAAAAGAATAATTAAATACATAAAATAATAATTAAATACATAATTAAATAAATACTTCAATGTGTGTGGTGTGTGTGTGTGTGTGCGTGTGTGTGTGTGTGTGTGTGTGTGTGTGTGTGTGTGTGTGTGTGTGTGTGTGTGTGTGTGTGTGTGTGGCCTGGGCAGCGGGAATGTGTGTGTGTGTGTGGGGGGGGGTGTCACATCCGCCGGAAGCTGGGGGGTCAGGAAGTGGGGGGGGGTCATCAATCATAGGGGTGTCATAAATCATAAGTGTCATACATTAACTTTTGACATAAGGTGGGCTCTAGTGTTTTTTGATGTTGTTGTTATTTATGATATGAGCTAGAGGGAGCATGTAGATATTGAATAGGAGGGGTCCCAGGATGGACCCTTGGGGAACCCCACATGTAATCTATGTCATCTGGGATGTAAAGTTACCTACTGGCACAAAAAAAGTCCCTGTCCTTTATGTAGCATTTAAACCAATTCAGTGCTGTAACAGAAAGGCCAACCCAGTTTTCCAGGCGTTCTAACAGGATGGAGTGATCGACAGTATCGAAAGCTGCACGGAGGTCCAATAGTACCAGCACTGTGGTTCTTCCACAGTCTGTATTTATATGGATGTCATTAAACACCTTCATAAGGGCGGTATCTGTACTGTGGTGAGCATGGAAGCCTGACTGGAAAACGTCAAAGCAACTGGTCATTGTTAAGAATGTGTTTAATTGATGAAGCTTTTTCAATAATCTTACTGATAAAGGGGAGGTTTGAGATGGGCCTGTAGTTCTGGGGTAGTAGTTTGTCTAAATTGTTCTTTTTCAGCAGTGGTTTGATAATTGCTGTTTTTAGGGACTGGGTGAAAACAACCGGCCAGAAGGGAAGTGTTTATTATCTGAGTCAAATCAGACGCTATTAAAGGCAAAACTTTTTTAAAGAAAACTGTGGGTGGAACATCAAAGCAGCAGGAGGAGGAACCTAGCTGCTGAATGATCTCCTCTAAGCTTTTGTAGTTTATTTGGCTGAATTGGGGCATTTTGTCAAGATAAGTTCCAGTTGGATACAGCTTTGATTCTGGAGTTGATATGGATGTACAAACTGATCCTCTAATCTTTAGGATTTTCTCAGTAAAGAAGTTAGCAAATTCATTGCAGGCCCTGGTGGAGTAGAGATCAGAAGCCACAGAGACTGGAGGATTTGTTAACCTGTCGACTGTGGCAAATAAGGCACAAGCATTATTAATGTTTTTTGATGATCTCAGAGAAGAAAGATTCCCTCACATTTTTCAGTTGCAAGTTATATCTGTAAAGTCTCTCTTTATAGATGTCACAGTGCACCTGGAGTTTAGTCTTTCCCCACCTACGTTCAGCTTTTTGACACTCCTTTTTTTAACTTCCAACTGCTGAAGCACTTCTCCAAGGAGATTTTTTAAACTTTCACTTTAACTGGAGCAATGTAGTCAATGTCTGAGACTTTAGAATGAAAGTTATCTATTAGCTCATCTACTGAGTTGCAGCCCAAGGTTGAAGTAGCAGAGTAAGCTTGAAAAAAAGTTTCCGTGGCATTGTCCTTAAAGGTGTGTTTTCTTACGATGTCCCCGTTGGCTAAATGAGTCACTGGAAATTATGCTTTCAAAGGTAACAGAAAAGTGATCAGATAGGGCAACATCAGTTACATTGACCTTAGAAATCTTTAGTCTAAAATATGTCCTTGTTTGTGCGTTGGCTGTTTAACATGTTGAGTTAAACCAAAGTTTCTAAGTGTGTCACACAGTTCTTTTGCACTTCTGTCTTCAGGGTTGTCAACATGAAAGTTGAATTCTCCCACAATAATTAAACAGTCATAATCAACGCATAACACAGATAGGAGGTCACTAAGATAATTAAAAAAGTTTGATGTGGACTTAGGAGGCATGTAAACATTAAGAAACATAGCCAAATGTTCAAGAGAGTCAAATGTTCCCAAAAACACCTTTTTACACTTTAGTGAATCATTAAACAATGTTACCACTTCTCCAATTTTCCTTTGCTGTCTGCTCTCACAAAGAAAGTTGTAGTTTGGAGGAGTCGACTCCAACAGAACATGTGCTTCATTAAGTTCATGTAACCATGTTAAAAACATAACATCAAGATTATTGTCAATAATGAAGTCATTAATTAAAAGGGATTTTCCTGACAGAGATCTAATGTTTAATAAACCCAGTTTATATGACTTAGTGGTCTGTGTGGCAGGTTGCATCTGACAGTTTATGACATAAGTACGATTGTTTATTCCTATTTGTTATCCTTTTGTTTTTGTTATTTCTGCCACGTATCATCACAGATATTTCATAATCTCCGGCAAAAGGCCCAAACTGATGCTGGAAACTGTCATGTCTGATAAAGCCGGGCGTACACTGTACGAGTTTTTGCCCTATTCGGGCCGATTCTTCAGTCGTGCGAGCATTTTTTGAATCGGGCCGAATTTCAGCTTGATCGTAGAGGGGGGGAGGAGGGGGGAATGGCTTCTCACGACTACCTCCCGATCAGGAATCGGACGGTCGGTGAAAATCAAACATGTTTGAAATTCAGTCGGCTGTCGTGAGGTTTTCGTGAGCGCATCCTGCTGTTCAAGCAGAGCTACGAGGGGGCGCCCTCCCCTCCTCTCCGTCCCCGGCAGCGGAGGGAGGGAAGCGGGCGTCCCTGAAGCGACCTCCGCCCGGTGTTGAGGAGGGCGAGCCGTCCGGTCCGCACAACGCGCTGGCCGGCTGTTTCGGCACTCATCCGCGGTCCTCGCAACGCGCTGGCCGCCTGTTTCGGCACTCCTCCGCAGACCGCGCTGGCCGCCTGTTTCGGCACTCCTCCGCGGTCCGCCGGCTGTTTCGGCACTCCTCCGCTCGCGGGGGGGAGGGGGGGGGGTGCGGGCTGGGCGACCTGCCGTGCCGTGCGGCCGCCGGTGCGTCTCGTCCCTCCTCTCTCCCCTCCGTTCCCCCGACGCCCGGTGCCTCCTGCGGGCCTCGCCAGAGCTGGGCTCGAACCCCTGCTCTGGGTCCCTGTCACCCACCGTCGCTCGCCTGCCTCTGCCACCACAGCGAGCGGTCCCAGAGGGGGCACGACGTACAGTGTGAGCAGTCCGGTTGCGTCCAAGCGTCGTGCCGCACAGATCGTGAGTGGTGAGCTTTTTAAACCCCGCGGTTCCGTCGCACAGTTTGAGATGTATATAAGTACCACGACTGAAAAACTCGTACAGTGTACGCCCGGCTTAAGGTTGCTGCTAGGATCCGGTGTATATCACCGAGAAGTTATCTGAAGGTCCTGATCACAGGCATGTAGACAGATAAACAAGAGTCTGCCAGCCCAAAACAAATGCTGTTATCCAAACTGGCTCCCCTGCAATCTCAATTTATCCTGGATTTTATGTAAACAAGATGCTCTGTGACATCTGTGGCCTAGAATATAGCGCACTGGACTGCCTGATAACGTTTCAGCACTATCAAAGACTATGGCTGCAAGTGTTATCTGGGACAGTTCACAGACAAACACACACACACACACACACACACACACACACACACACACACACACACACACACGGGACATGATTACACTAAAACACACAGGCACACACACACACAAACACACACACACACCACCTCTACTCTGCTTTTTTCCCTTACTATGCTACTTTCTGTTTTAGCTGTAATCTCAGAAAGGTCAGATAAGAGACGATAAGCTTTAGCTTTATGAATATAAACAATTAAGCTTTGAATTTTTATTGATGAAGCTCATTCCAGTGAAACAATTAAATAAAAGAAGTTATTATATTTGTAGCTTTGGAAGGGTTGGACAAAATTACTTTAGATCAGAAATCCCCAAGAATATACTTAGCCAATTTCTTATTATTAATAGAAACAATTAAGTATTTCTGTATGTTTGTTAATGTATGAAATATGTCTAGTCAAGGATTTATTTAGCTCATTCATGTTTTTTTCCTATATCTGTTATGCTTTTCTCTTCATGTACAGCACTTTGAATCATCTTGTTACTGAAAAGTGCTATATAAATAAACTTGCCTTGCCTTATCAGTACACTTTCTCTGGCATAGTTTATCTATTAAGCATGGCGACTGTGGCTTGATGGGCTGAGTAGTCGTCTGGCAATCAGAAGGTTGTGGGTTCGATTCCAGCTTCCCCTTGCCACATGTTGATGTGCCCCTGGGCAAGGCACTTAACCCCAAATTGCCTACCGAGCTGCGTCCCGGTGTATAAATACATGTGCGTTAGTGAGAGCGACTGGGTGAATGTGGCTATAGTGTACAGCGCTTTGGGTGGTCAGCATGACTGGAAAAGCACTA
Source organism: Fundulus diaphanus (assembly GCA_037039145.1). Lineage (NCBI taxonomy): Eukaryota > Metazoa > Chordata > Actinopteri > Cyprinodontiformes > Fundulidae > Fundulus > Fundulus diaphanus. Next base: position 9,251,441 of record CM073139.1, read on the forward strand.
TATAAGTTCAGTCCATTTAAAGGGCAAGTACCCTGTATCCTTCATCACACCCAGCTCTCTGTCTTGCTAATCAGTACAAATTCCCTACATCTCTCTTTGCACGCACCTGGTCTCTCGACAATGCCATCTAATTAATTTCCCTGACCCCCCTATGCTCCTCTGCTAGCCTCTTCTTTTAAACACATTTGTACACTAATCAATTCCAGACCCAAACATACCAGAGGATTCCCCATACAATTACAAAATGGACCACAAAGTTTAAAGTGTAACTCACCCCCATGTAAAAGCATAATCCTGCCCCCAGACAAATGTGAAAAATTCCATCAAAATGGGCGGGGATACCCGGGACAGGGAGGGGGTTGTGTTCAGGATGGGAGTTAATGCAGCAGCTAGTTTGATTTGCCATGATCGAGAGTGTGCAGAGTTATGCTAGTTGTCACGCCACAGTTCAGTCTTTTGAGATGGAGGGCTTTTACACACTCCCTCTTTCCCACATCACAGGAGGTTGAGGGAGGCTTTGTGGAGCACAGCGGGCCAGAGCCCTATCAGTTTGAACCGCTGGCTCATGGTGCTGATTCAGCAATGTCCGAAGTTGGTGCTGCCGAAACAGTGGAGGCAGGTTTCAGGATGAGCCAGCAGCTGTCTCCCTGAGAGACAGCACTATGGCAATAAAATTAACATCACTAGTTTGGATATTAATTACTGATATCTGCAACATAATTTTGCCTAGTCAAAACTCTTACTCAAAATATCTGTAATTAGATTTTGACTAGTAGAAACTCTAATTACAGATATCTGTAATTGAGTTTTGCCTAGTATGATTCAAACTATATTTTGTCATTCATGTGTCGTTTGTCTTCATAGATATCTTCAATTTAGTTTTGCCTTGTGTTGAGAATTAAAAAATATATCTTAATAGGGGTGTCTCCCTTCTCTGTTGCTGGGTAGAATAACAGGGCGGTTTATTGCCCTCCCCTCTCTGTGGCCAGGGTAAAATAACATGCAACTTTAGTTTTATGGCTGTAAGGTCATCGCGGCCTGACCCTGTACTGGGAAGAGTAGCCCTTTGTTTGAGACACAGATAGCTTACAGATTACCCCTCCCTCCCTTAGAGGAGGCGGGTAGACACTGTATTAAAAGAATGTCTCGGCAAAACTTAATTCAGACAGACTTCTCGACCGCGCGGGGAAAACATCTTGATTGGTAATGTAAGACTGTGTCTCCATATTTAATTTCTATGAATTAAATATACATTTAAACTGTTCTACCTCTCAATTAATGTCTTTTCACTTGCGGCCAAATCCGGAACTGGGAAAGATGGGTTTTCAATAGACATGTAACAGCAGCCCGGTAAAACCCAATCTTATCATGGTGCCGAAACCCTCGGATTTTGGCTGTGAGTCAGAGTCTGTTTGAAAATTGGACACGAAAAGAGGACTAATTCTGCAGCATCACCGGTCGACCGGAAAAATGTAAGGAGATTTTTCTCCATTGGCAGAATGTTAGATGTTTAGGCCAAAATACGTGGTGCTGGGGTTTAAGATTCTCTCTTCTCAAAATATATCAGAGGTTGAACAGAGCAACTAGTGTGAGAGGGTTGAATGGAATTTATGTTGAAACCGAGAAATGATTGAATTTATGTGTTTGTTCACATCAGAAAAACGTAAAATTGGATACTAACTTAAATGCCAAGAAGCCTTGAAATGGTGAGGGGAAAAATAAAATAAAACGAAATAAAAAAGATAAAAACATAGACAAAAAAAATGAAGAATTGGCCAAACGAAAACCAGACTTACAAACTGGTCATTTTAGGGCTGAGGGGTTGCGCCACCTCTTGAGAACTTGGGACACTCATAAAGAGGCAGGGGATAGGTTTGTAATAGAGAAGAAAATACAGAAGTAAATAAGACAAGAAAGATAAGAGATTAAAAAGGGGCCCCAGGAGAACATTTAAATTGTTCTCTAGCGACAGAACTGGGTTCTCAGCACGACGGTCAGACCGAGGTGATTTTAAAGAAAAAGGAAGGTTCCGTCGAATCATGGAAAGGTCTAAGGGTAGTCCTTCTGTGTCTGCGCCAGCTGTCTGTCTTAAAAGTATGTTTATGTCTTGTCTAACAATTTTGTCTCGGTAATATGGGATCCATGGTTTGAGCAACGGAGAGATTGGTTGGGCCCTGCGGCTCTGCATAGTGTGAGTGTATGCGTGTGTATTTCTGGGTGTGTGTGTGTCTTCATGAGGGTGTGAATTTCTCCACGTGCGTAGGCCCCAAGATAACAGAAGTGCTGAATGGGTGAGTTGCATTTGAGGGAGAGCCCGGCAAGCTGCATCTTGGTGAGTTTTGGAGAAAATTTTTATTTTAAACTGTAGCCTGAAAGTTAGAAAGAGGTTAGAAGTTTGGAAAAGTTGTTGAAAATTTGGGAGAACAATAAAACATCTGTTTGAGGCATTATAAATTGAAAGAAAAAGAAAAACAGAAAAGGGAAAATGCCTTCTGTTAGAGTGTAATTTTAACTAGCATTATCTATTGCAAAATAGCATTTTAAAATGCCTAATGAATGTATATACTTTCAGACATAAAATATAATTTGCGATTAAATAGTGATTAAAAGGTTTTCATTGTTTGATAGGCCTAGTTATAATAAATAAATAAATAGATATAATCCATCAGATTTCAATCTAGCTGTTTAATAGAGAGTAGTAAATCCTATCACCTTTTGCTCATTTGCAGGCCTGGGAAAAACACAGTTAGCAGAACTAAACAGAGTTAAAAGTTGGGTTAAACTGTACCTTAATAGTGTGTGCAAACGGATATTGCGGTTGATTTGACAGATTTTGTTAACCCTGAATTTAGTCATGAGTCAGTTTTGAAGTTATCCTCAAAGGAAGCAGCTGAAATTGAGGAATTTATGACTGCTGTTACTGGTTTGCATTGTTTTATTATAGATACTGATATTGCAGAATGGCAGAAACTAGTAGATACAGAAAATATTACGGGATCATCACAGGACGGTCCCCAAATTATTCATTATATGTAATCACCTTTTCATAGTCCCACGAAATGCAGATGCCCTTGTCACACAATAATTTAAGAACAGAGGAATTTTCTAGTTGTTCACTTGGTAACATGCAACTTCTGGTGAATAAACTTCCCAGTATTAGTGCTGGTGGTCGAACATGGCTGGCCGAATTACAAAATTTAACCAAAGGCTTAAAACTGGCTCTCTGTGATTTTAGAGCCATTTTAAGACTTTCTGTGTCTGCGCCTGTAATAACGGATATTGAAAAGGTTGCTCAAACGTTTCATATGCCTGATGAAACTTTATTGTCTTCAGTAATTTCTTCCTTGGAAGTTGCAATTGTACAACACTTTCCATTATCCATATCAATTGAGGTTCCTAAATTTTACTGGGACCCACAACAGCGTCCTGTAGATTACATAACTCAAGCTGCAGAGAAATGGATCAAACACACAGGTGTGGATCCTAAAACAAATTGCTCCAATCTGGGTGAATTATTTAGAGGGGCAGTTTTGGATGGGGTTCCTTCTTTAGTGTCCCTGCTTATGAAACAAAATCCTGATATGCCTGGGTGTTCGTATGCTCGCTGGGAAACCTGTTTGATCGACTATTTGCATGTGGCTCAAAGGGAGGACAGAAAGTCGAAGCAAGACTTAGAGGACTTGCAACTTCAATTACTTAAATTACAATTACTAGAAGCAAAGCGGAACATGACCAAGAGAAAGCAGGAGATGACACAAAGAAATGTCTCTGGGGGTGTATCATGTGGTGCTCAGACCCTGACGGTTCCACCACGGTCTAATTATATTCATGGAGGGGGGCCACCTCCTCCGCCTCTCTATTCTTTATTTGATTCCAGATTTGTTGTTCCTGTGTATGGACGCGGATCTCATTGTGACAGTCAGTGCAGACATGGGGGTAGGACCAAGAGACCGAGTAGCCGGGCCGACATGTCAGAACTTTTCGACCATCTACGGACATCTGCTTTAAATGTGGTCTCTCTGGGCACAGGGCCAGGGACTGTTTCGCATCACCAAATCCTGGCATGAAGTCCCAATACAATCTCACATCCAGAAGGTCAGTACCCCAACAAGGGGATAACGCTCCCATGAACTATGTTTAAACACCATGGAAAAATGGCCAACGCCCATGAACAGTGCTAATCACAAGCTGTCAAGAAACACGACTGTATGGACTCTCTGCACACATTGAAGCTGCATACTTCATCAAGTTTCTAAGTCGTGGACTGAGACTTTGTCACTGAGGTGCTCGCAGAGACATTGCAGCGACCTACTGCCACACTGGGGGAAGAGATGTACAGTTCCACGCTTGGTAGCCTTTGAATATGAAGTCTTAACTCCGATCTCATGTTTGCCTGATCTGTGGCATGTCAATCCGAGTCCATCTCAGGTGCCGCATCCTGGTATCAAACATTTTTAAGGTAAAACATACACAGTTATTTCTACCAATATACTTCTGACCAAATTTAATGGGATGTGATTTCTCATATTCTTTCTGTCTCTCCAACTTTTGAGCTTCTAGGCAAATGGATTGGAGCTGGTTAATAACTTCTTAAGGCAGCCGATTGAGCATATAGCAGCAGTACAGGTTTGCGGTTTTTAAAAATACACTACTGTCTCTTACAATTTTTTTTTTTTTTGCTATGTAACTGATATGTTCCTTTTAAACATGAGTTTTAATTCTATTATGTCCTGGACCGTATTGCTCATAATTAACAGCAGAAGGTGTATTTTACCATCACAATTATTAGCAGACAATCCACTGGGGTGGGAATACTTTCACGTGCTCCACTTATACTTCGGTTTTTGTGAGTTGTCTATCTGGTTAACAACTGCATGTCATAAATTTCCGCAAGGGGGTATGCGAACGTCCTGAGGAAACAGGGTTATAGTGTTTTTCTGGAATGCAGAGTGGGTGCCCTGGTGTCTACATCCGGTGTTTACACAAGATACCAGGGACACATTTTAGGTTACACGGCTGTGTTATGTTATTTCTTAATAGCTCACAAGTATTGAGATTTTTGTATTTGTACATATAACAGTTGCCTGCTACAACGTACCAGAATTTCACCAGAATTTGCCATGCACTAGGTGTTTTATTCAGGTTAAACACAATGTTTTATCATTATGTATATAACTTGAGACATCCAGTTTTCTCACAAAACCGAATTGCTGTGTGTCACGGAGACCATAAACTCCTAGTTATTATTTCACTTCAATACACTCAACTTATGCAACTTCTGCCTGCTTCAATTCAGATAAGTATTTGCAGTTATTTGATTCCCTGTGATGCCTAATACTATTCTTTGTTAATGTTTTGTAACAAAATTGATTTTGTTCCAAGCAGAGGGATATGACATAAACATTTATATGATAACACTGTATCTTAAAGTTATATAGATCTTAAACTTTATATCAACCCTTGGCACAAGTAATTTGGATGAAGGGTTCTTGTGCAGGACCCCACGGAGGTATGTAACTGCGTTGTAAATCAGATAACGGTTGTTTAAACAAAATGGGGGTTTGCTTTTTCTCTCAGATTAAAAATAGGAACTTTTTTGCAGTATAGACATCTGAGTATGGAGTAAAGGGTACAGAAGTACATAGTGTGGTGACATGCTGAAAGGTTTTGTGTGGAGTGGTGTGATGGATGGTAATCTTTAATATTTAATTCAGAGAACATTCTGACATTCTTCTAAAATGCAGATGCCCTTTTCACAAAATGATTTAGGAGCAGAGAAATATGTTCCTTATTCATTTGGTGATGTGCAACCCCTGGTGAATAAACTTCCCAGTATTGCTGCTGGTGGTAGATTGTGGCTGGCTGAATTAGATAATTTGACCAAAGGCACAAAAACTGGTGGGGATAAAGCTCTCTATGAACAATATTGACACACCCCTGAGGAGGATGACTGAGCAGCATGAGCACTGCAGACCCTGTGCTGTCAGGAGAAATTACTGCATGAACTTTCAGCACACACCGGAGCAACATATTCCATCAGCTTCTGAGTTGTGGACTAAGACTTTGTCACTGAGATGCTTCTCAGAGAAATAACAGCATCTGTCGTTGCAACACGTGGGGGAAGAATTGCTGACATCTATTGGGGACTGTGAACAGTCCGCTGCACCTGGTGTTATCTGTGTTCCAGCCACGGAAGCCTTGAATGCAAAGTCTAAGTTCCTACCTGTCCTCACCTGATCTGCCACATGCCACTCTGTTCTATGACGGGAACCATACAGACTTAAAACAGGAACCTTTTTCTGAAGCACACGGAGTAGCACATGTGGGGTTAAGTAGATGTTACAGAATTTGAAGGTAGTGGTGGCATCCAATTAGATCCGACATGGTGAAATGTGTAGTCACTTTAATCCAAAGAAGATTCTGAAATTGTTACAGGAAAAATGTACTTTGATTGCAAACCAAATTAAATAATTCTTGATTCCACACACAACGTGATCCCCATCAGAGGTTTTTAAGTATTTGTTTGTGTGTGTATGCTTTTACAGGACGACCAGAGGCCTGCGAAAAGAGAGGACAGTAAAACTGTGATAAAATGTCTCATTAACTATTACATTTCTAGGCATAGGTTTCCTGACAGGATGAAGATGGACAATGGAACCCACTCTAAGAATCAGGACCTGCATTGAGTGGTGTCCAGTTTAAGACTCAAATATAGGTTTGGTATGATGCTTCATCCCCAGTCAAAGGGGAAGGTGCAAAGGATTAATTAGAATCTGAAAAAACAGTTGGCTAAGATCTGTGCACAGACTAAATTAACATGGGGTAATGTTTTGATGTTTTGTTTATTGCTGGGATGTCAATTCGGAGTGTTCAGTTAATTCCACTACAGGATACATTCTCTATGACAGGAAGGAGTTTTTCGAGGCGCGACATCGACCACCAGGATCCACAGGTAACTCACAAAATTTGACATATAAAGATTATCTTTTAGTTACAGACTTTCTTGGAGGCATAAACCAGAATACCAGAACATCCCAAGGAATGTGAAGGAGGTGCACCACCCCCGGACACCGACTGAGTGTGCCCTAAGGTCATCAAAAGGAAGATGTTGGGGTCAAGATTCAGGGGGCCCGACCAGTGTGTGCCAACACCGGAATTCCAGAGGTCGCTGAAGGAGGAGCAGGAGGGCCTAAAGGTGACCATCAGTTGTTTCCGCTCAGTCAGCCAGGTCGACCAGTCGAAGGATCAGAAACCCTCGGATTCTTGACACCACAGATAGTCCACTCTGTGTGTGTTGAAGATTTATCCGGAAGATTTATTGCGGTTAAGTGACTTTATTAATAAGCTACTACTTTTTAAGGAAGAGAAGGAGACGTCTGAGAGAAAGAAGAGGACACCAGGACAACAATTGAACATATTGTAAATAAAAAAGAAAATTTTGTAATCACTGAATTTGTCTTATAAGTTCAATATTCCTAAAATGTTAAATACCAGTAATGTTAGGATTTTGGTTGTGCATTGCGTGATAATTTGGTCTTTATTCTGTGGTTTGATTTTATTGTAGTACTCTCACAGGTTATATTTATTTCTAAAAGGACATCCCTGTTAATCTAGACTCCTATAGTCATTTTCAGTCATTATATGGTGGATCATACATTGAGAAGGAAATCTTTCAGTTTGGGAAATAAGAACCCCTCTTAAGGTATAAGATTAACAGATTCTTGGTAGTTGCACATATATAATGGGATAACACATCACTGGTGAAGGTGCTTTCTTCTATTTGGTTCTAGTATATTTTTAGGATTCAAATAGCTCAGTAACTTTTCAGTTTATAGGTTGGGATATCTTACTCTTAAGGGAAAAATTCAAACTTAATTTGGTGTAAAAATGTATAGTATTTCATTTGGGTCGTAGGTTTCTGTTCTGTTATGGTTTTATTAATCACCAACAGAGGGGAGAGTGGATTAGAAAAATTCTATCTCATCATTTACGCTTTGTTTGAGGGGTCAAAGAAATTAAATTAGTTTTAGCTCAGTCATAAATTTGATCTTTTGAGATCAAAACAGAGGGAATTGTTGTGGAAAATATTTTTGTTATATTAATCAGGCATTTGTATGGAGAATAATAAAAGGTACTCCTGGGCTCTAAACTGTGTCTCCCCTCTGAGGCAGAAAGCACACAGCTCACAGGATGTTTGCTGTTTTATAATAATAATAATACATTTTATTTCAAGCGCCTTTCAAAACACTCAAGGTCACTGTACATGTAAAAACAATAAATGGTAAAAGCAGTCGTCATAATTAAAAGAAACAACACAAATTACACAGAGGAAAGTAATATAAAATCATAATGAAAAGGCAATCTTGAACATGTGGGTTTTGAGTTTGGATTTGAACACGGGTAAAGACTCGGTATTGCAGATGTCAGGGGGGAGAGAATTCCAGAGTGTGGGCGCAGAACGTGAAAAAGCTCTGCTCCCCATGGTGCTAAGACGGGCTGAAGGAACAACTAAGTGAGTGGTAGAAGAAGATCTAAGAATGCGGGAGGGAATAGAAATTTGAAGTAAATCAGAAAGGTATGGAGGGGAGAGATTGTGAATAACTTTAAAAGTAAGTAGGAGGATTTTGAACTGAATTCTATACTTCACAGGTAGCCAGTGGAGCTGCTGCAGGACTGGGGTGATGTGATGAAAAGAGGGGGTTCTAGAAATGATGCGAGCTGCTGAGTTTTGTACTGACTGAAGCTTGTGAATGGATTTTTGAGGAAGACCGAAAAGAAGAGAATTACAGTAATCAATGCGGGAAGTGACCAGACTATGAACAAGAGTGCAGGTGGAGTTAGTGGAGAGAGAGGGGCGAAGGCGATTGATATTGCGTAAGTGAAAGTAAGCGGAGCGGGTAAGGTTATTAATGTGAGAGGAGAAGGACAAGGTACTATCAAGGATGACACCCAGACTCTTGACCTGAGGTGAGGGGGAAATTATGGAGTTGTCAAATGAAAGGGAGAAACTGTCAGCTTTGGATAAAGTAGATTTTGTTCCCACTAAGAGGATTTCAGTCTTGTCATTATTCAATTTAAGAAAGTTGGAGGTGAACCAGCATTTTATTTCGGTTAAGCAGGAGATTAATGAAGGAGGTGGGAGTGAAGAGTTTGGTTTACAAGAAAGATAGAGCTGGGTGTCATCCGCATAACAGTGAAAATTGATGTTGAATTTCCTAAAGATATTACCAAGGGGGAGAATGTAGATGATAAAGAGTAGGGGTCCTAGAACAGAGCCTTTTGGAACACCGGTGGTAACTGGAGAGGAGTTGGAACGATATGACTTAATCTGAACAAATTGAGTGCGGCCAGAAAGATAGGATTGAAACCAGGCTAGGGGAGTGTGAGTGATGCCAATTGTATAAAGTCGATGGAGTAGGGTAGAGTGTGAAACTGTGTCGAAGGCTGCACTTAGATCAAGAAGAATGAGGATGGAAATTAGACCAGAGTCAGCTGCTATTAAAAGATCATTGATTATTTTTAAGAGGGCGGTTTCAGTGCTATGACGGGGACGGAAGCCAGACTGGAACTGTTCATAAAGGTTGTTGTGAGTTAAGTGAGAATGAAGTTGAGAAGCGACTGTTTTTTCCAATATTTTTGAAATAAAAGGTAAATTTGAAATTGGCCTGAGATTATTGTAATTGTTGGGATCTAGTCCAGGTTTCTTCACAATAGGAGTGATAACAGCAGTTTTGAAAAGAGATGGAACAATTCCAGAACCAAGAGAGGAGTGAATGATGGTTTTATGGTTGTCGAGGTCATTTGGCTTGACCCCTGATAGGATATTTTGGGTACTAAATCAGTTTTACTGGATGAAGACCTTGAGAAGAAAAGCTTTCTTGTTTTGAAAACAGATAGAACCTGGAGACAGTGTCTGGGCCCACCCCCCCCCCAACCTAAACAGGGGGGGTTAGTTAGTGCGATAAAAGGATGTCTTTGCGAACCTTTGATTAGACAAAAAACCGCAATGCCTGGGAAAAGGAAGTAGGTAACAAACTAAGCTTGTAAGTTTTTTTGTCTCTTGGAATTCCAAATGAATTAAATATCAATCAATCAATCAATCAAGTTTATTTGTATAGCCCTTTACAATAGCCGAACGGTACCAAAAGTGCTTTACAATAGAGCCATAAAACAATATGTAAGACATACGAAACATACAGATACAATAAAAAGGTGCTGTACTGGTGCAGTGCTGCTGGACGTTAAAAGCCATTTAAAAAAATACATAGAAAGGAGCAGACAAAAGGAGGAGCACCTAAGAGACCATATTACCCAGGTCAGAATTAAATGCTAATTTAAAAAAGTGGGTCTTAAGCTTCGTTTTAAAAAGGCTGAGATCAGTAGTGCTGCGATGTCAGGGGGTAGTTTGTTCCACAGTCTGGGAGCAGCGACGGCAAAAGAACGATCGCCCCACTGTTTAAGCCTTGGCCTAGGGACCTCTAACAGAAGCTGACCCGAGGAGCGCAAGCCTCTGCCACTATTACGAAAAGTTAAAATCTCAGACAAATAAGAATGGGCCAAGCCATAAATGGCTTTAAAAATAAACAGCAGGAGTTTAAAATCAATTCTAAAACGGACTGGAAGCCATGGGTAATGTGTTCGCGTCTGGACGTGCTTGTTAAAAATCGGGCCGCAGCGTTCTGTACAAGTTGGAGACGAAAAATTGATGACTGATTGAGGCCAACATAAAGGGCATTGCAGTAATCCAGTCTTGAACTGACGAAAGCATGGATTGCCTTCTCGAGATCCTGCCGACTAAGAAAGGACTTGACTTTGGCCAAAAGACGGAGTTGAAAAAAGCTTGAGCGGACAACAGAGCTAATCCGTTTGTCAAATTTGAACCCATTATCAAATGTTACCCCAAGATTTTTGACATGGGAATTAAAAAAGGGGGCCAGAGTACCAGAGTTTGTGGTGATAACATTTGACATAGATGGAGACCCAAACAAAATGCATTCAGTTTTGCTGTCGTTTAAGTGCAAAAAGTTTTGTGACAGCCACTGCTTTATATCTGTAATACATTCCAGTAGCTTAGTAAAGGCAGTGTTTTCGTTTGGCTTCATGGGCAAATATATCTGCAAGTCGTCGGCATACAAGTGAAAACACAGGTTGTGCTTTTTTATAATTGATCCCAGAGGTAACATATACATTGAAAACAAAATAGGGCCGAGAATAGATCCCTGTGGCACCCCACAGGGCAGCGATGCCTTTGAGGAGCGGTGGTCACCAATCGCGACAGAGAAACTCCTGTTTGCCAGGTATGACCTAACCCACTGGAGAGCGGTGCCACGGATGCTGACGTGCTCTAGTCGAGATACAAGGACTGCATGGTCAACTGTATCAAAAGCTGCTGTGAGGTCCAGCAGTACCAGCACAGCAGGGTTCCCAGCGTCGACAGACAAGGCAATATCACTATGTTGGGATCTAAAACCAGACTGAAATTTATCAAGAATAGAATTGGTCTCCAAGAATGTCTGTAGTTGAATAAAAACAACTTTTTCTAAAACCTTAGAAAGAAAGGGCAAGTGGGAGACAGGCCTAAAATTGGAGAGCACAGAGGGGTCAAGGTGCGTTTTTTTATGAGGGGCCTAACCATAGCGTGTTTGAAGGCAGCTGGAACAGACCCTAAGCTAAGACGTGTTTATAAAAACAAGCAGGCTTGACCCAACAGAGCTCAGAACCTCCTTCAAAAACTTGGCTGGGATAACATCTAAGGGACAGTTCGTGCGTTTCATGCCACTAACCACCTTAGTAAAAGAAGACAAAGAAATGGTCTCAAACCGCTCAAATACAGCAGTCTGTGCCAGAGGAGCACAGACATCATCAAAAGACAAATTCATATTCATATTACAGATATTCTGCCTGACTGATGCCACTTTATCAGTGAAAAAAGACACAAACTCCTCACAAGTTGCAGTGGAGGCATCGGACAGGACAGTAGGGCATGGGTTAATGACAGAATCAATAGTATTAAATAGCAGTCTTGGATTATGAGAGCTATTAGCTATAATGGAGGACAAATATTTGGACTTAGCTTCCTTTAGCACTCTCTGGTAAGCAGCCAAACTGTCCTTTAACCGGCCCAGTGATACATGCAGTTTATCCTTTTTCCACCGCCGTTCAGCCTGTCTGCATTGTTGTCTGAGCAGACGGGTATGGTCATTCAGCCAGGGATCTGACTTAGTTTTAGTAATTTTTTGCCAAAAAGGAGCAACAGAGTCAAGAATCGCAGAAGATGTTAAATGAAAAGTGGCTAGTAGGCTGTCAGGACAAAGGGGAGGAATCAACCCACAGTCATCAGACAGCTGAGAGTTTCCAAAGGCAGCAGCAAACTCCCCAGCCGTTGATGGAGTAAAGATTCGGCGTCTGCGAGCTGGGGAAACTGGCTTATTGGCAGGTGGGGGGCAGCAAAAGCAACAGGGAGGTGATCCGAGATAGCAGTGTCGACTATTTCTCTGAGGGAAACCAAAAGCCCATGAGAGATGACAAGATCAAGAGTGTGCCCATACTCATGTGTTGGTGCATTAACAGATTGAATGAGATCAAAGGAGACTAAAAGGCCTTTGAATTCGTTGGCCCGTTGATTTGCTGCACAACAAACATGAATATTAAAGTCTCGACAAATCAGCAGTTTATCAAAGTTTGGGAGAAACTCAGACAGAAACTCTGCATCAAATATGCATATTTTAAATGTTTGCCTCTGATAATTGTTTCTCCTTTACTGCCAAATCTTAAACCGGGGTAAGACTGGCCTTCAGAAATAAGCAGGAGCAGGCCCATATTAATTTCAACACATGACAGGAAAATGGCGCTCGACTTTCAGACGACATTAACACCAATCCGAAGAGCCAGCTTCTTCTGCCGAGGATCAGAACGCCAAGGTCCCCGCCCTCGACTGCCACCCGTTGCACAATGCACCCAAATTGTGCAATAGGTGAATGTCACCTCTCTGGTGGGGAAGGAGCCTGAGCTAGTGCGCGAGGTTGAGAGGTTCCGACTAGAGATAGTCTGAATTACTTTGACGCATGGCTCTGGCTCTGGAACCAGTCTCCTTGAGAGGGGCTGGACATTCTTCCACTTTGGAGTTGCCCCTAGTGAGAGGCGCCGAGCAGGAGTGGGCATACTTGTTACCCCTCATCTTGGTACCTGTATGTTGGGGTTTACCCCGGTGAACGAGAGGGTGGCCTCCCTCCGGGGGGACGGGTTCTGACTTGTGTTTGTGCTTATGCGCCAAACAGCAGTTCAGATTACCCACACTTTTTGGAGTTCTTAGAGGGGGTACTGGAGAGTGCTCCTCCTGGGGACTCCCTCGTTTTGCTGGGGAACTTCAACGCTCACGTGGGCAATGACAGTCAGACCTGGAGGGGCGTGGTTGGGAGGAATGGCCTGCCTGATCTGAACTCGAGTGGTGTTCTGCTGGTTGATCTTTTGAGATCAAAACAGAGGTCCCCTGCCTGATCTGACCAGTGATGACATGTTTAGCTGCATGTCATCATTCAACCGCTGGTTGTCTAGGTGGTGTCCTGAAAACGATGTGGGCTACATTGATCAATCAATCAATCAAATTTTATTGTCAATTACAATTTGCATTGCAATCGAAAAATCAGTTCCAGTACAACCGTCCATCGCATACACTTAACCAAACAAACATCTTGGGGGAACGATTGACTGAGGCCTTGCGTTGCCAGGAACACAGCCAGTCGGCCGCTGCTAATCAGCGCAGCCGTTAGGCGCATTCCTCCAAACAGCCCCGGACCCCGTCTACACGGTGCCCACGGGGCGCTGCCCTTGAAATCTGTTGAAGGAAGATTAAAAACATGGGGGTAGTGGAGGGAGAAAAAGACAAGAACTCATCATATTGTAAAAAACATTACAGTATAAGAAATCCTACGAAAAAAACTCATTGCATAAAAAGCACAAATATAACAAGACATAATAGCAGAAGGAGAACGTTTGAGATTGGTCATGTGTAAGTTCATGAGATAATGTAAGTCAGTAGTGTGTGTATGTTGTGTGGAATTCTGTATGTCCATGAACGCCGTCCCCCGGCAGGCAGTGTCCTTGATGGAAAGTCTGTATCACTTCACAGCCAGCTGGACGCCTCCACAGATGTCTTCCAGGGGAGGGAGAGTAAGCAGGGGGGAGTAGTTCTGTGCGATTTCGCCATAACAACGCAGGGGAAAATTTAGATACAGGGAGTCTGATTTAAATACACAATTTGTTTTGAGAACAAGCTGAGACACTTTTCCTTCAGCTTTAAAAGTCTTTTCATCACTGGCTCCAGGGTCCAATTTTCCAAATTAGAGGGCTCTTTTTCGCGTTTTCACATCCAGATGTTATCCCATCTCGCCCCTTCCAACCACCGCAGTCAGCTTGTCCAGCCTGATGTTCTGTTCATTCACTGCCTTTGTGATTGCGTCGTACCCCACTGGTAGTCTCATAAAGGCTGAATTAACTACCAGCAGTCGCTGAAGTTGCTGATACATCAGAAAGCCCCCAAATCCAATAAGGAGGAATCCGAGAATCGTAAATCCAAATATATACACGTCTTCGGCGTCCTCCACGGAAATCATTGAGAGGCACACCGTGGACCATCTATTCCACCGATCCTCGGAGTATCCCGCAAAAAAGGTTCCATCGGGACAGGAATGCTCCCCGTTCCTTTGCTTTCCAGTTGAAAATATTTGATCAATGGCATTTAGAGACCAGCTGACGAGATCCATAACTGGTGAACTTTCTGGGGAAAACCTGGTCTGATCCGGAGACACGGCATCCATCCTACTTTGGATGGTGCAGCTCTTCTTTCTAGGAATCTGGCCGGATTTATTAGTTCTCCTAAATGCTGACAACCCAGGGTCCAGACGAGGAACCAGAGCCGTAGTTTAACACACCTCTCTGCAGCTTCTGTACTGTTACCCACCCATTACCGTATTGAGATGGTTTCTTTCCCACGGCCAAAACTTAACAGATCAAAAACTGATCTAAAAGGAACAAATCATAAAAATCTAATAAAAATCAATACGACTCCCCTTGAACCAAAAAATTTATTAAATTTATTTTGTCTCACAGAAACCTGACTACAAGAGGACTACGTTAGTATAAATGAGTCAACTCCCTCCAATTATTCAAATTTCCACATTCCCAGATCTGTGGGAAGAGGAGGAGGAGTGGCAACCATCTTTCAGTCTGATTTATTAATTAGTCCAAGGCCAACTAATAACTACAGTTCTTTTGAACATTTAAACCTCAGTTTCCCTCATCCAAATTGCAAAGCAATAAAACCTCTTCTGTTTGTTGTTTTGTATTGTCCACCGGGCCCTTACTCTCAGTTTTTGGATCAGTTGTCAGACTTCTTATCTGATTTGGTGATAAACACTGACAAGGTTATTATAGTGGGGGATTTCAACATTCATGTTGACACAGAATGTGATAACCTTAGTGTAGCCTTTAAAACTATCCTAGATTCAATTGGTTTTGCCCAAAATGTGCATAAACCGACGCACTCTTGGCTCCATACTTTAGACCTTGTGCTGACATATGGCACTGATTGTGAATAATTAACAGTATTTCCTCACAACCCTGTCCTATCTGATCATTTTTTAATAACATTTGAGTTTAATCTAACTGAGTTCTCCACCCCCAAAAGAGGGTTCCATTATAGTAGATCTTTATCAGACAATGCTGCATCAAACTTTAAAGAGTCTGTCCCCCTTTTAATATCGTCAGTATTGCAGAAATACCCTGCAGATAGCAGCAATGTTGTTTCTTCCCATTCACAAATAGATGTCTTTGTCAACGGTGTGACTTTGTCATTGCGTTCTGCATTAGACAATGTAGCTCCCTTGAAAAAGAAGGTGATTATTCACAGGAAGCTGGCTCCCTGGTTTAATTCAGAGCTGCGTTCCTTGAAGCACAATGTTAGGAAATTGGAAAGAAAATGGCTCTCTACACAACAAGAGGAATCCTACTGTTGTGCCATGTCAGGACGTGACAAACTTGCATTAGTTCGGGACATGACGGACTGCATTTCCCATGATGCAAGGTGGTCAAAATGGCCACCAACTCCCATCATGCAACGCGGCCCAAAATGGCCGGCGCCCTAGCAACCGATAACGTTGCTAGGGTAAAGTTGATAAAACTCGGTTGCACCTCGCAATCGGCCTTCTTCCCTGGCTCGCTGCCAAACTGAGGAGACATACAGCTGTACTCCGTGGATTAATTACCCACACGCCACGTGCTCGAGTTTCTCGCTGGACCGAGATTTTTCGACGCAACGTTGTTCCCTGCTTTTCGCACAGGAGGTCGACTCAAAAAGGTACCTTTAATTCCCTCTGATCAAATACTGGAAGCCGCCTTATCTCCCAGTGATCGAGAGAGGACGACGCGTTGTTTGGCCCAACAAGCGTCTAGGAGCCCAGAGAGAGAGAGAAAGACGAAGGAACTCTCTCAGTTTGGTCCCCGCTGCAGCCTGCGGACACCTGCGGTCGTCAAGACACGTTCAGGACGTCGCGTGATCCGGAGCGCTCCGGACCGAGGCCGGGACTTTCACTCCGGACCAGCCCCGAGGCACCTCAAAGTAACGGGTTCTCCCCTTTTATTTCTGTCTCACCAACAGGGTGTTTAGAAGTGCCTGGGCAGACGTAGAAATTTGTAGGCTTAGGTTAATGCTTTTATTCCACGACGAAGTTGGAATTATTTTGCTGAATATTTTCTTTGTATGTGCATGCATTTTTACATTTTGATTTTGCTGTGTTGATTTGTGATTCATCAATAACCCCGCCGTGGGTCATTGCTTCAGTTCTGTTCCATCTTCTTCCCTGCTTTCCCCCCCCCTCTCTCTTTTCGCTTCTTCTTATCAGTTTAATCTCTTTGTCCGAGCTCATTCCGCGGCTTTTGCTTTAAACTCCCAGTTAGCCGCGCCCTCTCGAAGCAAGGCATTACCCCATCAGCGTAAGCGTGGTTACGTCATTAGGACCTCCCCTCACGCTTCACGTAAATTGATAGACCACACGTCATCGTAGCAGCCATCTTGGGAGGGTGTCGGATGACTGGACTGTAGGTAGCTTAGCTGATAGCTTTGTAAGGCATCAAAGCGTCCGGTGGGACTCTCAAAGCTCCTCTGTCTGTCAATGCTATGTCAAATGCCGGTGTTTTGAGGGCGGTGTTAAACCACTGTGAGTTGAGTTGAGATCTGCTAACCGCTCATTTTAATCCATTGTTTATTTTTGCTTTGTTCTTTTATTCCCACATATATATTTTGCATGTTTTAGATCTAGTAGTGAGTAAGAATTCCAAAGTTGTTGAATCAGAGAATTACTGTAACAGGGAATTGCTTTTGGTTCAATAAAACCAACGACTGCGGAATAGACATTGTTTTGTGTTCAATCCAATTCACAGTTGCATGGTTATTCAGAAATCAGAGCTAACCTCCTTTGGAGTTAACATCTGACATTAATACAGAGACAATATCATTGGATGGTGATAGACGAATAAGGATTTAAACTCTAATTGCAGTTACATTGGGGTTCTCACAGCCTGCCGGATAAACCTCATCGGTCACAAGTCCGACCAGATCATTTATCCCAGCATAAATGAGTTCATAACAGCAAATTAACTAATGCATTAGTGGTATAAGTACTTACAAGCTTATAGCTAACATCACCACCATTTGAACTATATTTTGTTGTAGCGGAATTTTGAGTTGAATGATTTATTATTTAAATTATAATGCCAAATTATAATTAATAATAATAATAAGCATATTCAACCATCTTCTGGCATAACACTACCTAATCTGGAGGGACAGTCTATTGTTGTATAACAAGACCCTTCGCAGAGTTAGAGTAGCATATTTTTCATCATTAATTGAGGAGAATAAAAATAATCCTAGATTTCTCTTCAGTACAGTTGCCAAACTTACTCAGAGTCACAGCTCCATTGATCCATCCATTCCCTTAGCTCTTAGCAGTAATGATTTTATGGGATTCTTCATAAATAAAATTGATTCCATTAATAATAAAATAATTTGCATCCTCCCAAACATGATTACCTCGTCCTCAGTAAGTGAGGCAGCGTTGGAGGAATCTTTAGAACCTGCGCAGTGTCTGAACTGTTGAGAAGCAGTAGAGCTTTCTGAGCTATCTACAATTTTAGCTTCATCTAAACCTTCTACCTGTATGTTAGACCCAATCCCAACCAAGTTGTTTAAAGAGA
Source organism: Fundulus diaphanus (assembly GCA_037039145.1). NCBI lineage: Eukaryota > Metazoa > Chordata > Actinopteri > Cyprinodontiformes > Fundulidae > Fundulus > Fundulus diaphanus. Next base: position 9,269,693 of record CM073139.1, read on the forward strand.
TATTCCCTTTGATCAGTGGCACTATTTTAGACATGATTAATCTATCCTTAGTAAATGGATATGTACCACAGGCTTTTAAAGTAGCTGTTATTAAACGTTTACTTAAGAAACCATCTCTTGATCAAGATGAATTAGTAAATTACAGACCTATACCTAATAAATCCGATCAGCCATTCTTGCGTAGTAGATTTCTTGACATCACAGCGCCCCCTAGTGATGGACGATCCTCAAACGCGGGTCACATGTGCAAAATCTTATTTGGACTATGTGTTATGAAGGGCATGTCAAAATGTGTTATGGTTTTAGAATAATCAGCAATTACATTTAGAGCTAGCTAGCTAACAATCACTTATTTTAGCATTACTTTTCAAAAAAGTCAAAATTCCAAAATCCGCCGTGTTAACTTTTTTTATTTGTCCATGACAAGCTTATATATGAAGTTTTGCGCGGATTGCACAAAAAATGTAGGAGGAGTTTAACAAGAAAGGTTTAACCTTTTAGCCATGTAGCGCGAAAACTAGCTGGGAAACGAAGGGTGTGCCAATTCCCTTTATTTTGCAGAATCATCCAATAAACAAAGTGACATCAAGTTTTTGAGTGTAGGACCAGGAGTCCGTTCTTCGTACGTTGCTTAAAACATCCAAGATCAAATGAGACATCCAAGATGATTTCATCCGGCTAATCATGATCCGGCTAATTGGGTTCTTCGAACACGCCTGTTGTTTACGATTAGTATGGCTGGATTGAGTTATCTGAGACAACTGCGCGTGCCTGCGTTTGTTTAAAAGGGGAAATGTATCGATAGTAGAAACATTGATCAGCAACGCTGCTATTGGCTGTTCAGCATGGCCAAAGAACGCCCACAGTATTTCTCCCAAGCAGAACAAGAGCTTGGAAGGTTATGCTGAATTTGAGTCATTAATTAAAACACCTCAAAATCTGTTAAAGCCAGGAGAGAGGGCTGGCAAAAAGCAGCAGACAAATTAAATGTGTAAATACTGTCCATGGTAGATGTTTCTATCACTTTCTACAGTATGAATTTTTGCATTTTAATAATCTCATATTTACTTTGTTTATTTATGTCAGAGCCTCCACTGGACCCACTAGAACATGGGGACAAGTAAAAGTGAAATACAAGAATATTCTACAAAATGGTAGCCTTTAATTATTATACTTTATTTTAAAAAGGCACTTGTTATGTCAAGAGATCCAAATTTCAGTGTCATTCCTTAGACACGGGAAGTAAAGGACATGTGCAAGCTGGGAATTTTAACAAAAAAAAATCTTTATCCATAAAAAATGAACATTTTCCTTTTCCAAGTCATCCACAGTTTACATGCTAAAACTGTATTGCTCCGTGGCTAGATAATCCATCCATAGTTTTTTCTAATCCAATATATGGCTGGACAGGAAGCAAGCCTTTCAAAGTAAACTAAACTTCACAATAAAATGGCCCGAACAAATCTTCTTACTGAATATGATAAAAATAAAAAGCAAACCATCATACAAATAACTTGAATATTTTAGATTTATGGCTCCAACACCACTTTTTCCTCTTTAAAAGCCACTGTTAAATGATGTGTTTGTTTATAACAGCCACCAAGAAAATCTCTCTACAATTACACTGTCGCGCTGCGCTAAAGGATCCTGTCTATTGCGCAATAAGCGATTAATTCGAAAAACTCTGAAATTATTCTTGCACCTTCCGCAACAAGTTGCAGTCGTAAAAATGGACATGGCTACGGCAGACTTCCCTATCTCCTCCGCTTATACAGCCGTGATCTAATCTTGTTTACATGAAATAAGCCTGCTCTCGAGCAGGCTTAAGCTGGCGCACATGTTGCTATGACAACAAGTGCAGGATGTGTTTCGAAGAACCAAACGATCCAAGATCATGCCAAATCGTCAACAATGAAATCCTGATAACTGAGTTAGCGACGTACGAAGAACGGACCCCAGTAGTTTGGTGGTTACAGGCGTAAACGCATTGTCCTTTGTTATAGAGCCCCTTAGTTGTTGAGGGGTCTGAATTTCTGGGTTTGAGTAGGAGTGCACGTTCTGAACTTAGATACCTGATCCAATTGATTCGTTACAAAGCCGCGTGGGATGCACAACACGTTTTAATTCCGTAATAATAATAATAATAATAATAATAAATAATTTAAAAACACACGAAAAACAATAGTGTTCTCTGCTCACAGAGCAGACGATCGGCATAGCCGTTCTCCTGCACTGCGGGCTTGGAACCCTAATAACTAGAACTGCAAGCAGTTATTAACGGGTTCCAAGCCCACCCACGCCCCGCCCCCTTGGGCATTTTCCTGGACTTCAGTTCAGCGTTCAACACCATCATCCTACAGCATCTGGTGGAAAAACTGGAACATCTGGGCTTCAGCACACCCCTTCGCAACTGGCTGCTAGACTCCCTCACCTCCTGACCTCTGTCGGTCCGGGTCGGACAGAACACCTCTGATGTCATCACCCTCAGCACGGGCTCCCCTCCGGGCTGCTTATGTTCAAGAACAAACCCTAATCTACTGACCACTATTTTCTCCATCCATTTACTTAAATGAGAAGTTAAAGCTATTGGTCTATGTACTGTTATCACTACGTGTTGGATACACTTTGTATGTTAACGCAGATTAACAGCAAGCCAAACTCAATTTTCATGAGCCAGGAAGCTGAGCGTCTTGCTCCTTTATTAAGGTCTTCTCACAATGTAGTACAATTGTGCGGGAAGCTCAATGAAAGCACTGAGTGAAGCTACAAAGAGAAACAAAAATAAAATGTGCATTAGCTCTAAATGCACAGAACAAACTTCCAGCATTAGAAAACATAAATTAGAATTCACTCAAGCTGTTGCTAAGAAAACAGTTGCGCCAGTTATTACTACCATCCAAGAAAAAACTATTGGGACATGGCTAATTCCTGGAAAAACGTATTTAGGAAAAACAATCTCTAAATAAATTCTAATAAAACATATAGTGCCAACAGAACACAGATTGAATTTACAGCCATTGCTTTCGGAGGTGTTGGAAAAGATTTACAAAACAGGAGGCGAAGTTTGTACGGTAATAGGCAGGCTTTCTCTCTGCAAATATCACTTCCTTACTACCGCCACCTCTGATACCCACAATGCAATGCTTCCTCAAGATTTGCCTTAAAAATAAAATACAGATAAACCAATACTGTAAAAGTTCTTCTTCTCAAACCAAATTATTAAGACACACCTCCAACTTTTAACCTTGGGCAGAACACTCCCCGCCTGGCATTACCGATGCCACTACTTTTTATCAGTCACTTCCGTCTCTAAGAGCATAACAACATCTGAGATGGGACGCAAATAAGTCTTGGAGACGCCCTGAGATGATGTCCTCACTTCCACCTTTCTGACTTTTCCATCACTGCTTGGAAAAGTGGTTGTGATGATGGCCATTGTCCATTCGTTTCTGTGTGCTTGATTTTGCTTCAACAACACAATGTCGCCTGGCTGAAAGTCGCGGTGCGATCTATGCCACTTGCGTCTTGATTGGAGGGTGTTGAGATATTCGTTCCTCCAGCGACTCCAAAACACATTGGCGAGAGCCTGCACTTGCTTCCACTGGCTTTTGAGCATGTCTTTTCCACAAAAATCTCCAGGTGGAGAGAGAACGTGCTGCTTCTGGGTCAATATCATTGCATGACATAGTAGGAATGGTGAGGAAGGATCCGTTGTGATAGGAACTGTTAAGAATTAAAAAATATATCTTAGTAGGGGTGTCTCCCTTCTCTGTTGCTGGGTAGAAGAACAGGGCGTTTTATTGCCCTGAGGGGGGTGGTCAGAAGGAGAGGAGATCAGTGATCCTCCCTCTGAGCCATGCAGGAGGAGTTTTAAGTTGATAAAAGGAATGTCTTGGTAAAACTTACTTCAGACAGACAGACAGACTTCTGGACCGCGCAATGAAAACATCTAGATTGGTAATGTAACTCTGTCTCCATATTTAATTTCTATGAATTAAATATGCATTTAAACTGTTCTACCTCTGATCAATGCTTCCTCATTTATAGCCAAATCCGGAACTGGGAAAGATGGGTTTTTCATAGACATGTAACAGCAAGCCAGTAAAACCCGATCTTATCATGGTGCCGAAACCCCTCGGATTTTGGCTGTGAGTGAGGGTCTGTTTGAAAATTGGACGCGAAAAGAGGACTAATTCTGCAGCATCACCGGTCGACCGGAAAAATGTAAGGAGATTTTTCTCCATTGGCAGAATGTTAGCTGTTTAGGCCAAATTTCTGTGGTGCTGTGGTTTAAGTTTCTCTCTTCTCAAAATATCAGAGGTTGAACAGAGCAACTAGTGTGAGAGGTTTGAATGGAATTTATGTTGAAACCGAGAAATGATTGAATTTATGTGTTTGTTGACGTCAGAAAAACGTAGAATTGGTTATTAACCTAAATGCCAAGAAGCCTTGAAATGGTGAGGCAAAAAATAAAATAAAACGAAATAAAAAAGATAAAAACATAGACAAAAAAAAGGATATGTTCGGGGATTGGCCAAACGACAACCAGATTGACAAACTGGTAATTTTATGGCTGAGGTGTTGCGCTACCTCTTGAGAACTTGGGACGCTCATAAAGAAGCAGGGGATAGGTTTGTAATAGAGAAAGAAAGATAAGAAATTAAAAAGGGGCCCCAGGAAAACAATAGGATTGTTTTCTAGTTATCGAAAAATGGGGGTTTTCGAGAACACGACGATCAGACGAGGAGATTTTAAAATAAGGACACGTTTCGTCGACTACGGAAGGGACGAGGGTCTCTCTGTGACGCGCCAGGCTGTCTGTCTTAAATGTTATGTTTGTTACTTCTTGTCTAACACTTTTGTCTCGGTAATATGGGATCCATGGTTTGCGAGAAGGAGAGATTGGTTGGGCCCTGCAGCTCTGCATAGTATGGGTGTCTGTGTGTATCTCTGCTTGGGTGTGTGTGTGTGTGTCTTCATGAGGGTGTGAATTTCTCCACGTGCGTGGGCCTCAAGATAAGAGCAGTGACTGGGGAGCAGATTTAATTTTGTTAAGTAAAAAGTGATAAGTAAAATATGGGTGAAAATAAAAACTAAAGGGGAATTTGGGAATCATTGGAAAAAAGGTTGATGCATTAATGATGTTTGTTGAAGTGCAGGACAACTTTCAATGCAGTAAAGCATTTGAGGTATTGGCTGCAAGCTGATTGGGTGAGTTGCATTGGAGAGAGACCACGGCCTGCATTTTGGTGAGTTTTGGAGAAAATTTTTATTTTGAACTGTAGCCTAAAAGTTAGAACGAGGTTAGACATTTTGAAAAATTGTTGAAAATTTGGGAGAACATCTGTTTGAGGCATTATAAATTGGGAAAACACAAAAAAGGGAAGATAACTTTTGTTAGGGTTGTGATGAATGGCCTCTTTGTCCTGGAGGGAAAACCAACACGGACACGGGGTTTTGCCTCTGTCCCCTTGTCTTTATTGTCACACATCACATGAGGTCAGGAGGATTTAATCACAGTCTTGAGTTTACAACATGGGGGTAAACACAGAAGGGAGCAAGTTTCATTGTGGGTGATGATCAAATCACCAGATTTATGCGCAGTTAGATACAGGAGACATTCCTCGTCTGGGGAAACCATTTTATCTAAGGTTAAAAACAATGGTACCTTCCTGAAAGCAAACTCTTAAAACAAACCTAATGCCTGTAGCTTCATAAAATAACATGATAACATTTATATTTTTCTAACACCTTCTGTTATAGTGTAATTTTAACTAGCGTTATCTATTGCAAAATAGCATTTTAAAATGCCTAATGAATGTATATACTTTCAGACATGAAATATAATTTGCGATTAAAATAGTGATTAAAAGGTTTTTGTTGTTTGATAGCCCTAGTTATAATAGATAAATAAATAAATATAATCCGTCAGACTTCAATCTAGCTGTTTAATAGAGAGTAGTAAATGCTATCAGCTTTTGCTCATTTGCAGGCCTGGGAAAACTACAGTAAGCAGAACTAGACAGAGTTAAAAGTTGGGTTAAACTGTACCTTAATAGTGTGTGCAAACTGATATTGCGGTTGATTTGACCGATTTTGTTAACCCTGCATTTAGTCATGAGTCAATTTTGACGTTATCCTCAAAAGAAGCAGCTAAAATTGAGGAATTTATGACTAATGTTAATGGTTTGCATTGTTTTATTATAGATACTGATATTGCAGAACGACAGAAACTAGTAGATACAGAAAATATTACGGGATCATCGCAGGACGGTCCCCACAGTATTCATTGTATGTAATCACTTTTACATAGTCCCACGAAATGCAGATGCCCTTGTCACACAGTAATTTAAGAACACAGGAGTTTTCTAGTTGTTCACTTGGTAACATGCAACTTCTGGTGAATAAACTCCCCAGTATCAGTGCTGGTGGTCGAACATGGCTGGCTGAATTACAAAATTTGACCAAAGGCTTGCAACTGGCTCTCGGTGATTTTAGAGCCATTTTAAGACTTTCTGTGTCTGCGCCTGTAATAACGGATATTGAAAAGGTTGCTCAAACGTTTCATATGCCTGATGAAACTTTATTGTCTTCAGTAATTTCTTCCTTGGAAGTTGCAATTGTACATCACTTTCCCTTATCCATATCAATTGAGGTTCCTAAATTTGACTGGGACCCACAACAGCGTCCTGCAGATTACATAACTCAAGCTGCAGAGAAATGGATCAAACACACAGGTGTGGATGCTAAAACAAATTGCTTCAATCTGGGTGAATTATTTAGAGGGGCAGTTTTGGATGGGGTTCCTTCTTTAGTGTTCCTGCTTATGAAACAAAATCCTGATATGCCTGGGTGTTCGTATGCTCGCTGGGAAACCTGTTTGATCGACTATTTGCATGTGGCTCAAAGGGAGGACAGACAGTCGAAGCAAGACTTAGAGGACTTGCAACTTCAATTACTTAAATTACAGTTAATAGAAGCAAAGCGGAAAGTGACCAAGAGAAAGCAGGAGATGTCACAAAGAAATGTCTCTGCGGGTGCATCATGTGGTGCTCAGACCCTGACGGTTCCACCACAGTCTAATTTCATTCATGGAGGGGGGCCACCTCCTCCGCTTTTCTATTCTTTATTTGATTCCAGATTTGTTGATTCTGTGTATGGACGGGGTTCTCATTGTGACAGTCAGTGCAGACATGGAGGAAGAACCAAGAGACCGAGTAGACGGGGCGGACATGTCAGAACTTTTGACCATCTACAGACATCTGCTTTAAATGTGGTCTCTCTGGGCACTGGGCCAGGGACTGTTTCGCATCACCAAATCCTGGCATGACATCCTGGCATGGGCTCACATCCGGAAGGTCAGTACCCCAGAAAGGGGATAACGTTCCCATGAACAATGTTTCCTCACCCTGGAGAAGTGGCCAGCGCTCATGAACAGTGCAGATCCCAATGATATGAATTTTTGCGCACATTGGAGCCACCTGTTTCATCAGACACTGAGTCGTGGACTGATACTTTGTCACTGAGGTGCTTGCAGAGATGTTGCAGCGACCTACTGCCACACTGGGGGAAGAGATGTACAGTTCCAAGCATGGAAGCCTTTGAATATGAAGTCTTAACTCTGATCTCATGTTTGACTGATCTGTTGCATGACAATTCGAGTCCATCTCAGGTGCCGCAGCCTGGTATAAAACATTTTTAAGGTAACACATACACAGTTATTTCTACCAATATACTTCTGACCAAATTTAATGGGATGTGATTTCTCATGTTTTTGCTGTCTCTCCAACTCTTGAGCTTCTAGGCAAATGGATTGGTGCAGGTAATAACTTCTTAAGGCAGCCGATTGAGCAGATACCAGCAGTACAGGTTTGCAGTTTTTTAAAATATACTACTGTCTCTTAAATTTTTTTACTATGTAGCTGATATGTTCCTTTTAAACATGAGTTTTAATTCTATTATGTCCAGGACCGTATTGCTCATAATTGACAGCAGAAGGTGTATTTTACCATCACAATTATTAGCAGAAAATCCACTGGGGTGGAGATATTTTTCACATTTAGGGTTCTGTGATGCTGCATGCTCACAGCTGCATGCCATAAATTTACAGACTGGGAGTTCTTATCAGCTTTTACGACGTGGGGGGCTCTCGCTAGCAGGCACAGCGGTGTTCTGGGTGAGACGTCTTGTTTACTATTCATTGCAGAGACACGCTTTTTAGGTTACACATTAGTTAGATTATTCCTTATTAGCTCACAAGTATTGAGATTTTTCTATTGTACATATAACTGTTGCCTGCTAAAACATATCAGATTTTCTCCAGAATTTGCCATTGCCAGGTGTTTTATTCAGATAAAACCCAATATTTTATCAGTATGTAAGTACCTTGGAACATTCAGCATTCTCATACCATCAGTCATCATTTCAATGGGTACACTGATCTTACACAACTTTTGGAGGCCTTCTTGCAGATCTGTGGGATTATGAAATTGCATTATGTTTTGATCTGAATCCAGGATATAGGGCAGTGTTTTTCATATTTCAATTCAGATAATTATTTGCAGTTACTTGATTCCCTAGGATGATTAATACTATTCTTTGTTAATGTTTTGTAACAAAATTAATTTTGTTCCAAGCAGAGGGATATGACATAAACGTTTATATGATAACACTGTATCTTAAAGTTATATAGATCTTAAACTTTATATCAACCATTGGCACAAGTAATTTGAAGGAAGGGTTCTTCTGCAAGACCCCACGGAGGTATGTAACTGCGTTGTAAATCAGATAACGGTTGTTTAAACAAACAGAAAACCCCCACAAAAGACCTTACCCATGGCTCTCTGGAATGTTGGTTTAAGTGACTCACAAAACAGGCCGGAACTATAAAATTAGATTTAGTGGGCAAGTGTCAGACACCACGTATCTGCTAGAGACAGATTCTATGAGGGGGGTTCTTGGAAAAAGGCTTAAATAGTTTAAGCAGGACAATAAAGTGAATGTTAAATTAAATAGAAAAACTATAGGAACTAGAAAAAACTGGATAAAACAGAGATAAACAGAGGGTAACTTAATGCATATTTAGTTTAGTTTAAAATCATTGGTGTGTAAGGTAGGTTAGTTAAGGTTTCAAAGCCACATATATATGTTGTAGTAAACCGGATCAGGATTTGTAACAACTGGATAAAACGATAGGTGAACAAAATGGGGATTTGCTTTTTCTCTCAGATTAAAAGTAGGAACTTTTTTGCAGCATAGACATCTGAGTATGGAGTAAAGGGTACAGAAGCAAAGTGTGGTGACATCCTGAAAGGTTTTATGTGAAGTGGTGTGATGGATGGTAATCTTTAATCTTTAATTCAGAGAATATTCTGACATTTTTACAGGATAACAGTGTTATGGAAATATAATCACTTACATATAAAAATGTAGTTTAAAGTAATACAGATGTTAACTTTAACCCAGTGACCTGAACAGATGAGGATGTATGTAGAACAAAGGTTGGATTCACACTTCAGTGGGCATGTGTCAGGAAAAGGATGCACCGAGGCCATATGACAGTCTTGTGAGCAGATAAGTGCATGTCACAAGGTTTTACGATTGTTCCAGTTAACCCCAGGAACCGAGCTAAGAGAAGAGATTAAATTTAACGGTCAAAGGTTAGGAAACAGATGTTCTCAGCAGAAACTTAGAAAAAAGAAGGTTGGTCCAGCCCCCGCTTGGCCTATGTAAGTTTGAAAAGGAAGGAACGATGTGTACGTTTTGAGACAGGCTTCAGACCCAGGCAGAGAACTTAAGGTATCCGATGCTGTGATAAAGGTTGTGTCTCCCACTTTGGAATTCCAAGTTGTAATAAATATATGTTTAATTGTTGTTTTTGCCTCTGAATTCACTGCCTCTTCTCTTTGTGCCAAATCCTCAACCGGGTGAAACGAGACGAGTTAGGTGAATGGGCCCCACATGCGTCTCGTTACTATACTTTGATTTCACAACTACATTAACTAATTTTTGATTTTACAGACAGGGGCATCTTTACCAGAGATTAACGTATTTGTGTGGTTGCTGCATATTCTTACAGGACAGCGTAAGGACGGAGAAAGTGAAATTGCGATAAAATGTCTCATTAACTATTGCATTTCTAAAATGGGTTTTCATAGGATGGAGATAGAACAATGGAAGGTGGTAAGGATTAATGGGGATAATTCTAAACACAATTGGCTAAAGTTCTGTGCACAGACGAAATTGGAAATGGGGTGAAAAAGCTGTGAAGTGTGTTTCTTGTGGGAGTGTTCAGTTAATTTCATTACAGGATATGATTCCACATGACTGAAAGGAGTTTTTCGGGACCAGAAGTCAACCTCCGGAATTACAGGTAGCACACAACATTTGATATCTAAACGGTTGTTGTGTAAGTTTCAGGAGACATAAAATTAGGAGAAATGTGAAGGGAGTCCACCAACCCCCAACCTCGAAGGAGTGCGCGCTAAGGTCATCAACAGACAGATGTGGTGGGCCAAAGGATCAGGGGCCCTTCACATTCCAGGAGCCATGTGTACCAGCCAAACAGAGGGTTTAAGGGAACAATACCAGGCCAGCCTTCGGGTCAGACTGGCTGACTGGAAGGATTTTCAACTGCCACCCACCCGTGCCATCAGGCAACGGGGCAGCTCGATGCGCAGAGCCACTCGCGGATGAGGCAGCCGGAAGTTTATTTTGTTTTCGTTTTTTATTTTTAATAAAGATTAACATACAGTTGTGTGGAGACCGCGGTTGGAACACTGACTCTTTAAACCATCTTCTTTAAAGGCGAGAAGAAGACATCTCCGAGATGCAAGACATCATGACAACGATTGAATGCATTGTGTAAAAACGAAAAAAAAGAAAATGAGAGTTTTGTAACCACTGCATATGTCTTATAAGTTCCATATTCATAAGGTGTTCAATATTAGTATTGTTAGATTCTTGGTTCTGCATTGCATGATAATCTTTTTATTCTGTGGTTTGATCTGAGTATAGTGCTTTCATGGGTTATCTTTATTTCTAAGAAGACATTTTGTTAATCTAGGTTAGGACCCTTAAAGTCATATTTAGATCATATAATAGTTTCTGGTAGTTGCACATTTATCTTAGCCTTGCACCTCTCGGATAAAGGTGCTTACTTTTCTTAATTCTAGTAGGTTAGAGATTCAGATAGGTTTAGCAGCTTTTTAGCTTATACTTGGGTTATTTTTCATTTAAGGGGATCATTTGAACTTCATTTGATTTCATAAGTCGCCAACAGAGGGGACAGTGGGTTACAATATTACATCTTACTATTTACATGTTGTTTAAGGGTTTCAAGACATAGACTTAGTTTAGCCTAGTTATTGGTTTGATCTATAAGAGATCAAAACAGAGGGGTTGTTAAGAATTAAAAAATATATCTTAGTAGGGGTGTCTCCCTTCTCTGTTGCTGGGTAGAAGAACAGGGCGTTTTATTGCCCTGAGTGGGGTGGTCAGAAGGAGAGGAGATCAGTGATCCTCCCTCTGAGCCATGCAGGAGGAGTTTAAAGTTGATAAAAGGAATGTCTTGGTAAAACTTACTTCAGACAGACAGACAGACTTCAGGACCGCGCGATGAAAACATCTAGATTGGTAATGTAACTCTGTCTCCATATTTAATTTCTATGAATTAAATATGCATTTAAACTGTTCTACCTCTGATCAATGCTTCCTCATTTATAGCCAAATCCGGAACTGGGAAAAATGGGTTTTTCATAGACATGTAACAGCAAGCCGGTAAAACCCAATCTTATCAGAACCAAGGGTCTTGCATTGACTATAGATGATACTTCAGCCATTAGGGTACAAAGCACTTCATGAGTCAGACGGGTGTGTTTGTTCATCAGGAGCATGGAATCCAGTATTCTGCGAGTCACCCCAATCATCCTTTCCCAGACGCCACCCATGTGGGAGGCATGTGGAGGGTTGAACTCCCATGTACAACCGTTAGCGTGAAGATAGTTGAAAATGTTGGGAGGGTTTGTGCTTGGTTGTGTCATATCAAGCTCCACACTTGCTGTAATAAAGTTGGTGCCCCTATCTGATCGCATTTGTGTTGCTGGACCTCGTATTGCAAAGAATCGGCGTATTGCGTTTATGCAGCTGCAAGTGTCCATAGATTCAATGACTTCGATATGTACACCTCTTGTGGTCATACACGTAAAAAGTATTGCCCACCTCTTACTTTGTGCTGCTCCTCCTCGTGTGCGTTGAGTGACCACTGACCAGGGGCCGAACACGTCCAACCCAACATACGAAAATGGAGGGTTAGTGTTGAGTTTCTCTGATGGAAGATCCGCCATCTTTTGAGTCTCTAATTTTCCCCTAAGTTTCCTGCAGGTTATGCAATGGTAGATAACAGACGAGACCAGTCTTTTGCATCCTACAATCCACAGACTGGCTTGTCTAACCGCACTTTCTGTGAACTGCCTTCCTTGATGCACAAACATGGCATGATAGTGCAGGACAAGCAACTTTGACACATGATGTTTGCTTGGAAGAATGATTGGATTCTTGAATACTGCATCCAATGAAGCATGTTTGAGGCGACCTCCAACTTTTATGAGGCCTTCATCCATATAGGGGTCAAGAGTTACAATGGAGCTTGAGCTGTGGACGGTTTGATTGGCTTGGAGAGAAGTGTATTCGTCAGGAAAAGCTTCTTTCTGAACAGACTGGAGAATGAGATTACTGGCAGCAGGAAAATGTGCAGGAATTGACCTGGTAGCTAGATCGGCTGGATTCTGCTCTGATGCGACATAATGGCACTGCTCAGGGGATGTAGACTGGCGTATTCTGTGAACTCGATTATGTACGTAGACATAAAAGCACTTTGCATCGTTGCACACGTAGCCCAGCACTACTTTGCTGTCACAGTAGAATTTAACAGCGTTTGGTTTGTGGTCAAGTTCTTCCAGAATGAGCTCTGCTATCTCCACTCCTAGAACCGCTCCACAGAGTTCCAGCCGAGGTATTGTAGGTTCTGGTTGTGGTGAAAGTTTTGCCTTTCCAAGCACAAATCCAACCTCACACTGTCCCTCGGCATTGACTGTTTTCAAGTATGCTACTGCTGCGATAGCCCAACTTGAAGTGTCACAAAAGACACAATTCAGTGTAGATGGACTTGGAAAGGGAGGCTGGTACATAGCAGCGTGGCACTCTGAGGCTGCTCAGATGTTGGAGGGAAAATTTCCATGTTTCCCACGTATCCATTTTATCTGCACGGAGAGGAGCATCCCAGTTTTCAACTCCATTTGAGAGTTCACGTAACAAAACTCTGCCTTTTATTGTGACTGGAGATGCAAGTCCCAAGGGATCAAATATACTGTTAATAACTGAGAGAACCCCGTGGCGGGTGTAGGGATTGTCATTAACAGCTACCTTGAATGTGAATGAGTCAGTGTTTATGTCGCAGCACATTCCTAGGCTTCTCTGATCTGGTAGAGGCTCAAGTCTTTGATGCCAGAGGCCAGATCTTCTGATTTGAAGGCTTGCATGACTGAGACACTGTTTGAGGCAATTTTGTGGAGCTTGAGATTGGACTCAGCCAAGGATTCACACGTTCGCTTGAGCAGATCGATGGCTGCTGATTCAGTGGGAAGCGAAATCAATCCATCATCCACGTAGAAGTGTCTCTCAACCAAGTGTCTCGTATCTGTTCCAAACTTTGTTTCGCCTTTCTGAATGGCTCTTCGTAGGCAATAGATGGCTACCACTGGTGATGGGCTGTTACCAAAAACATGCACCCGCATACGGTACTCCTGGACCTCCTTTGACAAGTCATTGTCCTTATGCCACAAAAACCTCAAATAATCTCTGTGGTCTGGTGAGACTAGAAATCCGTAAAACATTTGCTGGATGTCAGCAGTGGCTGCAATGAGCTCCTTCCTAAACCGAATCAGCACACCAAGGAGGGTATTATTAAGGTCTGGGCCCGTCAGCAGTACAGAGTTAAGTGACACACCACACTGCTCTGCACTAGAGTCAAAAACTACCCGTATCTGACCAGGCTTCTGGGGATGGTATACCCCAAAAATGGGCAGGTACCAGCATTCAGTGTTGTCGATGGTGGGTGGAGCGATTTCTGCATGATGGTTCTCGAATAGCTTGTCCATAAACTCTGAAAACTGTTCTTTCATTTGGGGTTTGTTGTTTAGGTTGCGTCTCAGTGAGTTGAGTCTAGACAATGCTTGATCTCTGTTATTTGGAAGCGACAAGCGAGGGGACTTGAAGGGCAAAGGAGCAACCCAGTTGTTGTTTTCATCCTGATGAACTTCCTTTTCCATTATCTTTAGGAACGTTTCATCTTCAAAGGATAGGGCATGCTGGTTGTCATTCTCTGTGGTTGTCATTCTCAAACTTTCTCTCCAAGCTTTTCTTCTGCAGCATGAAGTGTTGAGCTGTGTTTAACAAACTTATTCTTGTGCTCCCTGCCGTAGCATGGTTTTTCTTTGAGGCTGATGCTGTTAGGACAAGGAGTGAAGAGAGATGGACGTCCATTGGACAGAATGTGCGTTTTGTAGACGTTGACAGTTGGCTTATGAGCGTTGAGGCATACTTCCCCCACAATTACCCAACCCAGATCCAGGCACTGGGCAAAGGGAGCGCTGGGGGGGTCCATTTACTTGTTTTCGTGCTTTGTGGACTTGTATGATGTCTCTGCCCAGTAAAACTGCTATCTCAGCATCTGGATCGTACTTTGGCAGGGGTGGGCAATCCTGGTCCTCGAGGGCCGGTGTCCTGCATGTTTTAGTTCTCTCCCTGGTTTAACACACCTGAATAAAATGATGGCTCGTTAGAAGCCCCAAGAAGAACACTGACATGCTGAAAAGGTTGTTGGTACTACCAGGGAGAGAACTAAAACGTGCAGGATGCCGGCCCTCGAGGACCAGGATTGCCCACCCCTGTACTTTGGTATGAGAGGAGTGAGGTGTTTCAAATGAGCGTGGGCCAGAGCCACTTCAGGCATAGGTATTTCCTTTCTATTAAACACTATCTCATCACATTCAATGAGAGGAGGGAGTTCTAGACATGGGCCTTGATATATTAAAGAATTATTTTTGCTCTTTAACAATGTATTATGGGAAAACCTGCTCAGTTTGATAACTTGTTTTAACTTTTGATATATAAATGAGAAGACTGTGTCAATGGTAAGGGCTGATTCTGAGAATCTGTTGAGCGTCATGTTTGTTTGAAAGCTTGTTGCTTTAATGCTTGCTACTTTGCGTGTGTGAAGAGCTTGTTGTTTTGATGTGCTGTATTCTGTGGGGAATAATAATAAATGTGTGCCTTATATTCTAACAGAAACAGTGTTTGAGTCCTTATTTGTGTTTGCCGATCTCTCCCGATCCTGAATAAAAATTTCATAAAACATTTTGGCGTTGTCGGCAGGATTGGAGGAGAGACTACAATACACAAATATGTTTAGAAATATGTTTAAAAGGAGAAATAAGAACTCTGATGAGAAAATTCAGAGGGAAGAGGTAGTTCCCGGATGGGAGTTTCCTCATTCTAAGCAGATAGCGCTGTGTTTGCACGATGGTGGGGGCAGACCGGAGCCGTGGAGCGGCCCGCTGGAGGCAGCGGGACCCGAAGAATTATTGAAAGTGTTGCAGAAAATTGAGGTGCAAAAAAAGGCTCCGGTGGACGGATTACAGAGGCGCTTGTGGATCTGTGCTACGGCGTGGAAAATGCAGTATGAAGCTGGCCAACAATTGAAAACTCAGCAGTTAAAAGACAGACAGGCAATGACTGAGCTGCAGTCTGCTGAGTCGCTGTATCGGCAGCATGTGCAAATGCTGACTAATCAGCTGGAACAGATGACCAGTGTTGCAGAAAAAGCTGTGGCCCAGGTGTCTGTGTTAACAAGGAAAAAACAGGGGAAAAAACCCCGCTGTTTTCCTCTGAAAAAAGTCCGTTCGTTTGTAGCTGGATTGGGGTCTGGGTGGGATCCCGAGAGCTGGGACGGTAATATGTGGGACGATGAGGAGGACAGTGATTCTGGAGGTCCTCCAGATCCACGTCCTTTCCCTCCATTGGGGGTTAAACCCGTTGTCCGAAGGAGAAGAGAGCAGCAGCATGTACCCGCAGCCTTCCGGCAGCGGATAGATGCTCAAGGTAATGATGTACTTGATGCTGCGGGACAAAATGTTATGGACTGGGTGGAACAGCCGCAGCCGCCGGCGGTGTCACGGACCATAACAGAAGATTACTCGCAGGATGAAGTTGCTCATATCACTAAAAAATTAAGGCAGCATCCGGGCGAACCCACTGATCTATGGGTGGCTCGACTGCTGGATGAAGGTGCAGAACAGATTGAAATAGATCACGGAGATGGCATGGCATTTGGTGGTCTGAGCACTGATGGGAATGTAAATGCTAATTATAGGCAAGAAGCGAGAAATTTGGGGGATCAGGCGAGATCATTGTTTGACGTGTGGTCTGAGGCAGTACGAGCAACATGTCCCAATGTATCTGATTGGCCCGAAATCTCTGGACCATGGTTAACATTAAAGGAGTGTGTGCAGAGGCTGACGAGGCTGTGTGTGCGTGATTTGTTACCAGTGGGGATGGTGGCTTGCTGATGCAAGTGGCTGTTCCGAAGGTGGTGAGAGATCAGTTGATTAAAACTGCCCCACAGCATTATCGGGCAGCTATGCTTACTGTGATGCTGGGAGCTCCAGATGCCCCGATGGAAACCATTAAGGCTCGAATTATGGAGCTGGGGAATCTGGGAGAATGGGGCAAGCAGGAGGAATGCAGACCACGAGTTCAACCAACTCCGGTCCGCAGACCGCAAAGGGAGCGGGGGATAAATGAACAGGGTCCACCACGTAACATGTTGTGGAAGGCACTGATTAATGCTGGGGTGCCTGCTTCAGAGATACACGCATTACCTACTGATGAGTTGAGACAGATGTGTCAGAAGAGAGGCTTAAAGGTTAACTGTGCAGGATTTGGTGCTGAGCTGGACCCATTAAATTCTTTGATTCAGCTGTTGCGAGAGGCGATTCATCCCACACCATCGGCTCCACCTGCTGAAGAATCTGAGTCTGTTGTGGGCAGAGAACCTGCTAAGGTGGTTGAGACTGAGGTGTCAGAGTCTGAGGAATCCTCGGGCAAAGATGTGAAAGTAAGGAGAGTGAAAAAAAGGAAAAGAAAGAACAAAGATAGAAGGAGGTGCAACATGTACCCTGATCTGACGGATCTGATGGAGTTTAACTAGGATTGTGCAGCATGGAAATTCGTGGGAGGACAGATTGAAGTTTTTATGTTTGTATGTTGTTGTTTTTTTTTCCGCGCAGGAGAGCGTTCTGCGTGCAAACAACAGCTGGTCAAGGCAGTTATATTGAAAAAAATCGTGTCTGATAATCATGACTTAACAGATTGGAAGCCTAAATTGATGCAAGCAGTGGCCCAATTGAATAATAGGCCAATTGCTCCAGGGGCAGTCTTACTGTCTCTGCATTTGACAAACTGAGAAACCGCTCAGGATTATATGTGTGTATAAGAGAGTAAACATAAATGAACAATCAAACTTGTGATTTTATCTGAATGGAAAATGTATTAATGTATATGTGAATGCTTAATAAAGGAGTTAAAAATATTTCAGCATTATTGACTAGAATTTATCATTTTATAGCACAAGGATGTGGTCATTCCAATTTTGAAAAGTGTCTGAAAAAGAAAATTTTATTTTGGGAAGAAGCACAGCAAAGAGCATTAGATTTGGCTAAGAAAGTCATACAACAAGCTGTGTAATTGGGAAAGATGATGTCCGGGCCTGTACAGTTGCAGGCCTCAGCTGTTAATGACAATACAAGCTGAAGTGATTGATGGGGATTATCAAGGAGAAAATCCCTGGTAATTGAGAAAGAAGAAAAACTAGCACAACTGCTAGTGAAACCCTGTGAAATGACAGAGGTTCAAGGGGTGGCTGCCCCCACTAACATCACTGTAAGAGGTACAGGGGGGTTTGGCTCAACAGATAAACCAGGAGCCAAAGTTTAGGTGAGACAAGAAAATGGTCCACCTAGACCAGCTGAAATCATTTCACAAGGGAATGATGCAACAGTGTCAGTATTTTACTCAGGAAAAAAAAATGGATAAATGTTATGTAAGAGAAAACTAAAATTCTTTTGTCTTAAAGCAGTACTAATTTTGATTTCAGATCCATGTTTCGGTGGGATCTGCTGATTGGATGACCCGAGGGACAGCGCGATGGCGGACGTCCCAAACCGTGGGAGGCACCACAGGGCTGGTGCAGGACTTGGGACCATCATCCTCCGTGTCCTCGCTGCCATGGTCCTGCTGGCACACCTGTGTTGGGCAGAAGCACCAGGCCGGATCCTAAAAGAAGTGGTTCAGCCGTATCAACTGTGATGAGGAGACAGCACGCGCAACGGAACCCAGGATGACGACACATGCTCTCGGTGGCGTGTTGGAAGCATACCAGTAGTCTTCAAGGGATGTAACGTTAAAGTGGTTTCAAGGAGAGGTTTGTGCCAATATGAATCATCTACAGAACGAGCGTGTAAGAAGACACACACTCAAATTGCACCTGCTGCACACACTTGTCAACAAATGGCACAATCGACGATAACAAATAAAGTTCACTGGAAAGTTTTTTTTTTTTTTTCCCCTCCTCTGCCAACATGCACTAGGACGAAACGTGCATGGTGGGACACTTTACTTGGTGGAACAGGTACTGTGTTAAGTGTTTCCAACGCTTTTGACAATAACATAACAAGAACTATGTTATTAAACACTGGACAGCATGCATCAAGAGCTGTTCATCAGGTTGGATTATGGATGCCTACTGTTGTAACATCACAGGAGGAAACTGCAAAGGTCTTCCTTAAAGAACTGAACTGGCAAATAAAGATGTGGAACACGACGGCAGAAGTGTTAACGAACATTTCTATAGCTTTGAACTGGACGGTATGTAACGTACAAATGATGCACGCTCATATACAACAAGAACGGTTTAAGCGTGTGGTTATTATCGGAAATTCCCATGTTTAACTGGAGACGAGGTGTTATGTGATTGGACTCATGAACCAGCTAGAGAAACAATAAAGAGTCATCCTCAATTACCTCAGGTGCCTTTCGTTGGGTGTTTTGATGTATACATCTGAAGTTGGAATAACGTGACCTATCAATTAACCAATTTCACTATCTCCCTGGATTGGTTCAAATGCGCATTGAATCAGTCTACGGAACTAAATTGCTTAATTGAATCACACAGGTCCAACATTTACAGCTTAAAGGTGTCTACATTTATGGCCCAAGGACAGGTTTTGCATGCGGCTAAGTTAATGGTGCAATCATCTGCACATCATTGGTGGGACATTTTTAATGGAATGTCTTTTACTGCTCGAAACTATGTAGTACCTCCCTTGCTTTTGCTCATTATTGTTATTATAGTGTTAACCTTATGTAATGTTTGCACCTGTATAATCAAAAGTGGTTTTGGGACGGAAAGAATAACTTTAAAATAGACCTTGGGGACAGTTTTTCTAAAATTAGGTTTTCCCAAAATGAGGATTGTCAAAGACCAAGGGGTGGAGTGATATATTAAAGAATTATTTTTGCTCTTTAACAATGTATTATGGGAAAACCTGCTCAGTTTGATAACTTGTTTTAACTTTTGATATATAAATGAGAAGACAGTCAGTTAAATAAGAGAGAGGACTGGCCAGTTCACACATTGATTATTGCTGTTGTGGTGTTCGCACCTGAGTTCACGTGAAACTAAGAACCACATGTGTTATTGTGTTATAATTTGTTTTAACTTGTGGTGGGAACTTATGACAATGTGTTGTGGGAAAGACTGATTCTGTATTCCTTATTTTGTTTATATTTGCTGTATTCTGAGTGCACTCATATTATTTTGCTTCGCACACTGCTGAAATGCTGGGAACGGGTCCTGTTTGGGAAATATGTTTTGGGAGGCAGGGCAGCTGTGGAGAGAGAAATGGCCACTCTCGCTCCACATCTGACTCTTTGTTTACAAGTATATAAAGAGGAGACTGCCCTTAGCCCAGTGAGTCTGCCGTGAGTTCGTGTGCGGATACCGGCATCGTGAACGCTGATCTTAACCTGGACTGAGGGCTCCCGGTTCGTGTCAATGGTAAGGGCTGATTCTGAGAATCTGTTGAGCGTCACGTTTGTTTGAAAGCTTGTTGCTTTAATGCTTGCTACTTTGCGTGTGTGAAGAGCTTGTTGTTTTGATGTGCTGTATTCTGTGGGGAATAATAATAAATGTGTGCCTTATATTCTAACAGAAACAGTGTTTGAGTCCTTATTTGTGTTTGCCGATCTCTCCCGATCCTGAATAAAAATTTCATAAAACAGGCCTCCACCTACTGGCTCTATTTGGAAACTGACTGCTTTCCTGCCACACATTTCAGTTAGACCAGCACACGTTCTCATGTGATATGTCAGATGATTCCTCTTGATGCCAAATAGCTCAAAGAATTCGGGACGAGCCAGCAAGCAATTGCTCTGATCGTCAAGGATTACATACATCTTGACGGAGCGTTCTGGTTGACCTTTAGGGAAAACTCGAACTTGACATACTTTATAGCAAGAACGTGGGGGACAACCTTCACCGCAGATCTCGGTGCACCGTGACGTTACGAGGCTCTGGTTCAGGTGTGCTTTCTGGCCGGGGTTGTTGAACCACATCAGGGTGCATGGCAGAGCAATGTTTTTCACTTTGGCACTCCTCACAACCGACTTTCATATCACAATCCTTTATTGTGTGCTTAGGAGAACAACAACGAAAACATCGTCTGTGTTCTTTGAGTATGTTTCGTCTTTCTTGTATTGGTTTGATCCGGAAAGCTTTGCATTTCGCTAGAGGATGCGATTTCCTGTGGACTGGGCAGTAACAAGTTAGATCATCCTCTTTTGTACTAGGAAGAGCGGTTGTATTGACCTCTGTTCTGTTTACAGTTAGAGGAGGTTTGTAGCCAATTTGTTTAAATGGTGGTCTCTCACCTCTGTTGAAAGGTTGGTTGCTGCATGTCACAAAACTTGGATCGTTTCTCGCTTTTGCTTCCTCTTGGACAAACTTCACAAAATATGAGAAGGGAGGGAATGTCACTTGATATTTTTGTTTGTATTTTGAGCCTGCTTGAAGCCATTTATCTTGCAAACTTGGAGGTAGCCTTTCTGCTATGGGCTTAACACCTTGTGGTGTGTTGAGGTAAGCGAGGCCTGGGAGATAAGTTTCATCTTTAGCAACCTGCAGCTCTTGGAGCAAATCTCCTAGCTCTCTGAGTTTTACATTGTCTCTATTTGTAAGTCGAGGGAAGCTGTCTAGTTTTTTAAACAAAGCATTTTCTACTATTTCTGGTGTAGCATAACATTCTTCTAACCTGTCCCATGCTAACTGGAGGGCAGCTTTGGGGTTAGTGGTATAAACAGCTCTGATTCTCTTGACATGCTCTGAGGACTCTTTACCGAGCCATTTCACGAGGAGATCCAGCTCTTGACTACATGTGAGGTCAATGTCTTGAGTTGCATTCAAAAATGATGACTGCCATGCTCTGAAACTTTCAGGGGTGTCATCGAATTTAAAGAGCCCCGTTGTAATTAACTCTCTACGTGCTAGGAACTTAGCGAAGTCAGTCATAGGTGGGTAACTGTGGTGGGGATCATAGCAACTGTTTAGCCTGACATAGTCTCTAGGTGTGTCAAAAGGTTCCTCTTTTACATACATTTTCTCAAGCACCGGTGGAGAGGGAGTTTTACCAGATCTTCTTGGGCCGAATGATGATGTTTTTAATGCTGGTTCGACCTGAGGCATTTCCTCTTTAGACGAGTGTGACTTTAGCTGTACTTGGTGTTGGACGTACTCCATGGTTCGTTGTCTGACAACTTGTGGTGGGACTGCACTCTTTACACTCTCCTCTTTATCTTGTTCGGCAGCTGCGGCAGCTTCTAGAACCTCTGCTCTTGCCGTAGCAGCTGCAGCTTCCTTTTCTATTTCCAGCATCTTAAAATCCAGCTCTAGATTTGCTTTTTGCTTTTTAATTTCCAATTGTTTTTTCCTGTAGGAAGCTTTAGCATTTGTGGCTTCGGCAGAGGCTCGCGCAAAGATGGCTGCTTCAAATACGCTGGACTTCGAGGACGACTTGTAGGATGAATGCTTAGAGCTAGAGTGTTTGGATCTTGAGCTAGCTTTAGATGATGTTTTAGCTTCGGAGTTAGCCATTTCTTCTGCCTTTTCCTCATTAACGTTATCCATCACTGTGTCTTGAGTTTTATCCTCCACCAACTGCTGTTATGGCTTTTCACTGTACTGTTATCACTATGTGTTGGATACACTTTGTATGTTAACGCAGATTAACAGCAAGCCAAACTCAATTTTCATGAGCCAGGAAGCTGAGCGTCTTGCTCCTTTATTAACCCTCCTATCGTCCTTGGGGTCAATTTGACCCCATTCAATGTTTATCATTCAAAAAATAGTAGTTAACTTTTTTTTTTTTGCTTCATATTTCATGACTTTTCCTAATTTGATGGGGACAACTGGTAAAGCATAAAACTTTTGTGATGTTATTTTTTGAATGTGCTGAACACATATTACACGCATTGGTTGTCCTCTGGGGTCAATTTGACCCCAAGCTGTTTTAGCTGCTAAAACTTGTCAGTGACCTAACATGACCACACCTGCGGGCACAGAGTTGATACATTTTAGTTGATACATTTGAACTGAGACATCTGGGGATCTGTGTGACCTTCTGAACTCACACCTGCCAAAGTAGAACTGATTTTTCCCGCCTTGTGAAGGGCGGGTTATTCCTACAACGCCATTGGTAGTTCATGCCAAATCAGGGAGGAGCAAACATAAGCTTGCACTACAGTCCTCTATCCAAATCATTCCTCACTGTGCTCTGAGTATACTGCAATCTGCACACTCTCTCTTTGAAAATGTCTTCTGGAAAAAGGCTTACTGACAAAGAGGTTTTGGAGCTGCTCTTTGACAGTGAAAGTGACTTAGAGGAGACTGTCTCTGAGACTGAGGATTGTGTTGAGGAGGACCCTGATTTTGAGGAATTCTCATCTGATGAGAATGAGAGTGTTGACCCTCCTGTTGTCCCTCAACCACCAGCAGACACAATTTCTTCCAAAAATGGAAAAATAATTTGGTCCCTTTCCCCACTGAAACAGCAGGGTAGACATAGCGCAAGTAATATAATCAAAATGGTTCCAGGACCCACCAGATATGCAGTCAGCCATGTTGATGACATCAAGTCATCATTCGAGCTCTTCATAACGCCATCAATCAAAAATATTGTGCTTGGGATGACAAATTTAGAGGGAAAGCGTGTTTATGGGGACAGTTGGAAAGACTTGGATATAGTTGACTTGGAAGCCTACATTGGCTTGCTAATTTTGGCAGGAGTTTATAAGTCAAAAGGTGAAGCAACAGCAAGTCTTTGGAATGCTGAGACTGGAAGGGCAATATTTCCAGCCACCATGTCTCTGAAGGCATTCCACATTTTGTCTCGTGTCATACGCTTTGATGACAAACAAACAAGGCAGGGCCGTCGAGAACGTGACAAACTTGCTGCGGTAAGGGATGTGTGGGACAAGTGGGTGCAGCGTTTACCCCTGCTTTATAATCCAGGCGCTCACGTGACTGTCGATGAGTGCCTGGTTGCGTTTCGTGGGCGCTGCCCATTCAGACAGTATATGCCTAGCAAACCTGCTAAATATGGCATCAAAATATGGGCAGCATGTGATGCACAGTCCAGCTTTGCCTGGAACATGCAGGTGTACATGGGCAAATCTCCTGGCGAAGCACCAGAAAAAAATCAGGGCACAAGGGTTGTGCTTGATATGGCTGAAGGACTGCATGGGCATAATATTACATGTGATAATTTTTTCACGTCTTACGCCCTGGGTGAGGAACTGCTCAAAAGGCAGGTTACGATGTTGGGGACGGTGAGAAAGAACAAGCCAGAGCTTCCCTCTGAACTCCTTGCTGTCAAGAGCAGGAAGGTAACATCTTCCATGTTTGCCTTCACTGAGAAAGCAACTCTGGTCTCCTACTGTCCCAAGAAAGGGAAAAATGTCCTGCTGCTCAGCACCATGCATAAAGATGCTGCCCTGAGCAGCAGAGAAGACAAAAAGCCACAAATGGTGCTGGACTACAATGAAACAAAGGGAGGGGTGGACAATCTAGACAAGGTCACAGCCACATACAGCTGTCGACGCATGACTTCCCGTTGGCCCCTTGTCATCTTCTTCCACATAATTGATGTGAGTGCATATAATGCGTTCGTAATTTGGTGTGAGATAAACAAAGGCTGGAATAGGGGAAAACTCAGCCGAAGGAGGCTTTTCCTGGAGGAACTTGGCAATGCACTGGTCAGGCCTCAAATTGAGAGAAGACAGAGCCTTCCAAGAGCATCACCAGTTGCTGCAGCTATTGTGAGGGACATACAGAGGGAGAAAAACACCCCAACTCCTCCAGTGGCACAAACTGCAGGCAAGAAACGTGGCAGGTGTCAGGTCTGTCCCACCCGAAACGACTGCAAGACCAGCATGACCTGTTCAAAATGCGAAAAGTATGTCTGCAAGGAGCATGCACACACACTCTGCACATCCTGTGTACAGTAGTGCAGACTAAAAGCTTGGCTACTGTGGCATGAACTGTTCCACGTTTTAGCTACTGACATTATCACACTGTTCAAAATGGGTGGATTTTCAAATTGTTTCTCTCTAAAAACTGTTCCATGTTCTAACTACTACATGACATGTTCTCATTATCCATTTTCTGTCACACAAATGAAAAAAAAAAACAAAAAAAACAACAAAAAAACCCCCAGAAAAAACAACCCAAAAAATCATAAAAAAACAAAAACAAACAAAAAAAACCTCTATAACTCTGCCACTGCCGGTCCCAAGCCCAGATAACAAAAGAGGAGGGGTGAGTAAGATCCTACAGTAACTAGCAACAAATATATTACAACAAAATAGATAAAAATAAGTAAATAAATATGTTTATGAGAGGAAAGGGGGAGTCACCAACATTAATCAATATGGTTCATTTGGTGAGTGTCATGAATGTGCTCAAAACCTGTAAATTTGAGAAGATTTGTATAAAAAAATCAAAATAAACTCATTTTCATTTAAAGGTTTGGCCTGATGGTGGCGCTAGAGGTAAGGTCAACTCACTGATTTTGAAGGGGTTATTTATGTATTCAACAAATAAACAAAGTGCCTGTCACAAAAACTTGGTCAACAATATTCTGTAAATCATTTTCTGGAGGTAAATATCCCTGGGGTCAAATTGACCCCAAGGACCAAATTTGTTACTATATTTGAGGACGATAGGAGGGTTAAGGTCTTCTCACAATGTAGTACAATTGTGCGGGAAGCTCAGTGAAAGCACTGAGTGAAACTACAAACAGAAACAAAAATAAAATGTGCATCAACTCTAAATGCACAGAACAAACTTCCAGCATTAGAAAACATAAATTAGAATTAACCCCAGCTGTTGCTAAGAAAACAGTTGCGCCAGCGATTATTACCATCCAAGAAAAAACTATTGGGACATGGCTAATTCCTGGAAAGACACATTTAGGAAAAACGATCTCTAAATAAATTCTAATAAAACATATAGTGCCAACAGAACACAGATTGAATTTACAGCCATTGCTTTCGGAGGTGTTGGAAAAGATTTACAACACAGGAGGCGAAGTTTGTACGGTAATAGGCAGGCTTTCTCTCTGCAAATATCACTTCCTTACTACCGCCACCTCTGATACCCACAATGCAATGCTTCCTCAAGATTCGCCTTCAAAATAAAATACAGATAAACCAATACTGTAAAAGTTCTTCTTCTCAAACCAAATTATTAAGACACACCTCCAACTTTTAACCTTGGGCAGAACAGTCTATAAATATTTGGACTGATAGGATCTCTCCCTGGTTTATTAAACGGTAGAATTGTTGCCCTTTTCCAACTATTTGGTATTAAACCTTCTTTCCATATTTTATTGAATAATTTTAATATTAATTTCAATGTTACTTCCGGTATCTGTCGAAACATAGCATAACACAATTGATCCTCCCCTGGAGCTGAATATCCTGTCCCTTTCAATACTGTTTTAATTTCTTTCATAGTTATATTCATGTCTAATGTTGATATACATTTTTTACATTTTCCCAATACATTTTTATGATTTCCAAGTTTCTGTATCTTCTGCCTTCTATGAATGTCTATAAGATGATCACCATTATGAACTGCAGCAAATGTCTCACCTAATAAATCTGCCTTATCTTTATTTAAAACTAATATCTCCTGACCTCTAACTAATGCTGGTATTTTAACATCATTCCTTTTCCCCGTCATTTTCCTAAACACTGACCAAACATTCTGTAATTTTATTTCTGAACCTATTGAGGAACAATATTCTCTCCATGTTTTCTTTTTTCTTCCTTAATGGTTTGACGAACCATTGCTCTTTTCCTTTTATATTCAATAAGGTTTTCGGTTGTTAAATTTTTCTGTAATATTTTAAATGCCTTGTTACGATCCTTAACTACTTTACTACATTCATCATTCCACCAAGGAACTACCTTTTTCTTACCTTTTATTTTTATTCTTGGTATGCTATAACTTGCTGCATTTAAAATATGTTCTGTTATCTGTGTTGCACATTCTTCAATGTTGCCTTTTAATGTAACCATATGACTGGTTTTCTCACAATTAATTTAAAATTTTTGCCAATTAGCTTAATTAAAGCACCATCTTGTTAATATGAAATCTTCTTGCCTGTTTATATTGTCATCAATTATTAGAAAATGATCACTCCCTATTGTAGACTCCCAGTTGACATCCCATTCACATGAACTAACAAGACAATCAGATATTAATGTAATATCAAGACATGAAACTGTATTTTTATGTATATTTACTCTTGTACCTTTTCCATTATTAAGACAAACTAATGACCTTTCATCCATTATTTCTTCAACTATGCTACCATTATGATCTCTTTCTGCTACCCCAAAGACTATTGTGGGCATTAAAATCACCATACCATATTTCTCTTCTATGTATTTTCCCTGCTATCTCCTTAAATATATCACTATCAAGATTTTTACATGGATTATAATAATTAATAATTTTTATATTTCCATATTTTCTTACATTAAATATTTCTATAATAACACACTCTAATTCTTTATGCATTGGATTTTTCTTATAAGCTATTCCATCTATAATAAAAGTGGCACATCCTCCTCCACTACCATTACTTCTACCTTGTCTTTCTATGCTATATCCAGGAATCTTAAAATCTAGATTAGGTTTTAACCATGTTTCTTGAACGCATATTATATCTGGAATTATTTCTAATTCATAAACAAACTTTTTAAATGCTTGTCCATTGGCTATTAAACTTCTGGCATTCCATTGAAGAATATGTAATAAAAATAATCAGTTTGACTGAAAAAATTTTCAAGTCAGCCCATATATTCCCGGGCCGTGGACATCCTGCCACATCAGTTACCTCACTTGCTTATTGTGCAAAGTCAACATTAACCAAATCTGGTAGGTCTACAATATTCATTGACAATTCCTGTATCTCTCCCACCTTTCAGCTTCAGAGCCATGGCGTCATCCTGGACAGCCTCCCATCCTCTCCTTCACTTTCCACATCATCACCTGGTTAACTTTCATCTCAGCAGCATCAAGTTCCTCCTTCACACTTTTGCCAAACTGGTCCACAGTCCACTCACCTCTTGACTTTACAATTTCAGCTCCCTTCCCTCCCTGTCCTCCAGTAAACCTCCATAAATTGCAGCTAGTACAAAGACAGCAGCTTGCATTATTACATCATCTACTTCACTCCTGTACATTAACTCCTCTGGCTCCCTGTCACATTCAATATAAACTAATCCTATGATCATACAAGGCCAACCACAACCATGGACAATGCAGGACACATAACCAACACTATGATGACGTCATATATTTTAAACATTACAATAATCAGTCTGTTTTTCCTATTATTGCACAGCAATTAATTATGACAACTCGTGAGTTTATAAAAAGTCACTATTTAACTTTTTTGAAGTCTAATAAAACGGTTATATTTTAGCCCTGTGACTGGCGACCTGTCCAGGATGTAATCTGTGTCCCCGCCTAGGAAGAGCCACCTGCCGTCCGTCCCCCCACCCCCATTACCCTGTTTCCCCATCAGATAAGGCTTGACATCACACCTGTACGGAAAAGTGGGTATAGAAAATCCATGGATGGATGGGATGTTAAATTTTTGAAAAGTTTAATAAAATTGGTCAAAGTTTATCAGAAGAAAAAACATAACTTGCTTTTTAAGATTAATACTTTAATTAGAAAATGTTATAAAACTTTGCATAAAGTTAAATATTGCTGTAGGTGTAATCTTGGCTGCTGTAGCTCGTCTCTCTGGCAGGTGATTTTGGGTTGAATAAAATGAGTCCATAGAACCACAGGAGGCTTTCTCAGCTGGCTCTAGTGCGACTTGGTTCTACAGTCTCGCTTCACATCACGCTCCACTGTTTAAAAATAAAAAAGAACTTCATAAAAGCTTTCTGAGAATCCCCTTTCTCTGGCCTCACCCAGTTAGAACCCTTTCTCCAGTCCATATTGTAGCTGCAGTTTATTTTTTTATTTATTGACGTAGTTTCCTTAATAATCTGCATGCATCAAAATCCTTGTGATTTTATTTAACGAGTGTCCTGGTGAGCAGCTGCTCCTGAGGTGGAGCTTCTGCTTATTGACTGACAGCCGATGCAGCTCTGCCTTCTTTGTTACAGAAAAGCGCAGGTGGAATTTTTTTACTTTTTCTGAATCAGACCCATTGAAATGCGGGACACTGTTTCACGTTCTGACCCTTCTTAAAAAAGAAAAGAAAAAAAAAAGCCCATCAGGCTAAATTAGCCTGAGCTAACGCGTAACTCTTTAAGTTTTAAATAAAATGTAATAGCGAATCATGAGGAGATCCCTGTTTGGTTTATCAGCTAAGTTACTGGCAGCGAGGGAATACACGCTGACAGGTGACGTGGCCACAGGTGGAAATAATTCATTAATTAACTGCAGGAGCAGCGACAGACACACTTACCGATGAAGCTGTTGTCAGCTGTTCATTCCGGTGAACTTTATGACCTGCTGGTTTGCATAAATCCAAAGAAAACTTTGACCACTGCTACTTTCATTCATGCCATATATATATATTAGGGCTGGGCAACGATTAAAATATTTATTCGCGATTAATCGCATAATTTGCCTGATTAATCATGATTAATCGCATTGTATTTACAAACTCCAAGAATGAATTTAAAAGTAGTATAAAGAGCACTTTTATTTTAATGTTCTGCTGCCATATGAACAAAAGTGTTGTAACATTTGGTGGCACTAAAATTATCTCTGAGACCATTAACAGATGTTAAACGGTAGCTAATCATTACTTTATTATATTTGTTTCACCAGCAGGTGTCAGCCAACATCATTTTCTGAAAATTCTTTTTTTTGATATGTTGGTACCTAATCCGAAAAATATTCATTAAAAATCAACAGTTTGCTCTAAAATTCTGACAATATTCATGGATCTCAAAGAGTGCTTTATCTACTTAAGTGATTTTTTAAATGCCCATTGAAAAAAGCGTTTGAGAGAAGAAAAATATTAAACTTTATAGTCTTGCACATTTAAATTTCAATGTCTTGTAAATAAGTCAAAATCGCCTGGATTTTTACCAAACTGAAATCTATGTTTAGTCTGCATGTGCTTTACAAATAGAGGCCATTTTTCTGGGGATTGAACAATATTTGTGGAAAATACATCGATTTCTCTATTTTACAAACTTTTAAAACATCAGAGTGTGCAACTTTCAAAAACCTCAATACATGCAGTGAGAGAATTGTTACACCTTATTCAAGGAATACATCCTGAAAATCTGAGATCGTTACACCATAAAATTGATTTTTGGTAATTTTTTGAAGTTTTCAAGGTTTTTTCACACTTTTGGAAATAGGCCCCGCCCACTTATTTCAATCATCACCATATTTAATACTTTAGTTCAGGGCTATGACTGGAATGGGATGAAGAAGGTTTTGTAAAAATCCGATCAGCCATTCTTGCGTAGAAGATTTCTTGACATCACAGCGCCCCCTAGTGATGGTCAAACGTGGATCACATGTGCAAAATCTTATTTGGACTATGGGTTATGAAGGACATGTTAAAATCTGTTATGGTTTTAGAATGATCAGCAATTACATTTAGAACTAGCTAGCTAACAATCACTTATTTTAGCGTTACTTTTCGAAAAAGTCAAAATTAAAAAATCCGCCGCGTTAACTTTTTTTTATTTGTCCATTACATGGTTATATATGGAGTTTTGCGCGGATTGCACAAAAATGTAGGAGGAGTTTAACAAGAAAGGTTTAACCTTTGTAGCCATGTAGCGCGAAAATTAGCTGGGAAACGAAGGGTGTGCCAATTCCTTTTATTTTGCAGAATCATCCAATAAACAAAGCTATGTGAAGTTTTTGAGTGTTGGACCAGTAGTTTGGTGGTTAAAGGCCGAAACGCATTGTCATTTGTTATAGCGCCCCCTAGTTGTTGAGGGGTCTGAGTTTCTGGGTTTGAGTAGCGGTGCACATTCTGTACTTGGATACCTCATTCAATAGGTTCGTTACAAGTCCACATGAGCCGCACAACGCGTTTTAGTTCCGTAATAATAATAATAATAAATAATTTAGAAACACACGAAAAACAATAGGGTTCTCTGCACTACAGTGCAGACGAACGGCTATGCGTTGCATAGCCCGTTCTTTCTGCACCGCGGGCTTGGAACCCTAATAATAATAATAATAATAATAATAAATAATGGAAAAACAGACAAAAAAACAATAGGGTTCTCTGCACACAGTGCAGACGAACGGCATAGCCATTCGCCTGCGCTGCGGGCTTGGAACCCTAATAATGGATAAATGAAAATGTAAGAAAATCACTCTGGGTAATGTCTGCTTAAAATTCTTTCAATGTTAAATTAAACACATGAGAACCGAGAACAGGATACTTATTAAAGGGTTGAATTAGATGGGGTTAGAATTGTGCTTGGGTGTATTATCAATTAAATTAATGTTAGATAACAAACAGGTTTAAAGTCTCAAAAAAATTCTATCTAGAGCAGTAGGGAGCAGTTAAATGATCAGGGGGAGATGTTTTTAAAAGAAAAACAATGCGTTACTGTTCACAGCATACTACAGTTTAAAGGTTTGTTTCAAACAAGATTCAAACAGGGGGACATAAAATACAAACAGGGTTGATTAGAAAAGCTGCCTAGTAAAACAA
This sequence comes from Fundulus diaphanus, assembly GCA_037039145.1. Lineage (NCBI taxonomy): Eukaryota > Metazoa > Chordata > Actinopteri > Cyprinodontiformes > Fundulidae > Fundulus > Fundulus diaphanus. The sequence goes on from CM073139.1 coordinate 9,301,093, forward strand.
ACAGAAATGATTAAAAAATAAAAAAATTATGGGGTTAGAATTGCTCTTCGCTTGAGGTGAATTCAATTAGAAGTCCTTCGGTTTGATGCATGTCAAGCTGAAACTGATTCACAGAACTACTTCCTGTCTCCGCCCTGGGCTACACCCACTTCCTGAATATCAACCAATTACGACTCTCTGTGCGCTTGGGGCATGCACACACGTCCTTTTTCTCAGTTGAGCTTTTCAAAATAAGACAAAAGATACATGGGGTTGCTTCTGATTAACATCACAACAATATTCTGGAAATATACATAGTGGAGCTTTCTTTTACAAACTTAAGGGTTTTCTGTTTGGGTTTTACAGAAAGATGTGAAGTATTTTAAGGCTGGTTCAGCAAGAAGTTTCTGAAAAGTTTTAATACAATTCCTTATTGAGAGTTAGTGTGCTAAATGAGGTGAGATGAACCTTGACAAAGTAGCCATGAGACATATAAGATGATAATTTTATGTTGCAGAGAACTGTCAACTGTCAAGACGTTGTAAGATGAGAAACACATGGGAGAAATTTGGTTAAGAGTTACGGAGAAAAACTGCTGCTGATAAAGTTGAACTTTAAGATTTCTCCCTTTATATAGGAGCAATGCAAGATCTAATGATTACAGTGCAGGAGGTTAAGCTAAGAGCACAATAATTGTGAGCGGGAATATCTGGATGTGAAAGTGTTTGAAGAAGGTAAATGACACATGATTGGGAGTCTTGATAAGAACACTAATTACACCTTGTTTCTGTTCCTCAACAGTAAACAAGGCCTGGTGTCTGCCAACCATCTTCACAGAGCATTTTACTGGGAATAAAATGCTTATTGCCCGAACCAGGACTGAACACTCATTACCATCCAACTAAATAGTTTTGTCCAAACAGAGGAGCAAGAAAAGGACTTAAGAAGTTTGGGAGGAACACGCCAGAGAACTATAATTTTTGTTTTTATTCTTTTTCTTTTTTTGCAACGAAGGAGAAGTTGCCTGAGAACCCTGAGCCGACCACTAATTCGCAAATAGATTCGTGTCTGCCACGTGCTCAGAATGGCCTCACGAAAATGTTTTTTTTCTTTTCTCTTTTCCACTGACTTACATGTTTGATTTTCTGTTATGATGTCTATACTGTGATGTTGCGTTATGTTGATCACTATAGCTTTACGATTAAGAATGGAAACTGTCTGCTACAGACACACACACCAAGATCTACAGTTCTTGAGATCTTTTTGCTTTGATATAAAGAGAACCAGGATCTGATGAGTATCACAGATCCATAAATTACTCGGTAAGGCTAATTTTTAGATTCAATACGGTGTTCTCTCACTCAGATTGGCACAGAGTGGGATTACCCATGACTGGGCTGCATCAGTTTTTACCATTTCTTAGACGAGGTGGCGTTTTCTGGTGGAGGCCCAGCCCGCCCTGTGATGCCCCCTACTGGTACTCTTGGATTTGTAAGGTTTGAAAGTGATAGATATTTATCCATAGGAATGGAGAGTGGAGGACCAAGTAGGAGGTTTTTTGGGGTGGAGGTAGAGTAGACGGATTTGATCTTGGTTACTGAACAGTCTTAGCTTACCTAGTCTAATGCAAATATAAAATAAAGTGCGCTTAGGAACCTAAAACAGGCCTATCTATGGAGTTAGTTTCCTGCCAAAACTTTGTACACAAAATAATGTGTTGCACACAAATAAAACTTGTTTTGCACACAAAAAGATATGTTTCACCCAAAAAACTGTCCCCAAACGTTGCACTCTAAATATCATTTATAAGTTTTCCCCGAGTACAAAACGGTCTCTGCTCGCACAAAACAGCCTCTACTCGAGTACGAAACAATTCCACACCCTCTGCGGTAAATTTCTGCCAAAAGTCACGTGATGCATTAAGAGTTGTTGTTGTTGTTTTTGTTCAGACTTCCCGACAGCAGGGAGCGCACCCGAAAAAAACTGAAACGCGCCGGTTTGGCTGAGGAAGAAAGACGTGATATCACAGCTAACAGCATCAGCACCCCACAGGTAAGTTTCAAAACTTTCCCGGTGAAAAAGTAATAGCTAACTATGTCTTAATATACAGATAGAACATGTAAGATTTCAGTTAAAGGCACATCTATGTTACAGTAAGGGACCATGTTACTTTTTAGAGCAAATAATATGAAAGCTAACCTTAGGTTGAACGCCATGCTAAAACAACTTTTGCTTTGAAATGTAACCCCTGTGGTTGGCTTCTCCCTTTACTGTGCTATGTCAAATAAATAGTACCTGAGTGGATACCCAGATAAATGCATAACAGATTATGATGTGTTTTTTATGTTGTTTTCAAATGACTGTCTATTGTTCTTATTGGTGTAAACCTAAATTGGTGTTTGGATTTGGTAATTTATCCTAAAACTGTCAAACCAATGCATGTATACTCGTGCAAAACGGATTCTTGTGGATATTGATTATATGAAGATTGGTAGGGAAATTAATTAAAAATTGTGTTTTCTAACACAAATATGAATGTTACAAGTAAAGCATATAGCAGCAGGGGCCCGTTCTTCGTACGTCGCTAACTTAGTTAGCTGGATTTGATTGTTGACGATTTGGCATGATCTTGGATCGTTTGGTTCTTCAAAAGACATCCTGCACTTGCTGTCATAGCAACATGTGCTCGAGAGCAGGCTTATTTCATGTAAACAGGATTAGATCACGGCTTTATAAGCGGAGGAGATAGGGAAGTCTGTCGCATCCATGTCGTCCATTTTTACGACAGCAACCTGGAGTCGCCGAGGGAGTTGCTCCGCGTCAGTCCGTAGTCACCGATGGCACTGAGGAAGTTGCTCTGCGTCAGCCCGAGGCCGCCGAGGGAGTTGCTTCGCAGCAGTCCGGGTCCTCAGGTGATGTTACTCCCGCTCCCTGTTCTTCTGGTCGGGGTCGCCGTTTGCAACGCCCGTCTCCGGTTCTGCTCCACCGGTGTCGCCGGTGTCGCCGGCTGCGACGCCCGTCTCTGTTTCTGTTCCGCCGGGGCCACTGTTTGCGATGCCCGCGCCGGACTTCTGAACTCGGCCGGAGCCGCGGACAGCGGCCTCTGCACCTCCTGTCTTAGCCTCGCTGGGGTCGTCCTCCACGACGCCCGATCCAGACTTTTGTATTCGGCCGGGTCCGCTGATTGCGGGCTCTAAGCTATGTGACTTTGCCTCGCCATGGTCGCCCTCCACAACGTTCCCCTCAGACTTTCCTGTTTGGCCGGAGCCGCAGGTTGCGGCCGCCGCGCCTCCTGACTCTGCCTCGTCGTGGCTGTCCTTCACGACGCTCCCCTCCGCTCCCCTCAGACTCTCCTGTTTAGCCAGAGCCGCAGACAGTGGTCTTTGCTAGCCCTGACTCTGCCTCGCCGTGGTCGACCTCCACGATGCCCGTCTCAGACTTTCCTGATCGGCCGGAGCCGCAGACTGCGGCATCTAGGCCGCCTGGTTGTGCCTCATCGGGGCCGCCCTCCTCGAGGCTTTAGTCGGGCGATGCTGCTCTGCCACCTGCCTCATCCAGGACAACCTCCACAAGGACTCCTTTGGCCTAGCAAGCCGTCTTTGCCTGCACCCTTAAGGCCAGTGCCTTTTGTTTATCTTGTTTGAGCTCGGCCTTAGTTTTGGTTTACTTAGCATTCCTCAGTTTTAGAGTTATTTAGGGGTTCTTTGTTTTCTTAGAGTTCTTTAGTTCTTTCTCCTGGTGTTTAGATTTCTTGGTTTCCTGGCTTGTTAAGACGCCCTCTGTCTCCTGGTATTTAGATTTCTTGTGTCCCTGGCGTGTTAGAACGCCCTCTGGTTCCTGAAATTGTAGTCTTCTCTGTTTTGGTGTTTTAGATTTTTCCGTTTCCCTTTCGCCCAGCATTTTCCTCACGCCCCGGCGTTTCCCTCACGCCCCGGCGTTACTTCCCTCTGGGGTTGTCGTACGCCTGTTCCTTTCCTCTGGCGTTGTCGTACGCCTGTTTCTTCCCCCTGGCGTTGTCGTACACCTGTTTCTTCCCTCTGGCGTTGTATGCCTGTTTCTTCCCTCTGGCGTTGTCGTGCGCCTGTTCTGCCTGTTTTGCCCTCTGGCGATGTACGCCTGTTTTGCCTGTTCTGCCAGTATTGTCCTCTGACGTTGCCGTACGCCTGTTTTTCCCCTGGTGTTTTCATACGCCTGCTTTCCCCCAGCGTTTTCCTACGCCCTCTGGTTTTCCCCGCGTTTCACGCTCTCTGTTTACCTGCCATGAACTCTCACCATGGAAAGTAGCCATGGTAGTCTACCCAGGTCATCAACCTGCTTTGAGACATGCCGACTTCCATCACAAGACTACCAAGACTTGAACAATTCAGGATTTGATGTAATCTTTAAACACACAACAGAGGATTTGGGCTTGTTTAAAAATAATCTTAATATTTAACCGTTTTAGTTCCCAGTATTAACTACTTTGATCAGTACCTGTTGCAGCATGTCCTTCATAGCTCTTAGTGGAGCCGTTTAGGCTGAACACAAAGGTTAGAAAAAAAAGGCCAGGTTTGACATTGTTCTAAATTTCCTGACAGTCTTACATGCAGAAATTGTTTTTCATAGTCCTGTTTTTGGCTTCATCCATTTCATCAGCCAGTTTTTTTTATACAGCCCGTTTTATGGTAATACATGGATTGTTTAGTGGGAAAATTAATGGAGTTCTTAATTTCAACAATAAAAGCAATCCTTGTGGAAAAGGTGTATTGACTTTGATTAATATTGGTAAGAATTGGAAATAAAGACTTTATCAAAGGGTATGTTTATTATGCAATGTGGAAAATAAAGGACTGTTTAATTGTCCCACAATGTTTGCATCCTCAGTTTTAGTAACAGCCCCATGTGCCCCTTTTTTTTCAATAACCTCAGCATTTTCAAAAGTTTATACAGTACCTTACACATTTACTATCACAATCCCAGCTGTTCTACATTTTTATTCAGTAAACACACTAACTTAGTTACATTTTCCTGGCTAGATTTTACTGCTTGAAAACCTTTTGCAATAATGGTAACCACAATAAGATTAAACTCGTAAAGTGTTAGTCATACTGGACAGTAGCAACATATACACTCCTGATCAAAATCTTAAGGCCAGTCAAAAATTTGCAAGAATTAGCATTTTGCAACACTGAATCTTAAGAAGGTTCTAAGTAGAGCTTCACAATGTTAAAAGGACAAATCAGTGCAAGAGACAAGAACATTTGAGCAGGGAATTGTCTGAAAACTGCATTTACACTCAAACATGATTTTTTCAGCTGATCAAAAGTTTAAGACCATAGTCTTTAAAAGCCAAAAGCTGTGCAAACATCTGGATTCCATGTCATTTTCTGTGAAGTCTTTACACTGTCAAGACCTCCTGATGGTAAAAGCAAAAAAGCTCACTGACTTTGAACGTGGTAGGATTTTTGAGCTGCATAAGCAAGGCCTCTCACAACGTGCCATCGCTGCTGAGGTTGGACGCAGTAAGACAGTCATTTTGCATTTTTTAAATGATCCTGAGGGTTATGGAACAAAAAAGTCAAGTGGTAGACCCCAAAAAATTTCACCAGCTCTGAGCCGCAGAATCCGATTGGCTGTCCGTCAAGACACGGGACGATCCTCTACCCAAATTAAGGCCATTACTGGTGCTGACTGCAGCCCAATAACCATCAGACGGCATCTGCGAGAGAAGGGCTTCAGAAACAAAAAACGTCTTCAAAGGCCACGTCTTCTTCAACGCCACAGAATTGCCCGTTTGGACTTTGCAAGGATGCACCAAACATGGGACATTGAAAGGTGTAAGAAAGTTGTCTTCTCTGATGAGAAAAAATTTAACCTTGATGGTCCTGATGGCTTCCAATGTTACTGGCATGACAGGGAGATCCCACCTGGGATGTTTTCTACACGGCACAGTGGTGGGGGCGCCATCATGATTTGGGGTGCGTTTTCCTTCAATGGAACAATGGAGCTTCAGGTTGTGCAGGGGCGTCAAACAGCAGCTGGCTATGTGGAGATTTTGCAGCGGGCATCCCTCATGACTGAGGGCCCTCGTCTGTGTGGTAATGATTGGGTTTTTCAACAGGACAATGCTGCAGTTCACAATGCCCGCCTGACAAAGGAGTTCTTCCAAGAGAATAACATCACTCTTTTGGACCATCCTGCATGTTCCCCGGATCTAAACCCAATTGAGAACATTTGGGGATGGATGGCAAGGGAATTTTACAAAAATGGACATCAGTTCCAGACAATGGATGCCCTTCGAGAAGCCATCTTCAACACTTGGAGCAACGTTCCCACTAGCCTCCTGGAAACACTGGCATCGAGCATGCCTAAACGATTGTTTGAAGTCATCAACAAGAATGGTGGAGCTACTCATTACTGAGTCCTTTTTTTTGACATTTTGATTTTTGTTTTGGGGGGTTTTCGTTTTTTTTTGAGCTATGGTCTTAAACTTTTGATCAGCTGAAAAAATCATGTTTGAGTATAAATGCAGTTTTCAGACAATTCCCTGCTCAAATGTTCTTGTCTCTTGCACTGATTTGTCCTTTTAACATTGTGAAGCTCTACTTAGAACCTTCTTAAGATCCAATAGTGCAAAATGCAAATTCTTGCAATTTTTTGACTGGTCTTAAGATTTTGATCAGGAGTGTATATCTGAGCCATATGATTCAGAATGTCCCAATGCATCCATGGCTGCCCTCAGTGCTACCAGTTGTTCGGGGCTCAACACATTGCCAGTTTCAGGAATATTGACCCCACAGTGTTTGTCATCAAGCAGTCCACTGTCAATATGAAGCTGGCAGAGTCCCTGCAAGAAAGATAGAGATATATAGAGAATAAAAAGAGGCCATAATTCTGTTGCTATAACTTACTGAATATAATTTAATTCATGGAGCTAAGGAGTGAAAAAAAAAGACTCCAAAATCCATTAATTATTTTGAAGGAGCATAATAAATATTTCAAAGAAACCAGTTTCAATGCCACCTCTCTGATGTACTCAATGTTTTGTTGTATTGGAGTGATCAGATAAATTACTTTCTGGTTTGAAATATACGCATTAATGTTAGAAACTATAATAGCAAGCACAAAAAAATCCATCTTACCTCTGTGATTTCTGGTTCTACCACAGCATGCTGGATTCTTCCCATCTCCCATAACTGACTGAGTGTTAGATTCCCTTCAGTTCTGGGTGAATGGTTATCCCAGCCACTGCTGATGGTGTCAAAACTTACATGTAGTCTTGGGACAATTAAATAGTGACAACAGAAGTTATCTAACGTGTTTCACAGGTCAAGCAAACTGTTGTCCTCACGTGAGTGCAGCACTTTGTAGTTTGTGTTAGTTCCTGCACACCACACGTCTCTCCAAAGACGTTCAATTCTGAAAGGAGAGTTAAAGATCAAATCATGGTTTAAATGCATTATTTTTCAAAAGTCCGTTACACAGCATTTTTAAATCAGAGATAAAACTAAACAGTGCCTTTAACTGAAATCTTACATGATCTATCTGCATAGTGAGCTATTACTGCCCGTCAGAAGACTCTCGCTCCCGGTGTCGCTTTGGGAGGAAGAATCAAAAGCCGGCGAGGATGCGGGTGGAGGAGGATGGTACGGTCCCGGGAAGAATTTGTCATCTCCGGGGAGCTATGCTGCGGTGATGAAGGAGAAGGCGGCGGAGTAGGAGAGCTCTCCACCCCGCAGAACGCCGATGCTGTGCCGTTCCCCATGGTTGCAGGTATTAGGAGTCTGGTGGTTGAGGCTGTATGCAGTCCCGATCAGCCTGCCTGGCTGTATTTTATACTGTGAAGGGCGTGGTTAGCGTTGAAGGGGGGGCGATGAAGGGGCGGTATTGGATGTTGTAAGGGGTGGGTCTAAAAAGCGAGCACTTTCTTGACCGCCAAAATGTCTTTCCAGTGGCGGCAGTCACGAAACAGCGTTGAAATCTGCTCTGTTACTGCAGTCATCTTGTCACGCCATCAAACGGAATGGTTAACAGAGTTCTGAACACGCCGCAGTCTGAATTATAATAATCGAGCACAAACATAACCGGAGTTGTTTCATCTTGAGCCTTTTTGATAGTTGCGCGGAAAAACCATCTGCCGGTAACCCCCGTCTTTGATTGCCATATTGCTGAGAAGATTCTTTTTGTTGAATCAGCATCAGTTTCGTTCAGGAGGGTCTGCGCCCGCTTGCAGCGTTTAGCGGCGGGTGAATCCATGATTCTGTCTTCTTTTTTCACAGCGGGGCCCTCAGCATTCGGGTCTTCAGGGTCTAGTCTGGGGAGCATGACGAGTTTCAGAACTGCCCAGTCGTTTGACGATAGCATGCCCAGGGAGTGAATAGTTTGCAGATCATTGGCTCCTTCATCCAACTGATAGAGACATAAGTCGCCGGATTCATACTTGAACACGTACCCCCATTTGCCGCGAGCTCCATAAGGTTCCAAAGACCATTCTTCTTGCAGAGGTTGGGTCGGACGTATCTGAGCTCTGCCAAAAAACAGCGTAGTCTTGCGAGGGGTCTCCAGAGCTTGCTGAGCCTGACTCTGATCACGACTGATTGTAACCGGGGTCTCGGTAATGATCTCGGTAAATCTTGGGGGTTGTGGACGCTATGTTGAAAAAAGGATTCACTCAATATGGACGATCGAGAAACGGGGCCTTATATTATAAGAACTGGGAGGGGCGGGGTGAGGATGGGAGGGGTCCGGGAGTGGGCGGAGGGGTCTGGGAGTGGGGGGGGGGGTGATAGGTGTCAGGAAGGGGGGGATTAATTTAATAGTCATAAATCACCCAACAATCATCCCTGTATCAGTATGTTTTTGGCATTGGCATGCATTGGAGTGCTCTTTAAAAGCCTCCATAATATAATAAATTTTCATAAAATAAGCTAGGCCCACTTACTTTGCTGTCCTGGGAGGCTAATTTAGCTCACCAATCCGTTATTACATAATGTAGGGAACCAAAAATGTGACAGTAATGTGACCAGATTAGCATATTTGCATTTGGATAATAAATGAACAGTAAAGCAATATAAGCTTACTCTAGCATAAAAGTGTAACGTAAGGGGGAAGATGTTTGTAAAATGTTAGCAGATGACAGTGTTAATTATGGGGGTAAATGGTACATGGCTTGTTCTTGTATAATGCTTTGTGAAGACTGACAACCCCAAAGCAATTTACACTACAATCAGTCAATCACACACACATTCACACCCTGACAGTGGTGAACTATGTTAGTAGCTATAGCCTCCCTGGGGCAGACTGAAAGAGTTGAGGCGGCCATAAATCAGCGCCACGGGCCCTCTGAGCATCATCAGGCAAAGCGGGTGAAGGGTCTTGCCCAAGGACACAACAACCGAGACGGTTGGAGCAGGGGATGAAACTGTAAACCTGCCAATCGCAGGAGGAACTCCCTAACTCCTGCGCCACTGTCAAGGATCATATTCCAAAATATGATCTGATATAAAACAAATGTGCAAAAAAGCAAATGCTGAATAAACATCCTTTGTAGGTGTACATATTCTTTTTCCCAATATTTTAGGACTCAGAGAAAATATATTCATATTTATTAAACGTTACAGGAGGCTACTAAGTCTAAAAATTAAAACTAGTTGGTCATTGAAAAATTACTCAAACCATTTTATTTGCTTACAACAGAATATTCTGTGTTTTTGGAATTTTCTGAGACACACTAACACAAAACAATGCTTAATTCTAAAATCGAAGGAAAAGCATCTGGAAAATATGGTGTGCATTTATATCCAGCCTCTTTACTCTAACATCACCAAACAAAATCCATTGCGAACAAATATAAGTCACCTAGTGACTAGTTGAATTTAAGCTTCCTATCTATCAAATTAGTGAGCAACTTCAAGTCTTTTTTTTTTACAACCAATGCTACTTCCACCAAGGTTACACTAATCTCCACTAAGATTAGTGGAGACATGATGAATGTTGATGTGATGGTTTTTGGTAAGCCTGTTTGCATGTAGGCCTTGGCAATAAGGGTAAGCTGTTGTCAAGTTACCACAGGTTGTGGTGTGGTGAGCCCATCCATATTCCATGTAGTTCACAAATTAGTAAATAATTTGGCCACTAAGAGACATTAAAAAGAAGCTGATGACATAAAATCACTCATATTGTCAGATTTATCCACGGTTTCTATTATTAAAGGCTCAAGCATTTATGTATTAAAATTAAATGAAGTAATATGAGTATGTTTGTTTTTATGAAGTATGTGTTAAAAGTTTGATGCATAGACAGGCTGAAGGGAGAGACATGTCTGCACATGTTCAGTGAAGGCTTTTAAGGGAATGATCATCGATTGCTCGTACAGAAACTGATTGAGGAAGGACCTATTGGCTGGAGTTGGCCGCACCCTATTGCAACATCTGGCTGGAGGAAGGAATTTTGCAACTCTACTCAACAGTTTAGAAACACATACAAAGGAGATGTTTTTGTCAGGATTTGCTGGGAAGGACCAAAGCAGCAACAAGATGGCTGCAGGCGCATGCTGAAAATAATAATATTTTAATGAAGACCACTCAAGAAATAAACAACATAGCAACAGGGATCGAAAACAGGTCATGAAAACAGATTACGCAACACAGGGGGAACAAAAAAAAGGTCTGGTGGACAACCTGAAGGTAGCCCAGAGCCGACCAGGTGTTCCGAAGGCTGCCGGTGCCGGAGGAATCTTGGAGGCCAGCAGCGCCAGAGGAACCTTGAAGATTGGAGACCACTGGGAACCTCCTCTGAAGACTGGGAGACCACTGTGCACCTCCTCTGAAGACTGGAGACCACTTGGAACCTCCTCTAAAGACTGGAGACCACTAGAAACCTCCTCTGAAGACTGGAAACCACTGGAAACCACTAACAGGAATCTAATAGTGAACCCCAGAAGATGCCTTGGATCTGTCACACTAGGGTCCTCTGGGGCCAAGACAGAAGCCTCAACCACCCAAACAAACTCACAGACCTCGGGTTCTGCAGCACAAGGCATGTCTACCTGGACATCCTTGTCGAAGACCTCTGGGTTGGGGACCCGAAGCAGCTGCAGCTCGAGGTGAGGAGGACGCTCGGGTGCCGGCAGGCATCTTGCAGCTGGCGTTGGTGCCATCAGGTGTCTCAGAGCCGGCTTCGGTGCCGTCAGGCGTCTTGAAGCTGCCATCGGTGCCATCAGGCATCTCGAAGCTGGCGTCAGTGGCTGACCCTCGCAAAGAGCATGCGGGGCGTCAGCCCTAGCCGTCGAAGTGTTTCCTCCCCTATGTCGACCTTCTGGCCTGCTCTGGTACAGAAGACTTGGTACGTCTGCGACTGGTACCAGAAAGAGGGATGGCAAACCTTGAGCCCCACCCTGGCGATCACTGCTCTTCCATCTCACCTGCCCGGTGCATATTCTTCTCCGCCTGTCAACAGAAGTACTCAAAAAGAGTGATCACTTCCACACCTGATGCCTGGTCCTTCTCTTGGTTGCGTCATTCTGTCAGAATTTTCGGTGAAGGACCAAAGCGGCAACAAGATGGCGGCAAGCGCATACTGAAAATAATAATATTTTAAGGAAGCCCGGGGGAATCAACAGAAAATGCTCAACACAGGTGAGTGAGATTAACTAATTAACAACATCCAAGCATCATGAAAGGTTTGGGTGTAACGGTGCTCAGTTCTCATCAAAGAAGACAAGTCAAACGGAGCAGTGACAACCAGTGAGGCTGAGCTTGATGCCCCTTCTCCATGTCTCTTCTACAATTGGGGCCAGTGATCCACAGATTTTACTGGTGATGCCGCTGTGGCTTTGAACTAGTCGATGAAAACAACCTGATCGTTCCAGAGATGGCAGCCTCACCAACCAGATGTCAGAGCTGAAGCTAAAACAACCTGTCGAGCCAAAGAGCTGAACCTCACCCCATGCTGTCAGGACAGAGACTCAAACTGTGAGCCTTTCCAGGCAGGACATCATCTGGACATCGGAGCGTTGCCATTAAGAGAAGGAAAGTTCTTCATTTGATCAACTCCTTCGCTCAGGAAACAGAGTCACCTTAGGCTTCCATCTGTGGTATGGGTCTGTCTGCTCCCCAAAATACAAAAGCCTCTCCTGAATATTTGAGTAATCAGTCTTAAATAGAGTTAGGTAGTTAGTTAAATTTTAATTTGTTATTTCTGTATTGGCTTGATTATGCTGTTACTGTCAGGACTCAGTGGGCAGCGCCAGTCAGGCCGCTGCCGGCCCTGCCTTTGTCCTCTCCACAGGTGGCGGCAGTTTGACAGGGGAGCGTGGCCCCACAGCTGATCCTCGTTCCACGGCGTGGCGGTGGAGTGTTTAAACAGCAGGCTGTCAGCTGGACACTCTGGCGGTGTCCAGCTGACAGCCTGCTGACAACCTAGTGTGGTACGCCTCAGTTGACCACTGTCTTATGACGCTAACCAGTGTTTTCCTGTGCTCCAGGTTGCCTCAGCTTCGGATCCTGCTATGAAGTGTTCCCTCATTCCTGCGAAGTCTCTAGTCGAGTTCTATTGTCTGCCTCAGCTTCGGATCCCGCTCCAAATGTTCCCCTCGATCCCGAGAAGTCCCAAGCTAAGTCCACCGAAGGAACTCCCTCCTGGTTCCCCAGCTGACAGCTGGCCACCCACTCTCACCTCTCACGCCGATCGGGTCCCGCTTATCCTCCTTCAGCCTGCCTGCCGCACGGCCACCTTCTCCACCGACGCTCCACCACTCGGAGCTGTCCACTGAGTCTGTTCCTACACCCTCCCCCTGGCGGATCCTAGACGTTCACGCGGTAAGCCTCTTGGCCCGTCGTGTTTTCTGCTCTGCTGTCGCTGGGACTAACCTCTCGCTCTCTGTCCGCAGGCTGGGTTCATTCCCGCGCCTCCCGCAGCCCTCGGCGAATACTTGCGCTGTAGAACCAGCCGTCAATACTTCTGTAGTGTTCGTATTGCTAAACTTGCTCTCGACCTCCTGAGTGTGTTCTGCATGTGTGCCAAACAACTTAAAACCATGACGTTACTAATTCCCTACAAATGCATGCTAATTAAAGAAGCTTATAAAAATTCTATTAGAAGTTGTGGACAATCGATTTATTGAGTCACTTTTTATTCGGTTCTTTAATGGTTGTAAAACAGACATGGTGCATGGTTCTAGAAATATTTAGAAGGTCTTTAAAGGTTACCTATAGCCAAAATTAATAAACAAAACCCATGGGACTTTTTAATCACTAAAATTTAACCGGTCCAAAAACAAGTGCTGTTGTATAAGAGTAGGAGCCGCCGTTAACTAAGTTGGTGGAAAGGAAATAGGTGGCCTCAGGCAACTAGGCTGCCTAAATTGTCTCCTGAAAAAGGGGGTGGCCTTAGGAGGGAGGTGGTTAGTAGATTGGATGTGTCCTGCTTATCTAGCTAAGGTCTCATAGGAACTCTAAGCAGGGTAATACTTGTTGGGTTCAGAGATCTTTAAAACCCTAACTAGTTTGAGGTTTAACCCAAAGTAGAGAAGAAGGAAGGAGGGGGTTCAGTTCAAGTCCGACAACAACAAGGAAGATCTTCTCTTCCCGCAAAAGGGTCAGTCTCCATAGCCATACTGGAGCTCCGAGAGTGAAATTCCCCCCAAGACACCAATAACCAATCCCAGTCTTCTGAAGAAGACTTTGACACTGTAAATTAAGTGGGATATATTAGTATATATTTGACTCTTGTTTGCTGTTATTTGCAGTATGGGATTGTTTAATTAAAAAGACTGAAATAAGAAATAAGACTTACCTGTAATTTAGCTTTCTCTTTATCAAACATATGTATCATTAGTGTATGGGAGAATAATATACAACCAAAAGAGCCGGGCAGCTCCTCCTCATAGTGGTCACCCTGCTGTGGGATGGCATCTAATTCTTCACTTGACATTTGTGCAAGTCACCCAATGAATCACTCCAATGATCAGCAAAGATCATTTGGGAAGTTTTTGATGGGAACAACCCCCATGCTCAACCTTTCTGCTGGACCCGCACCCGCAAATGCATTTTCTTTTCAAATGTGGCACCATTTTAGGTGAAATAAACAGGCTCACCAACTGCAGCTATAGATCTCACTGCCTCCCTTTTCTGAATATTTCTGCTATTTCTCTAAGTTAAGTAAAGGTGATAACTGAGTTAGGAAAGCCTATGTTTCTTCGTTTGTTTGTGTTTGTTTTTATATGATGTAAGCATCTGAATAAAAGCCTGATTCTGATTCCAAATCCCAGTAGTGTAGATAATGACAAAAGGGGTCAAATAGTAGGCTTTTAGATCCTTTATAGTATGGGATGTGTACTGCAGGCTGGTGAAGAAAAGCACAAACATCTTGCACAAATCATTTCTGATATAGTTTAAATGTTTTGTGAATGAAACAAATCCGATCAAGTTTTTTTAAAGTATGATTCAGATTTGACATTTCTGCTCAAGTAAGTTAGAAGATACTGAGTTAAAAGCACAAAGTAATGTAGTTTGTCCAGCTTTAGCGTTTCATTATGGTGCATTTTCACACTCCAAGTCCAAGCAATCAGCTAACATTTGTTGATAGCTTTGATGGACACACACGCACACACAGTCATCTGTCACTAATCCTCCATGTTTTGGTGCAGTGATGCAGCACAGGCATTACTCACTTTTATTCTACCATAGAGAGGATAGGGACAGTATCTGCTGCAGTAAATTACAGTGGAACCACTCAATCTAGAACTACGTTAAATGTATATAGAGCATCTTCAATAATTACTGCCACCTCCAGCAAATGCAGTCATTAAATAAATTAGAATGTGTTCCAATGAGGCTCCTTTGTCAGTTTTAAAGTATCTATTAAAAAAACTTTAAAGAGATATTAAACATACTTTTCATTAAGTCGCCATTTCTGTATTAAAATATTCTTTATTGGTCTGATGTTATATTCTAGTATTCTAAGACACTGAATAGATAATAATCCCCAATATTGACAGAAATGTAGGATTAAAAGCATTAGTCTGTGTATTATTAATCTGTGCAATGTGTTTAACTGAACTGAGTTACAGAAATAAATACACTTTTCAATAACATTTCAGTTTGCTAAATATGGCAGTGTAAGCAAAAGCCTTTAAATTATTACTTTCAATCTGGTTGAAGTCCCCAGTAACTTTTATTAATAAATTAAATAGCCTATTTCTCTTCGCCACCCTTCAAAATGGGAAAGATAAGAATAAGGCAGATGTGTGCTAATCTTTAAATGTAACTTGCCAAAAGTATTAGGTTGCTTTATTGTACCCCTAGATGAACTTTAATGACATCACTTTTTTTAAAAGATGGGCTTTATATGGCATAAACTCACTCTTTGTAGCTAGCAGATCTAATGGTATAATGATTCTTTTCTGGAAGGGCTGTCTACAAAGTTTGGTAGTGTGTTTATTGGAAACTCTGAATTAATCAATTCAGAGTTAAAAATTACAAATTTGCACAATTATTGATGGCACAGCATATTCAGATAAAATTCAGCTAAAATTTAAAGTTGCCAAAATTACATACAGTTGAAACAAGACATTTTATGCACTATAAAAAAACACATAACCTTTCTTTTCTCACTGACAGACATGAAATCTGAATAATCTTTTGCTATTTTAGGTCTATTAGAATTACCAAAAGTATTTCTATTTGCTGAATACCAGAAAAATGAGAGAAGCATTATTTATTACTCTGTTGATATTCAGAGGTTTTACATACACTAAGATCTCTATGCCTTTAAACAATTTGGGAACACCCAGATACGATGTCTTTGGCAGCTTCTGTTAACTGACAACCTCTTTTAGTTTTATTCAGACACACCTGTGGATGTTTTAAAGGCGCACCTAAAACAAATACCTTTAATAATAGCTCCTCTTGCCCCTTGCCCAATCACTACTTTTCAGTGATTGACCAAGGTGTGGGGAGAAATGAAAAGGCTTTTCCCTTAGTAAGTCCAGAAAAACTGAAGAGAAACGACATTAATATAAAGGACCCCTATGAACAGAGTGGGTCAAACTGAAATATAATTTTACTAGTTACAAACCATGTAGCAAAATGTAGCAAACAGGGCCTGGGGCGGGGGCTATAGGCACCTCCAGGATGCATTTCCCTCTTTCAGGCATTTTTTGGTGAGTTGGAACACAAACTGCACAAAGTTAAACCGAGTAGGGAGGAGCCGAGCTGGGCAGCTCAAAACCGAGTAGGATCAGCGGAACTGCAGCTAAACAATGCTGCCAAGTTCAGATTTTAATTCAAATTGCTAAAAAAAGGTTATTTATCTAAGGAAACCCAGGCTGCTGCATCAAGTCACTGACTTGCAGCATTCACTCCAATATGCATGTCAAAACAGTAGACATCCACTGGTATTGTGTCATTGAATGCAGGCATCCCTCATACTGAGCATACATTTCATGACAGTGGGGGGAAAACTTCCCTTTAACAGAAAGAAACCTCTAGCATACGTATGTCAAACTCCAGTCCTTGAGGACTGGTATAACCTTTATAGTTGTCCCTGGCCCATCAAACCTGAGTCAAATAATCAGGTTATTAGCAGGACTCTGGAGATCTTGACTGCATACAGAGGAGCTGATACAGCCATTTGATTCAGGTGTGTTGGACTAGGAACACATCTAAAACAACCTTCGAGGACTGGTGTATGATACCCCTGCTCTAACAGAACCTTGTTCAGTGTGCACGGCCATCTACCACAACCGACTAGCGGTTTGAAAAGACTGGTGGAGGGATACAAGTAGGATCTCTTAGAAGTAATTTCAGCTAAAGTGGGTATGGATAGCTATTAAGAGTAGGGTGTCATAACTTTATTCCCTCTGTTAGAGTACATATTGTTTTTACGTATTTTGTTCTATGAGTAAAACAAGGTTTTACTGGCCATTCCTCCACTGGGAGGTGGTCTACAGTGTAACATGTCACCCCCCCCCCCCAACAGTATACAGAAGAATGTTCAGCCATGGTTTATGTGCAAAACATAACGGTGCAAAAAGGCAATATGGTGCAAAAATGCTAATGGTTAATGAAAGTTCAGCAACATTTGTAGTGCAAAATAAGGATGCAAATGTGATGCAGAGTCCAGTTCAGAGATCGACAGTTCAACAGTCTGATGGCAGCAGGGAAAAAGCTGTTGCAGTACCTGGTGGACCTGCACCGGATGCTGCGGAATCTCTTCCCAGAGGGCAGCAGGGAGAACAGTTCATGGTGGGGGTGTGAGGGGTCTCTGATGATGTTACGCTCGGGACATGCAGCGCTGGGATGAAATGTCCTTAAAGGAGGGAAGAGGAGCCCCGATGATCCCTCTGCTGTCCTCACCACTCTCCTCACGTTCTTCCAGTCGGAGGCACTGCAATCTCCACACCACACAGAGAGACAGCTGGTCAGAATGCTCTCTATGGTGCTTCTGTAGAAGGTCAAGAGGATGGGCGGGGGCAGGTGGGCTCTCCTCATCCTCCGCAGGAAGTACAGGTGCTTCTGTGCCCTCTTCACCAGTGATGTGGTGTTCACAGACCAGGTGAGATTGTCTGTGATGTGCACCCCCAGGAATTTGGTGCTGCTTACCACTTCCACAGCTGAGCTGTTGATGAGCAGTGGAGCTTGGCAAAGCCGGTTCTTCCTGAAGTCGACGATGATCTCCTTCGTCTTCTCCATGTTCAGGATTGGGCTGTTGTCTCTGCACCAGCCCACCAGCTGCTCCACCTCCTCTCTGTAGTCCCGTCGTTGTCTTCTCTGATCAGGCCCACCACCGTTGTCTCATCTGCAAACTTCACCATGTGATTGGTGTTGAACCTAGGGACGCAGTCGTGTGTCATCAGAGTGAACAGCAGGGGGCTCAGGACGCAGCCCTGAGGGGAGCCCGTGCTGAGGGTGATGACATCAGAGGTGTTCTGTCCGACCCGGACTGACTGAGGTCTGTTTGTGAGGAAGTCTAGCAGCCAATTTCGAAGAGGTGTGCTGAAGCCCAGATGTTCCAGTTTTCCCACCAGATGCTGTGGGATGATGGTGTTGAACACTGAACTGAAGTCCAGGAACAGCATCCGCACGTGCGTGGAGAGTGAAGAGTGGAGGAGATGCCGTCCTCAATGGAGCGGTTCCACCTGTAGGCAAACTGGAACGGGTCGAGTGTTGGGGGGAGACTGGAGACGATGTGTTCCTTTACCAGCCTTTCAAAGCACTTCATCATGATGGGAGTCAGTGCAACAGGCCGGTAGTCATTAACAGGCCGGTAGTCGTTAGCTCTGATCAGCAGGGGCCTGTATGCAGGAATTAGCATTACAGAAAGGTGGTCTGAGGAGCCAAGGTGGGGGCGGGGGGCTGCTCTGAATGTGCCTTTCATATTTGTGTAAACTAAGTCTAGAGTGTTCTCTCCCCGAGTAGCAAAATCCACGTGTTGGTAGAAATGAGGGAGAACAGTTTTCATATTGGCCCGGTTAAAATCCCCAGCAATGATGAAAACACCCTCCGTGTGTGCAGATTGCAGCTCGGAGATAGTTCGATAGAGAACACTCATAGCCTCTTTTGTATTAGCGCTGGGAGGCACGTAAACCGCTGTGATATTAACAACAGTAAACTCTCTGAGCAGGTAAAAGGGTCTGCAGCTAACAGTCAGAGGCTCTATGTCCGGAGAGCAAAAGCTTATGACTATTCTAACATTTTTACACCAGTTGTTTTTGATGTAAACACATAGCCCACCCCTTCAGGTCTTACCGCTGAGTTCTTTGTTTCTGTCAGCGCGGAAAGTAGCGTGCCCCTCCAGGCTAACGGCGTTGTCCGGGATCGATGAGGAAAGCCATGTCTCCATCAGGATGAGAGCGCAGCAGTCTCTAAACTCCCTCTTTGCAGAGAGTTCGAGTTGTAAATGGTCTATTTTGTTGTCCAGTGGGCGGACGTTGGAGAGCAGGATGGAAGGAAGCGGCGTTCTGTAGGGGTTAGTCTTTAGCCTAGCTGTTAGTCCGCCTCGGCAGCTGCGCTTCTGCCGCCGATCGTACCGCCTCTGCTTGCTTCTCCTCCGGCGTGTGCTGCTCGGCGAGTCCGCTGCATCATGGGCCTCTGGGACTTGTGCCCGAAGCACTCCGAAGCCACGTAAACAATCGAGCGTAGTTGTAGTTACGAGTACAACAACACTAGATGACCGTAACTCCAGCAGGCGCTGGCAGTCAAGAACTGGTCTATGGATAGTTTGTAGCGAGTTAGGCGGCATATTTTGTAGAAATTGCCGCAAGTTATCGGGAGCTGTATGCAGCCGCAACCTCTCAGGGTGCCGCCGGAAGTAAAGAAAGTAGTTTCAGTATCTGAATCAGAAATCTTTTATTCTCATTGTGCAAGAAAGCACAACAAAATTTAAAGAATAGCAACTCTCAAAGGTAGTGCAAATAATAAAAATAATAAATAATTATATCTCAAACAAATGTTGTAGAGACAGACACAAAATTGTGTTGTTCAGGGCAACAACAGCTCTTGGGTAGAAACTGTTTTGTAGTCTGTTAGTTTTTGACTTTATTGCCCTGAGACACCTCCATGATTGCAGGAGTTTGAAGAGGTGATGGCCAGGGTGGTAGGGGTCCCTGATGATGCTGTGGGCTCTCCTGAGGCAGCGGGTCCTGTAGATCTCCTCCAAGGTTTGAAGAGAGCAGCCAATCAGTCTCTGGGCAGTGTTTATGACCCTCTAGAGCTGCTTCCTCTCTGCCACAGTGCAGCTGGAGAACCACAGTGAGATGCCATAGATCAACACCAATTCAACAGAGCACCAATAGAAGGACACCAAGAGCTCAGTTCTTAGGTTGTTCTTCCTGAGGATCCTCAGGAAGTACAGTCCCTGCTATCTTCTTCAGGATTTAAGGGGGAGTTGATATTCCAGGTCCTGAAATGTGGCACCATAACCACCGTCCGCCAGTAGTCTTTGAGACTGCTAATGTTTTTCTTTCTTGGCAGAAGCATGATGGTGGAGGACTTTAAGCATGGTGGAGTGGAGTACTGGGTGGGGAACTGATTAAAGATGGTGGTAAAAACCCCAGCTAGTTGGTGTGCACAATCCCTAAGCACCCTTCCTGTCACACCATCAGGTCCAACAGCTTTTCGGGGGTTCATGCCCTCAGGGTTCTCCATACTTCCCATACCTGTACAGTGATGGTCTGGCTGCGGAGAGATGACCGCTGCAGTAGGGGCTGCACTGGTGATTCAGCCTCAAAACGGGCAAAGACAGTGACTGGCCTCTTTTTTGGTTCTGAAATTATTGTAGCAGATTTTAGGCATTTGGAAACAACAGCAAGAAGAAGGGACTGGTTGGGAATGCAACTGTTAGCTGGTAAGCACAGTTTCTAAAGATCCCTCCGCTGATACCATCCAGAACATCATGTTTACTCTCACAGGGTGAATGTGACCTGGCGTTTGTTTAGCTGCGAGGGCTTTTCCACTGTTTCCGCTTGTTGGATGTGGGTCACTGCCTCCTCAGTCGAAGTGAGATAAGAAGTGGTTCAGAGTGTCCGAGGATACTTTTCGCACAAAATAAGGAATTATTTTTTCAGACAAAATACTTGTTTACACTGTTAAAATATCTGTTTTCCAATTAATTGCACAACTGAATACAAGACAAGAATTTCCATTAAGGTTATTAAAGGTGATCTTTTCTATTGTTTTGTTATGCAGTTATAGATGCTAAATTGTCTACTACTTACTGGTTTAGTCTTTTTAAGACAATATTATCACACTGTAACTGGTCATTACTTCTGATCTTAATTAGATAGAACCCTATGCCAGCTATGTCAAAGGTGATATTGAAAATCTGCATGGGATTTACAATTGAAGTATGTTGACAACCCTAATTTTCATTTAAAAATTCTGATGGGGGGAAAGGGAAGGAGGCTTCAATACGGTCTTGCTGTATGTGATTTGTTTAATCACCTGGAGTCAAGTTGTTTTTACTGATTAAAAGTGATACTATCCTTTTCAACACCGGAGAAGTTAAATTGGTCACATGCCACTGTCCCAATCAGTATCCAAGCCTTTGATGTTTTTTGTCCTCACTTTCTCTTATAGGAGTGGCTTCTGCGAAAGCATACTTCACCTGATCTATCAGTAGCCATACTGCCTGTAAACTGATCTCAGTGGATTTATTTTGGGTTTGCTTGACAGCAGAAGGCTGCAGGCTAAGCTGTGAGAAATAGAGACTGTCTAATGTCTGACAACACTGGTGTTTCTGTCTCTGTGTATATAGAAAGCTTTTCCCTGAGTGGTTTGCGGTTCTGTGAGGAGAAACTAGATCTGGAGCTACTGGTCCTAATGCTTAAAGCCCAATAGGCTCTGTTTGGTCTGGTTCACCCCACTGAAGGGGCTCCTTCTACCACTCTGCAAGTCTGATTTCATCACATTCTTTAAGAAAAAGCAAGGCTTTTAATGAGGACACACTCCTTTTCTGATGACACCACCCTCATCTGGTGAGGGTGGCACAGGGCAGGACGGTGGCCCAGGTGTTGGCCTCACAGCAAGAAGGTCCCGGGTTTGAGTCCTGTGCTTGGCAGGGGCCTTTCTGTGTGGAGGTTTCATGTTCTCCCGGTGTCTGCGTAGGTTTCCTCTAAGCGCTCCGGTTTCCCCTCCCACTAAAAGACATGCTGGTCAGGTTGGCCATTAGTGGCGGCATGCGCAGTCGCAGTGGCTCAGGCTAACCCTCCATCTGATCTACGAAATTTAATTGTATGTACCTTGTATGTATAATGACAAATCTTACCTCTTATCTTATCTCTTCCATTAGTGTAAAGCCTGTTCACACAGGTCTTCTAATCCATCCTCCACCTGGTGAAGCTTAGGGTGTCAGAAGGTTTATGTTAAAGCGTGTGTTGTTTAATGACCCCTGACACACTGCCCTTAATCTGTCAATTTTAGTTGACAGCACAGAAAGTAGAAATGGTTTTCTGCAGAAAAGCCTTATTTTCTTTTATATCTGCATAATGTTGTGTTTCAAACTGAAATGGGATTCCTTATCAAAGTTTTTTTGTTGTTTTTCTCCTCTGGTTTTAGTGCCAAAATAGTGATGTAAGGAGGTGGAAGCTTTCCAGTTTTTTTCAACTATTTAATTAAATGTAACAGCCACAGTTTACTTACATTAAAGAGTAAAACACTCCATTTGCATGTGTAAAGCTAAATTGGCAAATATTATGTAAAGATATTGAAGGCGATTCTTAGTACATTTTCAAAAGTTTAGCTGATTTTATTCCTTTCCCAGTGTCCTGTCTAGCAATGTGGCAATAAGAATTGATGTCTTAATGCCAAATAGAGCTCGACAGATTTTGCTTTCACAAGTGGAGCAAACAGCTTACGCCATTGTGCTCCGCTTGATTTGTGCATGTAAATAGCTTTATTGTGATTCCTACAGGGAGAATTTTATTCCTTTAGTTTTCCTTCTCCCATTTGGAAGTAGAACCTGCGTATACCTCCCAACTACAAACAGCATAAATGTGTGTCATGTCTAAAAAGCAAATAATTTTAACAGATTATCATCCATCCATTCATCCACATTCCTACAGAAACATGCAGCCAACACTATAATTGACTTTAGGAATAGCATTCATGAAATAAAAAACTAATTCTTGATGACCAAACTTTAAAAAGGTGTATTCAGGAAAATTTCCACCAGGGTGTCAATTACCTTTTCAGGAATAGCTTCTGTCTGACTGAAAAGCAACAACTATAAGTACTGTACTCTATGTCCACAAACGAACCGGGATCTCATTTATAGTGACAAGTGTAATTATCTATTTTCCATCTGACCAAAACTGAATCCTTCTGGTTACGCAGTGTGACTGTAGAGTAAATCTCAGGGATTGTTAGTGCTTACACGACAAGATGTTGTAGGACCTCAAATAATTGCTGCAGGAGTATCCATTTTAATGCTAGTACTAGTGGGATTTACCATTTAGAATAGTTTCTTCATATGAAACAGGCTTAAAGAAGGGAAACTGCAAATCCATACAAAAGTTATACCTCAAATAGCTAAAGCTTTCAAAATGAATGCTGTAATGCAGTTTCTTGTACCCATTTACATTTATGTTTTGTTGTGTGGAGAATATCTACAAGCATTGATTGGCCTGTGCCAACGTATCTTTCTTACATTATTTCACTGTATTTGCAAGGTTAGCTATATGACCCCCTCCCCTTATTCTGTCCATTGAGCACAGAATTTTTGAAATATTTGTAGAAACAAGCACCTTTTCATTAGGGATAGACCGTGCCAACTCAGGTTAATTTTTGAATCACTCTATTGGAAAAAACACAAATTACATGGACTCTGAACCTTAGCTTATTTGAACACACACAATATATTTGGTGTACAATCATTCAACAATCTGCTGAGCAGCCGTCTACTACAGCCTTCTGTAGCACCAGAAGGCTGAGGGCCACCATTCAGCATTCATACATGCTTGAACAGATTAACGTGTCACTTCATGTCACGCACTAATACTCTTCCCAATCCTTTAGAAGCTGCATCCACAGGAAACATTCAGGGGTGTCCTTATGTCAGCCCAGATATCTGTTCTCAGGTAGGAAGACTGTGGAAATTACAACCCCCATTTATTCAGTTTAGTCTTATTTTAGGCCATTAATCCTTCAATAGCAAAATTTACATATTGAGATTATAATTTAAGGGGATGTTGTTGACCCAACAATGCTAAATGTATAATTTTTTTTTTTTTTTTTTTTTTATATTTTTTATTTAGAAAGACAGATATCCATCACATTTAGTAATTTTGGCTTTACCCATTTAAGATTGTATCTGAGGATATAAACATAAAGTCCAAGTGATTTTATCCATGTTGCCTTCCTGGTATTTTTACAGAATTTCACTAACTTAGTTATAAACAATAACAAAAATGAACAGAATCGAACAATAATGGGAATTGCACCACCTCAAGTAATGATAAGTACAAAGGCATAAGGGGGTAAGACACATATTTCACAAGAACAATCAAGTGAAGTCGGATCTAATTGGTTTTACATACTCAGTCCATTTGGTCCAGATCTTATAAAATGTTCCTAGTTCAATTTGGAGGGAAAAAGAGATCTTTTCCATAACATATATCTGGAAAACAATTTCAATCCATTCGTTGATAGTGGGTGGATCTGGTTTCAGCCATTTCCTTGTGATGGCCTTCTTACTGGCTGCCAGTAGTATAGCCAGCAGTTTTTTGTCTTTAGTGGTCCATGTGTCCATTTGTAAGTTGCCCAGATACAACGTTTCACATTTGAATGGAATGCTTACATTGAATATATTTTCAATATGTTTGTGGAACTCTTCCCAATATGGTTTTATGACCTGACAGTCCCAAAACACATGGAAGTGGTCGGCTCCTTTAGACCCACAGAGTCTCCAGCAGGCATCCCCGTTGTTTTTATATCGTCTCTGAATGGGTGTAACAAAAAATCGTACGATGTTTTTCCAGCAGAACTCCCGCCATGTGTTTGATCTGGTCGAGACCCACTGCAATTGACATATTTCCTCCCAGCCTTCTTGTGAGATTATAATCTTCATTTCTTTTTCCCATTTCTTCTTTATGTATTCTGTATTCCCATGTTTAGACAACTGTATGGCATTATATAATTTGGAGATAATTCTGCTATCTGATCTGGGTTTAATTAGCGACAAAAATACCCCCATGAAACTTGACTCACTTTTTCTCAATATCTCTTTAAAATTCCTATTAAAATAATGTCTCACCTGCAGGTACCTAAAGAAATCATCTTTTCCCAATCCATGATTTTTCTTTAAGGTTTCAAAACTTTGAAATATCCCTTTGTGGATAAATGAATGATAGGAAGTTAGTCCTTTTGAGATCCATAATTTGAATCTGTTATCAATTTTATTTGGTGCAAAATCTGAGTCATAAGCACACCACCTCATGATTTTAGACGTATCTCCTACTCCGCAAGTTTTAGCCAATTCCTGCCAAGACATGAAAAAGCTACCTGTGATGGAGTTCTCTGGGATCTGCTGTTCTTCCCGTAATTTATAATCACTAAGTAGGGCTGTTATGGGGATTCCTTTTATTGTCGTGCCTTCTATTTCCTTCCAGGCTGCGGTGTATGATGGTGAACAGAGGCAGACTAAGGGTCTCAGCTGGGCTGCATGATAGTAATCCTTTAAACAGGGAAGACCCATTCCACCCTTTTCTTTTTTTAGTTGCAAAGTTCTAAACTTAATTCTGGCCTTTTTACCCTGCCACAAATACCTCGTTATTAATCTATCCCATTCTAAGAACTGTTTAGGTGGGATTTTGACTGGTAGACATTGAAATAAGTAAAGCAGCTGTGGAAGAATGTTCATCCTGATGGATTCTATGCGGGAATTTAAACTTAAAAAAGGAATAACATTCCATCTATGTAAGTCAGATTTAATTTTCAAATTTAGTGGGCCATAATTTATATCAAACAGTTTTGAGAGATCCCTCGGTAGTGTAACACCTAAATATTTGATAGACGCAGCTTCCCAATTCCAGTTGTACATAGTTTTAATTGATAACGGTGGATCGTAGTTAAATGTTAGTACTTGAGTTTTATCTATATTAATTTTGTAACCAGAGATGAAACTAAACTCCTCGAGCAACTTCATCAGTTTTGGGATTGTCTGTGTGGGCTGTGTTATATTTATCAGTAAATCGTCAGCGAACAAGGACAGTTTTTGCTCCCCAGTTGTCATTGTAACCCCCGTTATATCCGGTCTCTGCCTGATCAGTTGGCTCATAGGTTCAATAAACAAGGCAAAGAGAAGCGGCGACGCACAACACCCCTGTCTCGTTCCCCTTTCCAAAGTAAATGAATTTGTCAAATCTCCATTAATTTTAATTCTGGCCGTTGGTTTAGTATATAACGATTTAAATGTGTCAATTATCATTGTATGGAATCCAAATTTTGAGAGCACTTTATATAAAAAAGACCACCTCACCGAGTCGAATGCTTTCTCTGCATCTAAACTTAATAACAACGTCTCTAGTTTTCGTTGTGTGACTTCACTCATAATGTGTAATGTTTTCCTAATGTTATCTTGGGTCTGTCTTTGTTTAACAAAGCCAGTCTGGTCTTTATGTATTAAAGCTGGTAATATACCTTCTATTCTTTTTGATAAGATGGAGGTGAAAAGTTTATAATCATTGTTCAGAAGGCTTACAGGACGATAACTCCCGCATTCCAATTTGTCTTTCCCTTCCTTCGGTATGATTGAAATCACTGCCTCTCGCCATGAGGGGGGGATATTTTTATTTTCTAAAACCCAGTTAAACGTTTTCTCTAATGTTGGAATTAATTGGTCTTGCATAATTTTGTACCATTCTGTAGTGAATCCATCTGTCCCTGGAGACTTTCCCTTTTTGGTTCTTTTGATTGCAGATTGAATTTCCTCCTTTGTAATTTTGGATGTTAATTTCTTATTTTGTTCATCAGTGATCGTTGGGAGATTAATTTTTTCCAGATAGGCATCAATCTGGTTGTCGTTGCTTGTCTGTGGTTGGGTGTATAATGTTTTATAGTATTTTTGAAAGCAGTTTTTGATCTCATCTGGATTTGTTTCTATTTCTTTTGTTGCATTATTTCTTATTTTGTGTATAGTTCTGTTGGCTTGTTGTTTTCTTAACCTATATGAAAGAAGTCTCAGGGATTTTTCACCTGTCTCATAATATTGCTGTTTTATAAAGGTAAGTTTTTTTTGGATTTCCTGGGTATTTATTTCTTCCATTTCTTTTTTTAGTTTTATAATGTTATGTTTGGTTTTGTCATCTTTGGGAGACTTTGCATGTTCTCTCTGTAATCTTTTCACTTCCTCTTCTAATCTCTGAAGTTTTTTTTCTCTGATTCTCTTCTCATATGAGGTTATGGATATAATTTTACCTCTAATCACTGCTTTTAATGCATCCCAGATTATAGGAGGAGTCACATCCTCATTATCGTTATTTTCTAAATATAAGATAATTTCACATTTTAGTTTATCTTTAATTTCCGGTTTGTTCAAAATGTTTGAATTCAGTCTCCACAAAGTGGACCTTCTCTTATTATTCAGATGGATTGAGATATATATGGGCCCATGATCTGAGAGAGTATTAGGTCCTATTTCACAGCTGTCAACCCTTAAAAGATCTCCCTTGAACATAAAGAAGTAATCTATGCGGGAGTAGACGTTGTGAGCATGTGAGTAATGTGAATAATCTCGGCTATTTGGGTTTCTTTCTCTCCAGACGTCCACAAGCCCCACCTCACTCATCCAGGTATTTAATCTTTTGCTAATGTTTTTTGCGTCTGGTTTCCTGTTTGATGAATCGATTTCTGGGTTTAATCGGACATTAAAATCTCCACCACATATCAAAATCCCTTGGCTTTTTGTTGTCATTATATCGACTATTTGTTTATAAAGAGACCAATCACTTCCAGGAGGGATATACACATTAAGAAGAGTTGTCACAGTTCCTTCTATTTTTCCTGTAACCATTACAAATCTTCCTTCATTATCGTTGTATTCTGAAATGTGCTCATAATTAACCGCTTTGGATATGAGGGTCGCCACCCCTCTCCGCCTCCCTGATCCATGTGAAGAGAAGTAAACGTGTTTAAATCCTCGTTTATTTAGTTTAACGTGTTCTGAGTCATTGAGGTGTGTCTCTTGCAAAAAAGCAACTTGTATTTTATCTTTCTTTAATTTTGATAAGATTCTTTCCCTCTTAACTGGATTGAGTACTCCATTTATATTAAATGATGCTATTTTCAAAGATCCGTTTTGCATCTATGTGATTCCCCCCTTCATTTCACTCAGAGCTCCGGTGCATTTTCCCCTCCCCGCGAGAACCAGCAGGGAACTAACAATTAACACAATACACATAAAACTGAACACAAAATGTCCGTGTAACTTCCTAGGTAGGGGTCTATTAACCTGACCCTGTTGATTCCCCACAAGGGGTTCGAAGGGAAAATCCCCCCTCCTCGGACAGGAGGGAGGGGCCCTTACCTGCCACAGTCGCGTGTCGGGAAGAACATAAAAAGTCCCGATCAAACCGAAGTATTCTATAATTAATTTCTACCACTAGATGCAGATTTGGTTGTAGAAGTTTCACAATTCCTCCCGCCGTCTTTGGTCCGGGGAAGATCCGCTAGTTTCCGGAGGGGGCCGCAGGTGTTCTTCTGAAGGCTCGCAGCTTCTCCTTGTAGCCGGGACCCCGGCCGGCTTTGAGCACGCCTTTCGTCGCTCGTCGGTCCACTCTCGTCCAGGACAGTTGCTGCACCTTCTCCATGAGCGTCTCCGGAGGTTTGATGGTTGACACGGTAAAGCCTCGTCTCTGCAGATCCTCTGATGCCTCCTCTACCGTATCGTAGGTTTTGGTTCCTTCTTCGTATCTAACGCGCAGCTTCGCGGGGAAGAGTGTCTGGAAGTGGATGTTATTTTCCTTCAATACTTTGCGGATCTCTGTATATTCTCTTCGTCTTTTAAGTATGAGAGGTGGATAGTCGTGGTCCAGGTTTATGGGATTTTCTTGCCATATAAACCCCTTCATCTGCCAGGCTTTGCGGAGTATCATCTCTTTGGTTCTGAAGCTCAAGAACTTGATTATGATAGAGCGCGGTGGCGCGTCGGCTGGTGGCTGCGGTCCCACTGACCGATGAGCTTGTTCAATGTGGAGTTCAGGAGTGTCTTCGTTTAACTCAAGACCTTGACGGAGTAGGGTTTCGACAAATGAGATCATGGTCGATTCTTTCTCGGACCCCTCCGGTACCCCATACATCCTTATGTTCTCACGTCTGGATCGACTCTCCAGGTCCGTCACTTTGTTTTCCAGCTTAGCGTGTAGCTTTAGCATAGCTGTGATGACCTCCTCCGTGTTTTGGATCCTTTCTTCTGCCTTCTCCATACGTCCCTCCATCTCCTCCATCCTTGTGTTTATCTTGGTGATTTCTTCTTTTATCGTCTCGAATTGTTCTTTATTTTCTTGGCGAAACCCTTTAAGTTCTCGCAGGATTAGCTCAGTGTCAGCCATTTTTAGACGCTGATCCTCGTGGCTTGTTAGCTTCGACCCGTGCTAGTTGTTGCTGCGTCTCTTCTCTCTTACCCTCCTGATTTCAGTCGGCGTTTATGTCTCAAAATAGTGGTATGGTCTTGTCCCCTTTCTAAGTCATTATATTGGTATATTTACTTGGGTTCTATGGGGGGAATTTCTCTAATTGCTCCGGTTCGATCAGGAGCTCGCTCTCTATGCGGCCATTGTGGTGATCCGGCGCTAAATGTATAATTTTTGATATGTCTACATGCTAAACATTAGGTGTGGCAAAAAGAAAACACTGCTCTTTGCCCTGAAGACACCATGTCCATGCTGACAAGTGGTGGCAGTATAATGCTACGGGGATACCGTTCTTCTAATTTATAACCCTGTGTGATCAAATATACCGTTTTTTAAAAGATTGAAAAACTGTATATTTTTTACCAAAGTAAGTACTTTTCTCAAAAACCTGTTGCAATAACTTATATTTATTTGCCCTAATCCTAATGCCTCTTAGTCATGTGTTTTATGTATTTGGTTTTGGATTTTGGATTTGTTGCAGGGTTATGATGCTGTCTTGCCCAGGTCACTTGTGAAAAAGAGATTTTAATCTCAATAAGTTATTTTCTTGGTTAAATAAAGGATACATACATAGACCCTCTGGAATTTCCCATGGAGTACAAAATCCCTCTTTTTAAGTAACAGGAAAAAACATAGAAATTTGATTATTTTCAAAAATCTGTTTTAATACCACCATACAAGAAAACAAACAAACATATAATCTATTATACTATATAAAATGTATGTATGCATAAAGTTTTATACTTTAGGTATTTGGGTGTTTTGTCCTGATCAGTGGATCAGTTGCGGTTTTTGTTGGTTTGTTTTTGTGTTTTTTAACACATACAATCCCTATGCTTTTCGTAGTGGGAAATCTGACAAATTCATTGCCATAAATGTTTAATATCAATTTCAACTACAAAGAAAAAAGAGAACTCTAGATCAGGGGTGCCCAAGTCTGGTCTATTCTAAGCTACTATTCCACAACTTTTAGATGCATTCCTTTTCCAACACCCCTGAATCAAATGACTGAAATCCATCATCAGCCTTTAGTCATCCAGCTCTTCAGAGATATGGCTAGGAGCCAATCATTTGATTCAGGCGTGTTGGAGAATGAATGTATCAAAAAGTTGCAGGTTAGTAGCCCTGCAGGAC
This sequence comes from Fundulus diaphanus, assembly GCA_037039145.1. NCBI lineage: Eukaryota > Metazoa > Chordata > Actinopteri > Cyprinodontiformes > Fundulidae > Fundulus > Fundulus diaphanus. The sequence goes on from CM073139.1 coordinate 9,331,310, forward strand.
TGGGGTTATAGGCACCCCTAATCTAGATGATTATTTCATTAACCCTATGATGCCAAATGTTTTTATTAGATCTACATACTTCATCATGATAATGGTGTCTTTAGTCTTTGAGGTGGAGTGTTTTTTTCTTCCACTTCTAGCATATTGCATGAAGATGTTTCAAACATTGTATAGTTGTCATCATGTGGTTAAATAAAGGAACACAATAATGTGTCAACATAGCAATTAGTAATCATCAGCAGGTCAAAATGTAGTATTCTACCACACATATTGCTCAGTTATTTGCTAGAGTTAAGAATGACCAAGTCTAAATTGCAGTCTTAATTTGACAACCTCGGTATTTTGAAATTATGTTTGAGGTCTAATACACATCAGGCTCAGTTTATGCAAGTGCTAATTTGGTATTTTTAATACAAAGAAGAAATTCACTATTAAGCTCTGCCGTGTTGAAAAATACTTCCTTGACCTGACATTTGACTTTGGTCTATTACTCCCACCGAGTGTTTCCAAACTGAGATCCGAGTGCAGGGCTAGTAATCTGACCTCCTACCTCCCTCTGTCGCCCTCATTGCACCCAGTTACTGTATGCTGCCCTTTGGAAATTCCCTGGCTGCATCCAGCATACCGTTGTGGAAAACTGAAAGGTACCCACCAGTGTGGTATTGTGATGTTCTTCTTTGATCAGCAATTATTTTGTAGAAAAAAGGAAGAATAAGAATATAGAAGTAATATTTGCAACAGATGTTGAAAAGAAATCTACAAAGTAATACAAATGAGAGACAAATATTTTATCAAAATAAGCATATTTTATCGGGAGATAATCTTTATATATGTCCAATAAGTAAGAACTGCACACAAAAGCTGCCATATGGAGAATAGGTATCTCTCAGAGTCCACTGTTATAATCTACTGAACTTCAAATAATCTGTAAGTAACCTGCAGAAATACCATGGCTAAAATTCCAAAGCACTGATGAGTAATAAGTAGGCTGGACTGTTAAAATGACTTCACATCCTTTACTGTCACAAAGGCATGCATGATTTTAAATTAGCATTTTTGCTTCTATAGAAAATGAAAGAAAAGGGGTCTGAGTCTGTACACACACTCATCTTCTGATGCACTCAAACACACCCATCCTGCTTTTGCAAGCAATTATCCAGCCTTACCTCTCACAGCGAAGCGTCAGCTCCTGGTGCTGCTGTGCCTCTGCAGTGGTTTCCTGTAGCCTGTCAGCTCGGTTTCCTCAGTGCGTTATCCTCAGTGTGAATGCAGCAAGGCATCCCTCGTTTATCCTATCGTACAATCCAGGCTGATGGGATACTGTGTTTCCAGATTGACCGAAGGTGCTGCTTCTCTTGCTGCTGCAAGTGTGATTATGTCTGAGGCTGGTGGCTGTGAGGACAGGCTGTGTATTTGTGTGAGAGGAGGGTGAGCACAGAGGGTGGTGAGAGTAGCTAGTGGCGGGGGACTTGCTTTGCAGATATCTGCCTTGGTGCAGTTAAATTTAAACCACCCTCCCCTGTGACACCTTGAGACATGGCTGCCCTTCCCCTCCAAAGCAGAGCCCTAGTGCTGTCATATGGTCCCTGACAGCAGACTGAGCCTGGGGAGAATGTGACCAACCCTGACTGTGGCCAGATCCAAAATAAAGGTAAACAACTGAGATAAAAACAATGTTTGCAAATATTTTATTATGAAACCATTCAACTCTACCTTTAACAAAGCCCCTTTAAATGTTTTTAAGCAGTGACGTGCAGTCAGGGGAGTCTGTGAGGCATTACCTTACCGGCCATCATGATAAGTAAAATACTAACACGAGCTTCACTGCAATTGGGCAAGGCATATGATTGTGTTCTGCTATGTTGTGTGTGGTGTGGATTGTGATTTGATGATCCAGACTCTCTCGACTTTATCCTAATTCTTTTTGCTGTGACATTTCTCTGTTTCTAACACATAAGCATGTTTAAAACACATTTTCTGTTTCTGCATTTTACGTTGCGTTTTACACGGTTGTTTTTTTTGTCGGCCTGGTAAGTGGTCACTAGTCTAGTGTTAATTTAATAGTACGTGTCCGGCCTTCTCCTGCATAACCCTGAAGGCCCCATTTCTCACCCCGGTTTAAGATTTGACAATAAATGAGAAAAACATTAATCAGAGGTAAACATTGTAATATGCATATTTAATTCATTATGAATTCCGAATGGAGACAAAAGTTTACATTACCAGTGTATCTACGTCCTTCTCCTAGGTATTGAAGCTTTTGTCTGATCTAAGTTTTCAAAGACATCCTTTTTACACTGACTGCCCTCCTCCGCTGAGTTAGGGAGCTTTAGACTGCCCTGCAAGGATTTTACACCTGGGTTTGATTGGCAACAAAGCCAACCTCAAGCACATATCAAGGTGCTCATTCGTTCTGCACCTTTAAATCAGCTATTTTCTCCGTATGTATGAGCAAGCAGATATGTTTGGGAACGCTCCGGAGGGCTTTGCCATATTAACAAGAGAAGCGGCGCAAGTGAAGTTAGCACAGGGGTTGAAGCAAAAATTATGTTTGACTGAAAACATTTTCTCGCAAGCCCATATATTCCCGGGGCGTGGACATCATGCCGCATTAGTTGGCTCACTTGCTTAGTGTGCAAAGTCAACTAAATCTGATACTTTTAAAATATCCATTGAAAATTTCTGTATCTCTGCCACCTTTCAGCTTTAGACCCTTGGCGTCATCCTGGACAGCCTCTCCATCACTTTCCACATCCACATCATCATCTGGGTTACTTTCATCTCTGCAGCATCAAGTTCTTCCTTCACACTGTTGACAAACTGGTCCACAGTCCACTTTACAATCCCAGCTCCCTTTCCTCTCTGTCCTCCAGAAACCCTCAAGCAGCTTGCATTATTACATCATCTACTTCACACCTGTACATCAACTCCACTGGCTCCCTGTCACATTCAATATAAACCAATTTTATGATCATACAAGGCCAAACACAGCCTTGGAAATGCAGGACACATCACCAACACTATCATGACATAATACATTTTAATTTGACACAGATTGCACATGACAATAATCAGTCTCTGCTTTGCCCGTTATTGTTAAACAATTAATCATTAGAGTTTATAAAAAGGCATGATTTAACTTTTTTGAAGTTTAATAAAATTGTTATATTTTAGCCCAGTGACTGGAGACTTGTCCAGGATGAACCCTGTGTCCGCGCTCCACTTTAACTTCATAAAAAAACTCTCTGAGAATCGCCTTTCTCTGGCCTCACCCAGTTAGAACCCGTTCTCCAGTCCATGTTGTAGCTGCAGTTTATTTGTTTTATCTTTTTGATGTAGTTTTCTTAACAATCTGTAAGCATCAAAATCCTTGTCATTCTATTTAGTGTCCTGGAGCGCAGCTGCTCATCAGGTGAACACTGCTGCATACCGACAGCCGATGCAGCTCTGCCTTCTTTGTTTCAGAACAGCGCAGGTTTTTTTTTTTTTTTTACTTTTTCCGTATCGAACCCAGTCAAATGTGGGACATCGTTTCACATTCCGACTCTTCTTCTTCAAGGGTCATGCTAAATTAGCCTGAGCTAGCGCGTTACTCTTCTTTGTGTTTAAATAAAACATAATAGCGAATCACGAGGAGATCCCTGGTTGGTCGCCGCGTTTATCAGCGAGGGAATACACGCTGACAGACGACATGGCCACAGGTGGAAATAATTCATTAATTAACTGCAGGAGCAGATTGACACGCTTACCGAGGGAAGTCGTTGTCAGCTGTTCTATCTGCTGAACTTTCTGACCTGCTAGTTTGCATAAATCCAAAGAAAACCTTTGACCACCGCTACTTTCATTCATACCATCTGTGGCCAGTTTAAAATGCTCTCCCAAAAGTTAAAATGATGAACACCGATAGACCTCAGACTGGCAATGTCCGCTTTGGAAAGACCCGCCCTGCTCTCTTTCTGATTGGCTAATGTCCCGGCTCTGCCAGGTTTGATTGGTTGAGAGCAGCTTCAGATTATAACCTTGAATAAAAAGTCTAGACGGGACGTTTTGCGCTCAATTTCCAAATGATGGAAATTCGTCGCAGCGATGGAGAACTTTAACCCCTGAGTTAGACACTGTCGTTGGCGTTCTGGGCTCAGATATGTCTTAGAACTTTCAAATTGACTAGAAACACCAATTTACAACTAATACAATACAAAATCCTTCAAAGAGTACACTACACAGGACAAAGATTATTCAAGATGGGTTTGGCACAATCTAATATCTGTCCACACTGCATAGGCAATCATCCTGATAATTATATTCATGCGTTATGGTTATGCACACCAGTCCAGAGGTTCTGGACACAGATATGTAAGGACTTATCAAAGTGCTTGAGTTGTAAAATTTCACCTTCCCCATAAGTTTGCTTGCTCAGTAATTTTGAGGAAAGCCCTCTGGGGAATAAAATAGTTTACATGGTTTTCACTGCATTATGTATCGCAAAGAAAACTATCCTCATGAATTGGAAAAGTAAGGAAAATCTCAGTATCAATCAGTATAGAGACCTTTTGTTGGATCATATTAATCTTGAGACATCATCTGCATCCACATCTGATTGATCTCTTTGGGCTCCTTTGATTAGCACCATCACTTAGTGGGATGGGGGGGCGGTGGGTTGCTTCCTGCAGGGCGCAGTGGCTCTGGGGGCACTTGGAGTGGGGCGCTTGGTGGGTCTGACTCCAGGGTCTGTTGCCCCCATCTGGGAGGGGCTTGGGTGGCCTACAGCGCCGCTTGCGGTGCTCTTGGGGAGCTACGCGGTGACGGACGTGGGTTACTGACCTGGTAGCTGTGCTGTCGCTGGGTGAGTCCTGGGTGGGTCTGGGGGCCTGGGGTCCCTGGGGCGCCCGGGTGTCTGCCCCTGCACGGGGCCTCTGGTGCGCTGGGGGGCCTGTTGAGCTGGTAGGGGGGCATGGTCATTAACATCTCAGGGCAGATGCTCTTCCCCTTCTTTGGATCGGCATTCTACTAGTGGGGGGAGGGGAGGGAGGGGGAGTAAGGACTAACCCAGCCTGGATGTCTACTGTCGAATGTATGGTGAGATGTTTGAATGTTAGTGCTGGGGAGGAGTTAAGTCTACGGGTGGGGGGGGGGGGGGTGGACGTTCTAGTGGGCTTGTGTCCGGCCCCCTGTCCCGGTCCTGGTCCATGTAGTCTCCCAGTGCGGGCTTCGCCTGGGGGGGTTTGGGATGGCTCGTGCGGGCTGTCTGGCCAGGGTCCCCCATCTTATTAATTAATTAATTAATTTATTTTAATTAATTTATTTATTTATTTATATATATTTTTTTTTTTGGGGGGGGGGGGTAAAAGCCAGTAGGCTTGGTGGGTGGGCTGGGGGGGTGGAGGTGTTGGTCCTGGTGGGTGGTTGGCTGGCGAGCCCTGCGGCCTCTCCCCGGCCTCCGGGCTATGGTGGTGCCGCTGGAGGGGCCCCTTTCTCCGGGTGGCGCTTTCGGGGAGCGGGGGTGCCTATTGGAGTCAGTAGGGGAGCTGGCTCCCTGGGTTGGCTCCCCAGTCCTTTGCTGCTCATCCCCGGACTCCTCCCTCTGCCTGCTCCATCACGCCGCCACACATGTAGGTCCTTGGGGAAGGGGCGTTACTGGAGGTTGCCACTTTCTGGTGACGTCCCTCTCCCCAATTTTATTATGTATTTTAGACACTTTCACTCCAAACATTTTCACAACGCACATTCATGTAGGCCACGGTATGGGGGGGTGGGAGTGAAGATGTCTGGGGGGGGGCTTATGTTGTGTGACCCTTGCCTCGGACGGCTCCCTTCACCCCTTCTCGCATTTAGACATTGAGGGTTCTGGGTAGTTGCTTGAAGGGGAGGCGCTGGCACCAGCTTCCTTCCGGAGGGGGGGTGGGCTGTGCCGTGAACCCCCTTCGGTGCTCCCAGTTTTAAACACACTTGAGAACAACATGCAACAACACAACATCTGAGCGGGCGTAGGGAGGATCGGGGGTCTTTTGCACACCCCCGGTCTCCGATCGCGGCACAGAGTCTGGGGCCTGGAGGAGGTGCGGGCCACTGGGTCCGGGGTCTTGGTGGGGGGCTGCTGTGGGTAGCCATCGGCTTGCCGGGTCTGGGGCTGACGCCTCTGCTCTCCCCAGAAAGGGGTGGGGGGCAGGGGTGGCTAGGGTAAGGTTGGGGAGGGAGGGGGTTTATTAGGTATTTAGTGGGTGAGGGGGGTTCTGGTCGGGTGGCCCGTGCGGGTCGTGTTGGCCCCCCCTCTTTGGGGGGCCTGGTCCGGGGGCGTCTGGTCCGGGGGCGGGGCCGGGGGTCGGGCATAGGCAGTCGTATAGTTGAATTGTGGTGACCCCCCCCACTTGGGACTTTTGGATGTGAGTGTTATGTGGGAATGTGTGTACAGCGTCCTTTTTTTGTGTGTGTCTGTGTGTGGTGAGTGGGGCACTAGGGAGGGATGGTGTGAATGAGTTTTTTTTTTCCCAGGTTCGGGTCCGGTCTGCTCCCTCTCCCAAGAACATCTCAAGTCTCCGATAGGTGCAGAGCCCATCCCCCCACGTCCTGCCCTCCTCCAGGCGCCTTGGCCCTCTGGCATGTTGACGGTCCTTGGGTTTGGGGCGGATTCCCGGGTGGGGGCCGGCCCATTCCCGGTGGTGGCTTCGCGGGGCCTGGCCCCCCGGGGGGGCAGCCGGGGCCGGCGCCCCTTGGGCCTCTGGCCCTCAGGGCCCATGGCCGGGACCACTTCAGCGCGGCTGGCTGCCGGCGGAGCCCACGGGCTCGTCCCCGCAGCTCTTGGGGGCGTCGGCATTGCGGTGGCTGGGGGATTTCCTCGGGGTCGTCTCTCCTCTTTCCTCGGGGGGGGGGGTGCAGATTTCCACTGATTGCCCCTCTTGGGCGCACTGCTTTGGGGGCCCCTTTGGGAGTCCGGGGTTATGGGTCCCCTGACCCCTGCCTCTGTGCTCGGGGAAGGCGGGTCTTTGTTTCTCCACAACCACTATCGAGCTATTTCGTTTTGGATAATTTTCACCTAAACTAGTGCACTCTCACAAACTCCCACAGGTGCAGGGTTCCAGGTATTAAGTGTTCACTTATATACAGAAAGCCTGTAATTAATTTATTTATTTTCTTTCACTTTCTTCTTTAAGGTATCACATTACACATGTCAGCTTAAATAATAATACATATGATTTAGCAATGGCGTCAAGGTGTTACTCGATTGTATCTGTTGCTTTATGTCTGTTGGTTGTGCTGTTCTTTTTACGTCTCTTTCCAGGTGATGGAGCAGACAAAGGACGTTTTATCATTGTCTCCCTTTATTCTCTTCTTTCTTTCACCTCTTCTCTTTCTTTTTTTTTCTCTCTTCTTGTTCTTCCTTTACTCTCCTATTTTCCCATTGTAGTGTCCATATAATTTGAAATTCTCCCTGCAGGAATCACAATAAAGCTATTTACATGCACAAATCAAGCGGAGCACAATGGCGTAAGCTGTTTGCTCCACTTGTGAAAGCAAAATCTGTCGAGCTCTATTTGGCATTAAGACATCAATTCTCATTGCCACATTGCTAGACAGGACACTGGGGATAAAAAAAAAAAAAAAAGACACTGAAAATCAACAAGAGGGATCATATTTCTCCTATTTAGCTTCCCTTCATTTGCTTCCTGTTAAATCAAGAATAGAATTTAAAATTCCCCATCTCACATACAATGCCCTTAACAGTCAAGCTCCATCATACATCAGAGATCTGATTACTCCATATATTCCTAACAGAGCACTTTGCTCTCAGATTGCAGGTCTACTGGTGGTTCTTAGAGTCTCTAAAAGTAGAATTAGAGGCAGATCCTTCAGTTATCAGGCTCCTCTCTTGTGGAAACAACTCTCAGTTTTGATCCGTGAGGCAGACACCCTGTCAGAGTAGTTGGACTACACTGCCCTGTTTCTAACATAAGGCCAAAATAAACGTCACTTTTTATATTGAATTAACTTTCGAGGTTTATTGTTGCTAGGGTGTACTCCGGGTGCAGGCTGCCTAAAGGCTCCTACATGTTCAGGCATACTCCACGCTGACTTACCGCGGACGTTTTACCCTTCATAGTCGATTGTACTATTGCCTACATTTCTTGTGGCAAATTCCTACAATTCCCACACTTGCTGCCAGTGGGACGAAGCAGCGGAATGGATGGTAAAATTTATGATTAGCTAGCTGAGCACCTAGAGCTGTTTCTTTTCCAGCACGCCTTGAGCACGCCTCGAGTATGCGTGGACCTCTGAGGAGTGAACAACACCCGAGTATGTGGGGGACTTTACATGAATGCACTTCTAGTTTCGACATTACAGTCAGGTAGTCTCTTAGACAGCTCAGGGGTCCAATCAAGTAGTGACACAGTGTACCGTAATGCTCCGAATATCCATTGAGTGGAGAAGCTCCGTTGCTTACCAAAGATGTACTTACACATTTTAACAGATTTATGAGCACATTGTACCACATAAAATCGGTCAGCAAACATAACTTTAATCATATATAAGGTGCACCGGGTTATAAGGCACACCATACATTTTTGAGAAGATTTAAGGATTTTAAGTGTGCCTTATAGTCTGAAAAATACATTATTAGCAGATAATGGATACACAACTTAGCACGCTTTGAATGACTATGCAGACATATTTTATACAGCTCAGTGAGCTGGGAAGACCCAGTTAAAACAGAGCAAACAAAAACGTTCCCGTTACTGGACCATCAGTGTTTGAATAAATAAAGTTTGTTGCAACTTAAGAAGCACAACCTAAAACAGGTGTTGTTGCATCAAGGCTCAGACGCATATTAGCACTCAATCAGTTAAGCACCACAAACAAAAAAGGAAACACAATGAAAAAAATATTTAGATTGTCTAAGCAAAGACATATTTTCTCTTTCCTGACTACATCTTATCACACTGAATGCGATTACAGCAATATTTTCATCTGATTTCACCAGCAATTTGTGTGGCCGCTCCATTCGCTTCAACTGCTTAACCACGTATCAAATAGGAGGAAATTCTAACCGCTTGCCTTTTGTCTGTTCAGCTCAACATTTTGGACCAGGTATTTAATATGGAAAGCCAAACAACAGCACCTGGGTCCACAAGATCCTCCAGAGATGCTTACAGTTCGGGAAGTCCAGGAGCTATGGCTGGATGACGGTCGCTTCCTGGGGTACTTCCATATGTCTAGGATCCAAAACTCTTATCCAGCTTCAGGGACATATCACCTTTACAACAGAGGTAAAGTAAGGAGGCGCTCTAGAGCTCAGGGAGCAGAGCAGTAAATCAGAGTAAGAGGCCGGGCAGAGAGAGCACTGAGCAGGACAGAGGCAGCTGGCTGTGCCCTGCTATGGAGCTCCAACAGGAGCAGCGGGGGAGCAGAGCATGGGACCATGAATAGAGAGCACCAGAGCTGATCACAGCTCTACAGCTAAGAGAGGAGGACAAATGTTTTAACAGTCCTTTTAGGGGCTAAATTAAAACAGCTTTTTTCAAAGCCACCCACAAACCTCTAAAGAGCATTCCTTACTTCATCCTATATCAAGATTAATTTTTCTATCTTCTATTTTGATTGAAAAAAGCTTTGTCTCCAGCTATAAAACTCCTTCATGGAAACAGATTAATATTGTGCATTCTGGAATTTACATTTTTTTGCAGTTGCTTTATTGTTCTTCACCAGCCATGGCTGGACCAAACAGATGTGTTATTTAAAAAAATAGAAAAAAGTACCCTTTAATATTCAGCCAAATGTTTTCAGGTAACTGCTGTTGTGCAGATAAAAGTCCTTTTGAGACAGACAAAGAAAAAAAAGCATTTCTATTCCTCATTATTGATGACCTCTGCCATTGTTGATACAATTTAAATCCTCTTTTAAAGGAGGGTGATTAATCATTGATTTTGCATTGCACAGTGTTGTGCCATTATGCACATGTTTTAAGTAATGCTTATTAAATAACCCTCCATCTGTTAGGTATTGTCCACTGAATAGTGCCCAAACAGCTGATATTAGGACAATAGTTGAAAGGAGGGATTCGAGCACTGGTTTCTTTCAACAGCAAACTCTGCTCACATATGGAATAATGGAGCGACAACTTGTCTTCAAATTCAAGAATTTAATAAGAGAAATAAATGAACATCCAGAGAACATTACTATAGAATGTTGTTTATCTGAATTAAGCATATATTTCAACAAATGCTGTCTACAGGGCTAGGGAGACTTAACTAAACTACTAAGCAAAGTTAAGATTGACAGAAGCCAAGGAACTATGCACACACAAAAGAAACAGACAAATATAATACGTAGTTGAGAACCATTAGAATGATTTAGTGAATCCTGGTTCACTGCAGATCTAAGTTAGCGAGCCAAAGTTCATCTTAAAGAATATGAAATGAGGTTAAATTATTGTAATTAATTTAGAACAACATTTGGTATGTTCAACTCATTCACAATGCAAATCTATGTTATGTAAAACATTATTCGACGAAATAACATTTTAAAAAATTATTTGCTCTGTAGAAATCAATAACCTTTAGGACACTTGATTTCTATTAATGTAATTATTTCTCGGGGAAATAATTAAGACTCTAATTGGTAATTTAGGGAGATAGAGGGCACTGTAAGCGGATGATTGACAGGAAATGACGTATCGGGGCACTTCCTGTGGCAATTATTTCCATTAGCTTGAATTTAATCCTAACATTACACAAACACCATTAAATCAACATTAATCTTCCCTATTAATGCTGTGCTAACCCTCCTAGCAATAAAAATAGCGTTCATTACAACCGTAAGTGACACCCAAACACATCATCAGACCTCTCAGTTTTTATGGAAAATTAAGAGTGAGATTATGTTAATTTTCAGATGACATGGCAACTGGACGCTGGAAGAGCGGAACCAATCAACTCCAACTCATTTTTAACCTAGAGGAGAGGAGTGTCGACTCTTTATTGTTCAGCTAGTGTGTCAAAACAGAAAAGAAAACATATAACTGTTCTCCTGTGATTCTCCTGTGACTGCCTAATATGAGGAGAATCACTCCATTCACAACATTCACGCTCAATATTGCACTTTTTCACCAAGTAAATGGCTCTGTGGTTGCTTCCAGATTTCTGACAAAATTCAATTTGTTCTGATTGTCGCTCATCTCCAGAAATTCTGTCTGCTGCAACCAAACTCCACCTTCCTGAGTCCATTCCAGCTGTCTGCTTTATTCTTGGAAAATGTATTTTGTTTCTAGACAGACCCGCATGAATGGATCAAATGAAACAGACCCCAAATGTACAAGTATAATCACTGAATAAAGTAATAAAGTAGTAATTGCCGGTATTATTATACTCCTTTTTTTAAGAATGGAGAATTGCTTTTTTATTTTATTAAAGAGTCCCACTCATGCAGAGTGCCTCAAGGCTCCATTGTTGGGCTCCTCCTCTTCTCTCTTTACCCCATCCCTTTGCTGTCAGTTATAAAAAACAGTGTTTAGACTTCTTTTTTAGGCAGAAGACAGTCAGACTTTTATAACACTAAAAAGGAAAATAGTTGCTGCAACAGTAAACTTCTCAAAGGCATTACAGAAATCATGGATGTCACCAAAGTGTATGTTGTTTTGGCCCATTGATGTCTCTAACATCCCATTGACCTCGGACCTTAAAGTCAGTATCTGACACATACTGCTACAGACCTGAGTGTAAGACTTGAGAATAAACTTGACTTTGATGCAAAGTTAAAATCTATGGTTTGGTCCAGCTTTTTCAAACTGAGATAGCTGACAAAAGATTTTAATCTATACTTTAATGACAACTACCTTAGATTACTGCACTCCACTGTACTCTGGGCTTAACAAAACTGTAGTGGCTTGACTGCAGCTGGTCCAAAATGCTGCTGCTCTTCTTTTAACTGCTCCCATAAAATGAGAGCACATCTCTCCAGTTTTAGTAGTGTTACAGGCCCAGCCTTTTCCCTAAGGGGGGGTGGTAGAGAGCAATGGGTAGGAGTGGGGGAGAAGAAGAAGAACGGGGTGTGTTAGTTTAGAGACTCGAAGGCCGTTTCTCAATTCACGAGAACGCGAGTCCGTGCTCTACACCATCATATCTTATTGAAAACTTTTTTTTTTAGTTAATTTCTAAAAAGTCTAAAAAAATATCTAAACAAATTACAGAACTGTGGGTATAAAACCAGCAATAGCGAGAATTTCTTTGTTGGGAGTTGTAATTGTTGTAGTTGCAGAGGCGATTGAATCTTTTTAAAAAATCAGCACTTTGTAGAAGCAAAATTAGCAATATGAGCAATATTGCTGTTGCTTTGGTCGTTGGTCAGTTTTACCAGCAGGCTGAAGAGGAGGTGGCGCAATGGCGTACCACGCACGTGACGTCACCATCTCAAGAGCAACGCCCCTTGCCGCTTTGGTAGGACAAACAGGTAGAGAGCGCCCGTAGCCACCAGCCATTACACGCGCAACAGAAACAGCGATATGACCGACTTTATAGCCGTTAAACTTTCGCAAGACGATGTCCCAGGCACACGGTTTACTGGTCGAACTGTGGAAGAACACACCAACCTTCAGCTCAAACGATGGCTTGAGTGTCGGGGGCTTAAAAAGACCGGAAAACGGGCCGAGTTGATCGAACGGTAAGTCGTTGTTTTTTTTCCCTGCTCGGCGTTCATGGCGTCGTCGACCGTTTTTTTTCTGTTTGTAATCACCGTCCAGGAATCGGTATATGTTGCCAATAGGTAGCTACAAAACAACTGTTTACATCTCAGCTGCCATGATAGCCTATATGCTATCATGGTAGCAGGCGCTTCATTCGATTGCTCGTTTGACAAAGGTAAATGGTATTCAAAAAAATCTTACCTGTTCACTACTTGATGTTGCTGGAATTGGGTCAGGATGTTCTTCGGTTGGGCCCTTTCCTCCAACAAAATGCTTGCTACATATGTACGTGAATTTGGTAACTTTTTCCGGGTTGAACTGTTGTGTAGGCCGACCGCACCGGTGTACCCAGCGCACACATTTCTCCTTGGCAGTCTTGAAGAAAACATCCTTCATATGCGGCCGATCAGCGTACCTCGAGTCGCTGTTGCACGTTCCATAGCAACAATGTTTAAAAAACATGGTCTTAGACTTGGAAAAAGCAGTCGTTTTACAAGTAAAACCAAGTGTAACGCACAGCTCTTTTACAGCGAAACAGCGGAGGACAGAGCAAGCTTGCCCTACCGCGTACAACGTGATATGACGTCTCGTGACGTCACGTTCTAAAAATAGCTCGTTCGCGGTACGCCATTAAGGAGGCAAATCCGAGCAAGGAGAAGATTGATGCGGCAGAGGAGGCTCAGAAGGCAGGCTTTGCTAACCCATCTATTGCCAACTGGTAGGCATTTTAAGATTGACAGCCTATTTCCTACTTTTATCTTTAAAAAAAAAACATTGAGGATGGTATTAAAAACATGATCAGGTTGAAATTGTGACTATTTTTCTATAAATAATTTAAAGGAAGAACCAATTTTAACATTAGTAACAGTATGACAGTAGCGTTAAGCTACTTTATTGCACCTACTGACCTTCACAGCATTGATCATTACGAAAGGAAAAAAAACATATTTTTATGTCTGCCCACCTTTACAGTGATTAATCTATAAATTATGTGCAGTTAGTTTAGCTCATTCTTTCAGTGAAATGGTAAAAATACCAGAGAAGGGAAGCCATTTGTTACATTTACTATACATTTTACATTTTCTTTCTTGAGAACTATAATAATCTGCATGTTAAGCAGGTATAGTTTTATGCTGTGAAAAGGTGACAATTGAAAAAAACAATCATGGTAACATTTGGCATTTTTTATTTACAGGAAGAAACAGAAACAAAATATGTGAGGATAAACACCTCTGTGCCAATCCTCCAAATATTTTTTAATGAAGGGGACCTGAAACCAGCCTTCAGGCTAAACAGGGCCACCATCGTCCTCCTCCTTCAGCTGCTGCCCATCCAGAAGGCCCATGGATGACCACGGGAGATAGAGGTGCTGGTGACCCTCTAATGGCTGGCCTGCGGTGCCTCCTATAGGGATTCAGCTTGCCAGTAAAATCTCTTACCTTCTTGTCCTTAAAGGTATACTATGCAACTGGGGTTGATTTTCCAGCGAGGCTTCCCCCAGAGGGCGAAAGTAAAAGTGCACTGTCGTAAAGATGCTCAGCTGTTCTGGTTTCTCCGTCAAGACAGGCGCGGTTGTTTTGAGCTTAGCAGACAGGCGAACGCAACGAAAAGTGGAAAAAACGGCAGTACAAACAATGACTAACACAGTGAAGGTATGAACATCAAGCTTCCCGCAGCGCTATCTTGGCGAGGCGGCCGCCGCCGCCGCCGCCGCCTCGCCAAGCCGCGGCTGCCGCCGCCGCCTCCGCCTCGCCAGTTTTATTATTATTATTTTTTTTTTATGTTGGCGAGACGCTACTGCCGCCGCCTAGCCAAGCCGCAGCCGCCGCCTCGCCAAGCCGCAGCCGCGGCCGCCACCTCGCCGCGGCCGCCGCGGTAGCGTCTCGCCAACATAAAAAAAAAACAAATAATAATAATAATAATAATAATAAAACTCGATATGCTTGCATGTTTATTTGACGTTAACACGCGGTTCTTTGTTGTTGCTTTCGCGCGTGCATATAGTGAATGGCAGGGCAAAAACACATGGAGTTCTCGCCGTAAAGCGAGACTTCTGTGTGTGCGAGCCGAGGGCTCTTGCATTGCAAGTGCGGTATTTCCCCCACAGACCCCCAGGGCGGCCGAGAAAACCTTTGTTCGACCTGAAATTACTCATTTAATCATCCAAAACGGTATGGAACACATTAATTAACTGAAAAATGTTGCATAGTATGCCTTTAAATAGAGCCAGCAATGACACACAATTGATAAATAGATTATATTAATTGGATAGAAGATTAAGACATATCAGCATATTACCTAAATTACAAGTTAATGTTATATTTGGTACAGGTCAAGTGGAGGCATGCTACAACAGGCACCACGCCAGGGCGAGAAACATCATTGAGCGTGCCTTTGGTGGTCTGAAGACACAGTGGCGTTCCATCTTCTTAAGAACGCTGGAGGTCTGCCTGACGTTTGCCCCAAAAGTAGTCGCCGCCTGCTGCATCCTCCACAATATTTGTATAGAGGCAGGGGACCAGCTAGACGTGGAGGACGAGGAGGTTGACCCAGAGGAGAACGGCCATCCAGTGGCTGAAGACAGGGAGCTGCTCCAGCTTGTTTAAGTGAATATGACTAAATCTGACCTAATGTAGATCAGTTGGAGTCATGTACACATGCCGCTTCATTTAATTTTTTTCACCACCTGTAAAAATACATTAAATAATCAATAAATTAATTTCCATTCCAACTATTTTTAATTGTAAGTTTATAGGCATTGTCTATTTGTATAAGATCTTAATAGGAGTTATTTCTTTGTTTTAAACCATGTTAGTAACTGTTAATAATTTGTTGAATATATTACACCTTCATTCTGTTCCAAAGATAAAACATTTGTAAAAAATAACAAATAGATGTTGAGATGTTGAGATAACAAATATGAAGTGCTACCCAAATATTTTTATGATTCTTCACCTTCTGTCAGTTATACCTTTTACAAGTGCTTCTGTGGAACGTGCTAACTCAGGCCTTAAAGCATTGAAAACTTTGCTGAGGTCAACAATGGGACAGAAAAGGTTTGTGGCTTTGTTACTTATGTATGTCCACAAGGACATTCATTTAGACATCAACAAAATCATAGACATATTTGCCCAGAAGCATCCTAGAGGGTTGACATTGTAGGCTTTGGAAAACATCTGAAGTCTGTGTGTCCTGCCAGCGAGGCGAAGAGAGCAGAAGTCCAGAGTATGACCAGGGCATGACATCCTGTGTGACCCAAACAGAGGTCAACTGACAAGATAAGGTTGTCTGTTTTTCAACGTTTGTGGAACTGTTCCCAGAAATAAGACCAATGTCCGCCAAAGGAGGCTGGAAGCACGTGGACACTGCTGGGTTACGGCGCGGACCAATGGATGCACGAAGAATCTTATTTGTAACACACGCCCATCTGTGTCATATAAAATCCATGTACACTATGTTGTGTCAGAACCCTAGCTCACACCCGTTCGTACGTGCTGAGGAGGTAAAGCCTGAAATAAATGGGTTCCCAGTTGGCAAGCAGAAAGACCTCGTTTTCCCGTGTCATCATTCTTTTATATAGTTTAACAGTTAGAAATCCTCCACATAATTGGTGACCCCGACGTGATTTTGCATAAAGAGGGAGGTCCTCTTCCCCAGACGGCAAGGCTTTCGGTGCAAGCTGGCCACTTTGCGCCGGGACACACAGATACGGAGAAAGACAGGGGGTAAGTGTAAATGTTTTTTTTATACTGCTCTCTTTCTTTCTCTGCTTGATAATGACAAAAATTGCCGTCTGTGAAGTTTGATTTGGGAAGAGTGTGTTTATTGATTGTTTGACAATTGGGAGAGGTCGTCTCTCTGTTTTGCCTTCTGTCATTATTTCCCACGTGAGGAAAGAGTTGTCTTAAAAATTCTTAGAATTCCTACACAATTGACTACAAGAAGACAACTTAAAAGAAGTGACTTGTGACTCCCAGCCGCTTTAATCGTACGTCTCGTTAGAAAACGCTAGTATGACGACGAATAGAATATGGATCGGACCATGACGGTTTAAGCTGAAGTTTCCTAATATATATATATCTTTTTAGAATAAAGAAATCATTGTGAAAGGTTGATTTCAGAAACATACGGCTGGTCGGAGTATTAAGAGGTAGAGCCTCTTTGAGTAAGTGAAGCGTGAAGCGCTGAGTCAAATGAGGTGTGGCCTTAGTGAACTGCAGTTGTTTTGTAAAGCTGAGATCTCTGGTTTAGGCTTTGAGGTGAGAAAAACCTCCCGGTAAATTTTAAATAGTAGGCCTGTTGTTGTAAGCGCTTGTAAAAGAGAAATGAGGTTTCTCTTGGATCATCAGTGTGTCTTAGAGTTACCTGCAGTCTGGGTTGTTTGAGTACTCTGGTTTAGGTAACGAGGTGAAATCAAATTTGAAATAGAAGGCCTGTTCTGGAGCACGTGAAATATAAATATTTACTTTTTTGCTATGGGTCCAATAAATATGGTTTAAATTATATGTGCGCACAGTAAAAATCCAGGAATATTGGGCATCTGGACCATTATTAGAGAAAATACTAAGTTCCCGGGAGAGTGAGAAATGAGTGAGTGAAAGAGTGTTTTGGATGTGTTGTGTGTCAGACGTCTATGTGTGAGTTTAAGTGATTAGAGCTCTGTTGTTTGACTAAAAATGCATGTATGAAACTGCTTTGTTTGCTGTCGCTTTGTTTTTTCCTCATCAAAGTCCTGTGATCAGAAGTAAAGGTAAAGTGTGTCTAATTTGAGAAAGCAAAAGTGCATGGAAACCTTTTATTTTTTGTAAAAAAATCTGCTGAACCGAGGTGTGTGTGCGTGTTGAGCTGCGGTGTTGGAAAGATGTGGGTGCGATTACGTAAACTGGGTTTGAAGGTTTACCAATAGTTGTGCAGTGGTTTCGCTGGTGGCAGTGGCGTCTGCCTGTTCCTGACGGTGTGCTGTTATTTTAATAAATAAAAGGTGTGTTGTTGGAAAAACTTTTCAGCTATAGAACCTGCAAGCTTGTCTGCTGTTGTTTTTTTTTATTTTTAATTTTGCCTGTCAGTGAGCACCCTGGTTATCGATTGACGGCCAGAGTCCACGTGACTCGTGCCAATACACACACAGTCCACCCCCTCTCCCCCTCCCTCCCTTTGCTTCAGCTAAGAGAGAGCAAAGTACAGTCCCTTTAGAGCGGAGCGCAGCCCCGCCCGGAGGAAAGCAAACAAATCTCTGAGTGGTAACAGTTTATCAGTTTGCAGGGATTTATTGATTCTGCAAGACAAGTAACCCTGTAGTACATTTTAAATTTTTGGTTTTCTTAAATTTGGCTTAACTAATACAGAGCAAAATGGCAAACATTCCTATTGTTATTATTGGGTTGAAATACCCCGAATTTGCTTCACAAATTCCCAAAATTTCTAAGAAATGGCACAGAAGGACTCAGAAATTAACCTCCCCCTGGCCGGAGCAAGGTTGCTTTGATATATCTCTTTGCGAACAAATGGAAGTGAGAATCATGGATTACAAGGCTAATAATAATTCTAAAAAGAGAACAGAAAAACGTGAGCTTGAGTTAAAAATTCTAAACCTTTTCAAGGAAGAAGGTCAGGCCTATAGAAGTGCATTAAAACAGAAGCTTATGGAAATGAGACAGCAGTCTGCAAATGGTAAATCAGAATATTCAAAAGCTGCAGGACTTTACCCATCTTTAAGTGGTACAGTTAACATAAATGGAGATTTCCAATACAAGGACAAGAATAGTCTGATCATAGATGCAGCTGCAGAGGATGGAAGCCAAAACGATTCAACAGAACATAAAGAAATCATGACAAAGGCCTCACATATCAGTTTTACAAACGCAGGAGGGTCGCCTAACCAAAATGTACCTGCAACACAGCAAAATGATCACGCCCTAGTAAACATATATTCGTCTTTGCATAAATCAAGTTCTCCTGGTGCTTCGGTTGCAATGCATCAGAACACTGCAGGCCCAATGAACTAAGATTCCCCTGTAAACGTGCAGGATCTTGCACCTAGTCATTGTAGCACTGCGAAAAAACAAACATCTGGGGATCAGAGAAGGTCGTTGACCCTGAAGCCTATGGGTGGAGTTGATTGTTATGCAGACTACGTAATGAAACCAAAGGGTGATTCATTTTGGGTAAACCTAGATCATGAAGGGTTAAGTTTGCAAAGAGAAATTGATCGCACCATAATTGAGGCAATAGAAAAGGAAATTGATGAGGAAGCCATAAGACAAAATATTGTACTAGAAAATGCCAGTAAGCTTTTAGAACAAGAGGCAGTGAAGGGCCCTACAGGAGGAACACAAACAGCTACTGGCAGGAGCAGTGATTATGATTTAAGATACAGACCTCACATACATGCACCTGACAGATACACAGATAACAAACAGTTACCCATACTTGTAAAAGGGAACATTGCTCAATACGCACCTTGGGGGTCTCAAGACCTGATCGGCCTGGTTGGCAGATTGCCAGACATAAATGAGGGTGCCAGCAAGTGGATAAAGGTGTTTGAGGAGGAAACTGTTGGAAAAATGCTAGCTCTTGGTGATTTAAAAGCTGTTTTTGCACAGTGCCTGGGAACACCTGCTATGGAAAACGTCCTAAAAGAACGTTTCGCGTGGATGCTCCAACAGAGAGCTGATGGAATCGGCTTCAATTTATTTCGCACAGCACTGTGGGAAGCACTGCGAAAAGAATATCCCACTAAGATTGACCCAAAAGCATTAAGAGGAGATCCAATCGATAATGCAGAAAATCCAGCGTCTTATATTGCAAAGCAGCTAAAAAGATGGAAACAGGAAACAGAAGAGGAAGTTGATAAGAGCCCTGTGCTGACAACTCTGTTCCGGAACTCCATCATTGAAGCAATGCCTGATCCTGTGAGAAGCAGGCTCGAGGATGTGGTGGCTCTGACATCAATGCCTCACAGAGAGTTCCGTGATCATGTGATACATGCAGTGGAGAAGTACAGAAGAGAAGAAAGTAAGAGTGCAGAACATGATAAAAATGTACAAAGAAAACTGACACAAATGCAGCTTGGAGAACTATCAGAAAAAAACAAAGCTAAAACCCAAGCTACAATGATTAAAGTGACTGATAATGTACCCCCACCTCAAGGTTTTTCAGATCCTATACATGATGTGACAAATCAAATACAAAGGAGTTTTCCGGCTCCTCAACTTACCCAGCCACAACAACCAGTGGTTAATGTTTATCCTCAAGCATTCAATACACAGCCATATGGGCCTCGTGGACGGCAGCAAAGAGGTCCCGCCTGGACTAACAGAGGCAGGCCTGGCACACCTGGAATAATGGGCGCATGCTGGGCATGCAATGAACTTGGACATCGTGCTGAGCATTGCCCAAGAGGCAACAACACCTACCGCAGGCAATCAGGCGGCCGGTTCCGTCCAGGTCCAACAAGACGCCCTGTAAACCCACCAAATTTTGGTTACTAGGGGTGCCCAGAGAACCTTACAGGGGAGAACCAGTGCCCGATCGTAAGTGACGGTGCTGAAAATGAACCAATGTTAAAAATTCTAATTGAAGAAAAAGAAACACCGATGCTGGTCGATACAGGAGCAGCTTACACGTGTGTAAGTCCAAATTATGCAAAGCACCTCCCCATGTTTAATAAATTCATTTCAACAGTAGGGTTCTCGGGAACAAGACAGTTACTACAAATGACAGCTCCTGTACGACTGGCAAATGATGATGATGAGATAAGAATACCAATCCTTGTCTCTGACCAAACACCAATTAACCTGTTGGGAAGAGATGCATTATGCAGAATGAAATTAAAAATCTGGTGTTCTCCTCAGGGTGTGTATGTTGACAAAACAGGTCTGGATCTTCAAATGTACATGCAAACACATGAAGCTAATGTTTATTGGCTAGGAGACATTTCAGGCCCAGTTGAAGATGTAGTCACTAAATGGGGCCGTTACATTAAAGCTCAAATTCCAGAAGCCAGAAAACCTTTTCTAGATTACCACTGCACCATGTTCTATGACATTTCAAAGAGCCTGGAGTTTGAAGAGAAATGGGACAGTTCTACAAAAGACAAAACTGTAAATCTTGAAACACAATGTATTGTTATTGGAAAACAAGGTGCAGCTTTAAATGTGAAGCAAAATAATTTCATTTCAAAGTGGTACAATGTTTCAGACTCAGTACCACACATAACATTGTTTGTAAATAAAGGATTTCATGCAAAAGATCTGGGACCAATGATGAAACTTGCAACAGAAGCAACATGGGAAGAAACAGATAACCCATTCATTTTTCAATCGAGTGATGGAACAATGATTAAGATCCTATGTAAAACAACAATGACAGCAAAACCACAAGTTGTGACAGTGCCTGTTGATCTAAAAGATCAGTCTGAGGAGCATGGTTCCTCTGAGGATCAACCATTAATGCAGGATATGCTAAAAAAAATGTCCCTGAGCACTTATGGTCCAAACATGATACAGATGTGGGTTTAGTAAAATCTGCAGAACCAGTCTCAGTTCAAATAAAACCAAATGCACGGTTTCCTTTTCACCAGCAATACCCATTAAAACCAGAAGCAGAACAAGGCATTCAGAAAACCATTGATGGATTGATGCAAGCAGGTGTGCTGGTGGAAGTAGAAAGTCAATGTAATACTCCAATTTTTCCAGTTCTGAAAGCAGACAAAAACAAATACCGTCTTGTTCATGACTTAAGAGAAATAAACAAGATAATAGTGGACGCAGAATCAGACGTGCCAAATCCAAATACTCTTTTAAATTCAATACCATCAGAAGCACGGTTTTTCACCGTGATTGATCTCTGCTCTGCATTCTTCAGCATTCCTTTAGCGGAAGAGTCACAACATTTATTTGCATTTACCTACAGAGGTAAAAAGCTCAGTTATACCCGATTGCCTCAAGGGTTTAAACTTAGCCCGCACATATTTAATCAGGTGCTAAAAAATGATTTGGAAGGACTCAATTTAACTGGAACTGTGTTACAGTATGTGGATGATTTGTTAATCTGTGGAAACACACTAAATGATTGTCATCAGGACTCAATCAAAGTTCTACAAAGATTAGCAGAGGGAGGACACAAGGTCTCCAAACAAAAACTACAGTATTGTCAACCACAGGTAGATTACCTAGGAAGACAAATATCACAAGGAACGGTTGGCATTTCACCTTCTCAACTGGAAGGTGTCAGCAAAGCTCCAAGTCCACGAACAGTCGGCGAAATGATGACATTTTTGGGAATGACAGGTTTCAATGCAGACTGGATTGAAAACTATGCGGAAAAAGCAGCACCACTTAGAGAACTAATAAAAGAAACAGGAAACCAGTCGTTAAAAGCAGTGTTAAAATGGACAACAGAAGCTAAAATAGCTTTTGAAACACTAAAACAGGAAATGCAAGTGGCACCAACTTTGGCATTGCCAGACTATGACAAACAATTTTACCTGTATGTAGCCAACAGAAAAAACATGTACGCATCAGCTGTACTAATGCAAGAAACCTGTGTAGGACGACGAAAGCAAGCCATTGCTTATTACAGCACTAAACTAGACAATGTGGCCCAAGGCTGGCCACCATGTTATCAAGGTCTAGCAGCAGTCTACTACGCTTATGAAAAAGCGTCAACCATAACAATGGGTTACCCGGTAACAATACAGACCCATCACAAAATCACGGAACTGATAAATCAAGGAAAGTTTGTGATTACTCAGGCAAGATGTTTACAGTACATGCCATTGTTAACATATCCAGATGTAACAGTACAAAGGTGTGCAACGAACAACCCTGCTGACATGGTACCTCTGGACTGTGAAGGAGAACCACACGAGTGTCTTGCAGAAACAATGAAATTCACAAGACTTAGACCCGATTTAGAGTCAACTCCGATAATGAACGCGGAAGTCACTTATTTTGTTGACGGGTCATGTTTCAGAGATCATCTTGGAAACCACGCAGGTTATGCTGTGGTTAAACAAGTAGGAGACAATTTTGTAACAGTCAAAGCAGAAAAATGTGAGCAACCATGCTCTGCCCAAAAGGCAGAACTAAAAGCATTGACAGAAGCATGCAAATTAGCAAAAGGAAAAGTAGCAAACATATTCACAGACTCGGCTTATGCCCATGGGGTGTGCTATCTGTTTGCTGCTGTTTGGAAACAAAGAGGTTTCAAACGAGCAGACGGCAGTCCAGTATTACATCAAGAACAGCTGAAAGAGCTGATTGCATCGATGATGCTGCCATCAAGACTGGCAGTGATCAAATGCAACGCCCATCGTAAAGGTAATGATTTAGTCATTAAAGGGAACAACGCCGCA
Source organism: Fundulus diaphanus (assembly GCA_037039145.1). Taxonomy (NCBI): domain Eukaryota; kingdom Metazoa; phylum Chordata; class Actinopteri; order Cyprinodontiformes; family Fundulidae; genus Fundulus; species Fundulus diaphanus. Next base: position 9,354,337 of record CM073139.1, read on the forward strand.
GATGAGGCAGCAAAACTAGCATCTAAGTGCCAGATGGCTATCTTGGCACCAGTGGTCACCTTGGAACCAATGGTGACACCAGAAGACATCATTTTGATGCAGCAGGAAGCAGGTGCAAGTGAGCACGCTCTCTGGGCGCAGAGAGGTGCGACAATGAGTGAAAGTGGTTTGTGGAGATCACAAAGTGGACATTTAGTTGCACCAGTAGCATTGTTGACAATGTTGGTTTCAGAAGCACATGGTTTGGATCACTGTGGTAGAGGGAAAGTGATGGAGAAGTTGAAAAAGCAAGGTTATTGGTCGCCTTACATGCAAGCAATGGTGGATGAAATCTTGAGCCAATGTGAAATATGTGCAGAAAACAATGTACGAAAAGGCATAAAATCACCGATTGGTCACATTCCGGTCCCTGAGGGACCCTTTAAACATCTTGTGATAGATTATGTTGACATGATAAAGCCAGTGCAAGGAAAAAGGTACATGTTGGTGGTGATCGATCGGTTCAGCCGATGGGTTGAAGCAGTCCCATCAAAGACATTGGGAGCTGATACAGTGATTAAGTTTCTGACAAGAGAGGTGATTCCGAGATTTGGCATCCCATCAGAAATCAGTTCGGATAATGGTTCAGCATTTATCCAAAAGGTGTTAAAAGGTGTTTTGTCAAAGCTAGGAATTAAACAACGCTTTGGAGCAGTCTATCACCCGCAGAGTCAGGGTATTGTTGAGAGAATCAATGGGACTTTGAAAGCTAAGCTGAATAAAATCTGTGCTTCTACTAACCTAAACTGGGCTGATGCTTTGCCGCTTGCGCTAATGAGCTATCGCATGCAGATGCACCGCAGCACACATTTAACCCCGCATGAAATGCTAACAGGCAGAATGATGCCAGTGCCCGAATGGAGGCTTCCATTCAAAGGCCCGGCACTTGAACAGCTACAAACAGAGTTGAAAGCATATATGGATCAACTAACTGCTATCCATAGAGCTATCTATCTGCAGGAAAAAGCCAGAAGTTCCTGTCCAGAGTCGGTGGTGAAGAGACCAGTCGAACCCGGAGACCTGGTGTACGTGAAGGTGTTCAGACGTAAATGGAACAGCTCGAGATGGGACGGACCATTTGAGGTCAAACGAGCAACCGCAACCGGCGTCCAAGTAAAGGGGAGTGATACGTGGTATCATTTGACTCATTGTACTAAAGTACACACTAGAGACACTGTGAAGCCAGACATTGTGAAGCCAGACAATGGAAAAGACTGTGAACAGAAAGTTTGCAGCAATGAAACTGGTATTAATGACATTTCACCTGTGGATGTTGGCAGAAGTGGTGAGCCTAACAACAGCGAGGCCGGAGATGAACACTCACAGCCTGCAGACGGCACCACAGCATCAGCCAACGTCAGCTCAACCACGAGTGGAACGAGCAACGAGTAATGAGGGTCGAGACGATCGACATGCAACCATGAAATGTGGGACTTCGGTCTATAAAGGGAAATCCACATTTGCAGAAAAAGATAAGTACAACACAACGTTAATGTTTTTGAACAAGTACACACCAGTGTTTTTGCCAGCTGAACTGAAGTTAATGACTCATCTAGGTCTTAAAGAACACTTAAGAGAAAAAACAAAAAGGTTGCGCAAGAAAAGAGAGACCCATGCTGAATTCAAATGGAAAGCAACGGTAACCGATACAGGATTTCGTACAAAATTAGATACGGAGTTTGAGGTGAACATTTATTACAATGATCAAAAATTGTGTGGAAAAAGTGTCAAAAAGGTATATACAGAATATGGGATAAATCAGTGCTCACTTATTCTGTACATAAAGGATGATGGTTTTGAGGTAGAAATAGAAATAGAATCCCACAGGGATCCCGAGGACAATTATAAATATAACTTAACAATGAAGAATCTACAAAACCACAATGTAGTATCAGGAAGTGGTGATTTAGAACGAATAGGAAATAAGGAGTTAAACGCTACAGTCCAAATGTTTAATGACCGAATTAGGATACATGTGGAGCCAGACAGTGATGAATATGACTTGGTTGAAAAAAACGTGATTATCTCTAGAGTACTGCAAAAAAGTGACAGACGAAGGATGTGTAATTCTCATGCTAATGTAAGTCATCAATTATCAAGTCAAAATCAAGAAAACATTAATTGTAATATGACTGTTTGGAATGCAGATTGTGGATGGATTATTGAAGCAAATGTAATAGCTTTCCGGATTAACCAAACATACGAGTTGAAATTCGAAGACGTCACCTCGAGTGGAAAAATAGATTCAACTATATTATTTAACTTACCGAAAAAACAAGCTTTACTAGAAGATGTAAATTGTTTTGCCCCAACAACTATGGCTACTAGAACTACAGTAGAAGTGAAGAAAATGACTATCCCTAGTGGAAATGTGACTTTACCTACTTCAGTCACCAAATTAGGACTAAATAAATCGACAACTTTAACGGAAAAGACATTAACGGTCACATCAGCGTCTAAATTTTTAAATAGCACAATACAAATTTCAAATTCGTTCCCAGTTGATATTACAGAGGTAAATACAAGTAAAATGGAAGTGCAACCTACAGAGGTTGCTAGAGACTTGGTCAACGCAAAACCTACGGTGATTCGACCTGAGAACATAACTGAACCTCCAACAATTGTTATAACTAAAACAAATCTACAGACAATAGTTTCAAATACAATTAAAACCACAAAGGAAGTTTTAAATACTACTAAACCCTCACTAATAAGATTAATTACAACGGCACCTCCTTCGGTTGAGGTAACATCAGATCAGGACAAGAACCTAATATTAGAATTCGCAGAACTAGATCCAAAACAGTATGGATGCTCTGAAAAGGAAGGATGTGAAGATTTCTCTGAAGGTTTAGATAAATTTTATGAAAAACAAAATCCAAAAGTAGCTATGCCAAAAGCAATAAATAAATTACAGGATATTAAATGGCATGGAATCAGACCAAGGGGTGATCCTTTATGGCAAAGAGCCATACGCAATACATGGTATAGCTGGTCATGGTATACAGCAAGAGAGTTAACCAAAAATGATTGCTTAATCTGTACTGCTGCTCCGGGAGCAGTTACTATGGTTATTCCAGAAAAATACACGTCAAAAGAATGTGCATTTGTACAATGTGAAAAATGTAGGAATGGTGAGTTCACTTCAAGAGAAGACGCAGTGTCATTCTTTAAATTACCTATGTGTGGTTTGGGTTGCAGACTTTTATATGGTTCAAGAAATTCTCATCAATACTTAGAAAAGTGGAAAGGGTATAAATTAGAATCATTGTGTGCAGAATTTAACATTAGTACTACAGATAATGTTCCACCTACTGATTATGAAATAGATTATGATGCAGACTACGAATGTTTCGTCAGTGGAGGTTTTGAGGACAATGAAGGAATCAATGTAGGAAACACCACTGTAAAATGTAATGTAACTTGGGTGTTATCCTGGTTTAAGCATGCAAATGTAACACCAGTGTTTGCTACAAAGCCCGTTTGGTTTGAAAACCCAGATTTTATAGAAGAGGACTGTAAAAATATAACTATGACTATTCCCAAACTTTTCTTTTTAGGAGATCAAACGTATCCAGTGGCAGACAGTTACTGGATGTGTGGTGACGACATGCTAATGAACACCTTACCACTTAAGTGGGTAGGGCTCTGTGCATTAGTACGAATGAAGGTACCGCTAACTTTAGTGTATGAAGGGGTAAAAGAATTAGCTCAGATAGAAATAGGTAAAAATAGGTCTCGTCGGAGTCTAGACGATTATGGACTAAATGAAGGAGTTTATTTAGATCTTATTGGTCAACCAAGAGGAATTCCAGATGAATTTAAAGCGCAGCATGAAATTAAAGCAGGTTTTGAGTCTATCTTACCTCAAATTACTATTAATAAAAATGTTGAATGGATAAATTACATTTACTATAATCAGCAAAGGATGATAAATTTCACGGTAGAAGGATTTATGGCACTGGGAGACCAATTACATGAAACAAGTAGAATGACAATACAAAACAGACAAGCCTTAGATTGGCTTTTAGCAATTAAGGGAGGTGTTTGTCACATGTTCGGTAATCAGTGCTGTACATACATTCCCATGAACACAGCTCCTAAAGGTTCGTTTAGGGCAGTAATGGTAAAACTTATGAAACTTAAAGAAGAAGTAAAAGAGAATGCTGGTAGAAACAACTGGTCGTGGAAAAGTCTGGAAGAAATTTTAGGGGAATGGGGCGCTTTAGCCGCTAAAACAGGACTAATTTTGGTGATAACGCTGATTGTAATCTTTTTGTTTGTGTGTTGTGTTGTGCCTATTTTGAAAAGGTGGATTGTGGGAACGATGTATAGATGGATGACATCAGGCAGCAGCCATCGAAAGGGCTGATATCCCGGCCGCCTGGACACGTCTATGGACTCACACGTATGCTACAGACTCATTCCAAATGGAAAGGAGAACCCGTGATCGAGACGGACTCTCTTGTTTTGCTACGTGTCCATGGACTCATTCAAACCAAGCACACGAACTGAAGACTGACTAATCCTATTAACCTTGTTTAAGTTACTCAATCTAAGATTAAATGAATAAAATATAATACAATAAAGCCTAAGTAGATAAGGTAGCACAGGCGGCCGGTTAGTTTGATCTATCATAACATTATATTTTAACGTTCGTTTTAGTATTATTTCCGTATCAGTATTATTAGCAAGATAATTTGCATATATATACATATATATTCCATGTATTTCACATGTTGTTTGATTGTTGGGTGTATATGTTAAATTCTATTATGTTATGTTTTTGAATGACAAGTGGTGGATTGCATTGCGAGTAGCATGGCTGATTTCCAACTGATGCCGGTCGACCTGGCTGGCGGATGCTCGATGGGGAACCGAGATCCATGGGAGAGTTTTTTCCCCTGAGAACAGTACATGAATAAGTGCCAACAACGGGGTTTTTCGCTTCCATATTAGCTGGATTGATGCCAATGTGAAAGCAATGACTATTTTCTCTCTCTCTCTCTCTCTCTCTCTCTCTCTCTCTCTCTCTCTCTCTCTCTGTCTCTCTCTCTCTCTCTCTGTCTCTCTCTGTCTCTCTCTCTCTCTCTGTGTCTCTCTGTGTCTCTCTCTCTCTCTCTCTCTCTCTCTAGATTATTGAAATGTGTTATTGATTGTAATCTGCACTTATTACAAGTCATTGTTGATCGACACTTATGTGGGCACCTTGATTACATTAGTATATTATCCATTGGTTGTGTAAGCAATTGCATTTCTAGATGTGTGTTATCATTACAGCTAAGCTTGATTAGTGTGGAGTCAGATTTTCTCTTTATACGATGTTTAGTCTATGTACTTTAGTATATAGAGGGTTCCTTAGGAGTGTTACGTAAATAACGTAACAAGGGAGGATGTGTAGGGTTTGGAAAACATCTGAAGTCTGTGTGTCCTGCCAGCGAGGCGAAGAGAGCAGAAGTCCAGAGTATGACCAGGGCATGACATCCTGTGTGACCCAAACAGAGGTCAACTGACAAGATAAGGTTGTCTGTTTTTCAACGTTTGTGGAACTGTTCCCAGAAATAAGACCAATGTCCGCCAAAGGAGGCTGGAAGCACGTGGACACTGCTGGGTCACGGCGCGGACCAATGGATGCACGAAGAATCTTATTTGTAACACACGCCCATCTGTGTCATATAAAATCCATGTACACTATGTTGTGTCAGAACCCTAGCTCACACCCGTTCGTATGTGCTGAGGAGGTAAAGCCTGAAATAAATGGGTTCCCAGTTGGCAAGCAGAAAGACCTCGTTTTCCCGTGTCATCATTCTTTTATATAGTTTAACAGTTAGAAATCCTCCACAACATTCATAAACCCATTATCATCGTCATCATAAAGTTAAAGGTGTTGTAAAAGAGAACAATATTCTTTGTTAAGTCTTACAGTTCTATTATAGGCTTATGGCTTAACTTCACCCTACATGTTCATTGGTTTAACTTACTTTAAAGATTTTTTTTCCTCAACATGGTTTGTCTTGTTAAAATATGTTAAAAAAAAATCTTTTATCACTTGAACTATACCACACTGTTCTTAAGTCCTTGGGTCTTTCTAAGTATTTTTTTTCTTAATATAGTTTATATGGTTAAAATATATTGTTAAAATACATGTATATTTTTAAAACTCCTTTATCTTTTTATTCCATTTTCTGTATAAATATAATTTCTGGAAATAAAGAAAATATTTGTTTGATTAATTGTTGATAAGGATAATTTTTTCTTCAAACTACTTTTTAACCTTGTGCATGCTGTAAAAAGCACGAGATTTTGATTTAAAAACCCATTTTCAATTACAATAAGATAATCATGCTAATTCCACTTATGTTCATCCATTAAAATTATTATCAATTAAAAAACCCTTAGATGAATAATTAGGGTAGTGTGAAAGAGTAAAGATGGCATTCTTTGGTCATTTAGCCTCACATTGTCTCGACCCCATGACCCTTGACCCTTGACCCCATGACCTTTAGGTGCGCACCCCTCTTTGAAAAATCCTGGATCCGCCCCTGAAGCCAATATGGCTTATAAAACCTGGGTTTTAGCTGGGCGGCCCAGACAGGGACCTGAACTTGAGCATAAAAAGAAAATGAATGCCAAATATAAATATGCATTGCGGTATATAACTAAGCATGAGCAGGCGCTAAGTGCTTCCTCAATGGCTGACTACTTGCTTAAAAATAACATAACTAATTTCTGGAATGAGGTGAAAACCCTTAATAGAACCAAGACCGCTCTCCCATGTAACATTGAGGGGGTGACTGCACCAGAGGACATTGTTGACCTCTGGAGGCAGCATTATTCAGCATTATTCAACTGTATAAAGAGGGAGCCTTATGATGTTGGTGTGATAGAGGACAAATATATCTGTTTTCATCCAAATGAAGTTGTTAAGGCCATAGGGCAACTTGCCGACAGAAAAGCTTGTGGCATGGATAACATTATATCTGAGCACCTAAAGCTAGCTGGCCCCAGGTTAGCAGTGCTACTGTTTATTTGTTTCTCTGGGCTGGTGTGCCATGGAATATTGCCTGATTCCATGATGTCAGTCATTCTGGTTCCAGTAATCAAGGACAAAGCTGGTAAGGTTGGTAGTATTGATAATTATAGACCGATAGCCCTTGCCAGCATTATCTCAAAAGTTCTTGAAAGTGTAATTCTTGACAAAATAAGTGACTGTATATCCACCACTGATAATCAGTTTGGCTTTAAGCCCAAACATAGCACTGACCAATGTATCTATGCACTGAAAGAGGTTGTTGAGGCATATAGAAGTCAGGGCTCTACTATGCTTTTAGGTTTCATTGATGTGTCCAAGGCGTTTGACTGCATTAATCATTTTAAATTGTTTAATAAACTCATGCACAGGGATGTCCCTGTGCATGAGTTTATTAATAATTATTAATAAATATTAATAAATTATATTATATTTATATATATGTTTATTAATACATATATATAAAGTTTATATATATGTATATGCTGCTGTCGTCCTTGGGAGACATTTACAATTTATTCCAGAAAGTATTGAGTTAATAAAGCAACACACGTCAGTCAGATAAACACAAAACAAATAAATCATAACCAGTGGTACTATGCACACTACTTGGCCGACAGAAGTGTACTAAAGACGGTCTAACATCAGCCCTGGCTGCGGTTTCCCTCGGAGGTCTGCAGGTCACTCCATTCCGCTCAACGTCTGACTTTTTTTTTAAATTACATACTAACTCTGTAAACAGGCCACATAGGGAAGCTTAAAAGTATAATGTTCTCGCCTCAAATGATCTGAAAACGTACTTTTGAAGAAAAACAGCAGCAGAAAAGGGAATTTTTAACTTACCGCTGTGAGCTCTGTTTGCGCTGTCTCGAATCAAGCTGTGGCCGCGGTGCATTCTGGGCAAGCGGTCAGTCTGAAGAACTCACAAGTCTGCTCTGATGCATGCTCGATAAAGAGGGCGGGGCGAGAACAAAATCCGGGGATTCGGCGCGTTCTCGGTTTGGCGTTCTCGACAATTGGAACAGTGCTCGGTCTGAGGCTGATGGCGTGTCACGAGCACACGAGACCGCTCAAGAACGCATATTGAGAAACGGCCGAGCTGTGGAGTAGTTGTTGTTGTTCACCTTGCCAAGAAGAGGAATAAAGTTCTACAAGCTTTCATCTGCCTCTTCTTTGTTTTACCGCCAGCAGAGCAGAACCTATGACCTTGTTACCAGCAAATGAGCCGAAATAGACACCAGCCTGTTCTGGACTTACAAAGGTAAAAATGGGGGCTCGCTCCGGGATCGCTCTGCTAAAAAAAAAAAAAAAAAAAAGGGGTAGGGAACGGCAAGAAATGGATGAAGCAAGCCGAAAGAACTTAGTGGGAGTTCCCAAGATGGCTGTGACTGGCCTCAACGCTGCTTCCAAAGTATCAACGCACTTGGAGGGAAGGAGCTGAAGAGTAAGCTTAAACCCCTTCCTGATAGATGTAGAGGAGACCCGACAGGACAATGCGGGTTTGTGTGGTGAATTGGAGTGGCGTGGTGATGATCAGCAGGTGACAAGTATGGAATTAACTCCAGCCGCGAGCGAAGCTGCCGAATACGCTCTACCATGGCCGCTTACCCAGCCACCATCAGAACACTACAATCCCTTTACAACGCCAGACCAGCGAATGACAAACTGCGGTGAGACTTTAGCCCATTTCTATCCTAGTCATGGTGGTGCTGGAAACGTAGCGTCCACACTTCATCTGACAACATGTTATATGGATAATAAGACTGATAGCCGAGGTGTAGCTGCTGTTGGCAGATTTCCTCTTTCCCCGCTAACTGCACACACAATACAAATTTGTCCACCTGCACAACTGGTTTCCCTCACATGCGCAGAGGTTCCGTACATCATGTCGTAGCACCATTTGGCAGAGTAGAAAACAACCACAGATTTTGTATTTCACCCCAACCGCAAAATACAATCTGTGATCAGCACTCTGGTTCCTGTAATGTTGTGCATGGATTGAATGACACAGGCAGCAGTGAGTGTCAAACATGTAATGAGAAGATTGCAATACTGCAGCCAGGCCATTTTGATGGAACAGTTCATGGAAAGGCTTCCTTTACCAGTTTGAATGCTGTGCTAAGGCTAATCACTGGACTGAAAAGACTAAAGCTGTCCAGTTAAAGTTCTGCCTCACTGGTCTGGCTGGAACCATTGTCCATAAGAATCCCAGATCAGCCGATTGGAGCTATCGGCGGATTGTTGAGGAGGTCGAAGCTGCTTACGGGCCTTGTTTGGAACATGCTGCAGCTATTGGCATCGAGCTGAGGCAAAGAGTCAGGAAAACTGGAGAAGTCCTACATGTACTAAGAGATGACATTTATGAAAAGGTCTCTGTTGTTTATGACAACTGTACAGAGAGGGAGCAAAATCGTGTTAGAGTGGAGATTTTCACTAATGCTCTAGCAGACCCTGATTCTCTCTGACTCTGATCCAAAACCTGTTAGAGGAGCAACCGCGCACCTTTGCATTGGCTTATAGAATCGCCAAAAGATATGAAGCTACAAGGATGGCTGCCCGTGCGGTCACACAATTGATGCAACCCACCACACGCAACTTGAGATCTCAGAGGGCCAGGCTAGCAATGGTGCATGAGGACTGCGACCTGTCTCAGTGGGAAACACCCGAGAAACATCAACAGCAATCCATCTCCAGTAAGAACAAACATTTAAGCAATGTCATATGTCATAACTGCTCTGGTATGGGTCATCTACAGAGAAGCTGCCCTTCACCACACCAACCAAAAGTCAAGTACACCCATACCAAAAAGCCATCTGCACCAGACACTGTGATTATCTGCACTAAAAATGGGAAGGAGGAAATGTGCATTCAAACTCTGATTCATGGAATAAAAATATGTGCCCTCTTAGACTCTGGTGCCCGGAGAAATGTGCTGTCCCTGCGTGACTTTAACTCGTTTGTTTTAGAGTGTAGGCCCACCATCCAGCCATCAGCTGCACAAACATTGCAGGGAATCGGACCAGAGGGGCTGCCTGTGCTGGGAGAGGTCCTCCCAGTCCATGTTGGAAGCAAGATAGTGGATGTGTACTTCATCTTTGCTGACACAGCTGAGAGCACAGAGGTCATCCTGGGTGAACCCTTCCTGCAGCAGTCAAGTGCCTGCTTGGACTATGGGCGTAAGGAAATAACTCTGTTTGGAGAGAAGGTTCCCCAGTTAGGTTTTGACCTCCAGGCTAGGGTAAACATTGTGAGGGTGGCCCGTACCACAGTCCTGGAGCCTGGGCGCAAGTATGTGGTGCCCGGCCTCTCCCGACCCTGCCATACAGCCAGCGAGGTTCTCAGCCAGTGGAGAACAGCCGCTGATGTGTTCTCCACTGGCCCAAATGATTTGGGTCACAACAGCATCGTGAAACACGACATCCTGACCACTGTAGGACCTCCGGTGAAACAGCCTCCCCGGAAAATGACTCGGCAGAAACAAGAAGCAGCTGACCAGCAGGTGCTTCAGAGCTTGGAGGCTGGTCTTGCCCGACCCAGTAATACAAGCTGGGCAGCACCAATCGTGATGGTAAGAAAGAAGGATCAGAGCTCTAGACTCTGTGTAGATTACAGGGCCCTGAATGAACAAACAATTAAGGATGCATACCCACTGCCTCGGATTCAAGACACCCTGAACACCCTCTCCACTTTGAAGTTCTTCAGCACACTCAACCTAATATCTGGATACTGTCAAGTGGAGATGACACCTCGGGCGAGAAGATCCGCTGCATTCTGCACATGTAAAGGGCTTTTCGAATGGAACATGATGCCTTTTGGACTGTGTAATGCTCCAGCCACTTTCCAAAGGCTCATGGACCATGTCCTGGCAGGGCTGCAATGGGAGACCTGTTTGGTCTATCTCAATGACATTATAGTTATAGGACGAGACACTGGTCAGATGTTGGAGTGACTGGAGCATGTGTTCGCCAGGCTGCGTTCAGCTAACCTCAAGCTCAAACCCTCCAAATGCTGCCTGTTTCGGGAGCAAGTAATTTTCCTAGGTCACAAAGTTTCGGCTGAAGGCGTCGCCACAGACCCCTAGAAGATTCACCGGGTAAAGGAGTGGCCCACGCCTCAAAACGTGGGGGAGCTGCAGCAGTTTGTGGGGCTGGCTTCATATTATCATCGTTATGTGGAACATTTCGCCACCATCGCCAAGCCACTGCACGAGCTCACCAAAAAGTATGCACATTTTAACTGGACAACTCAATTGCCAGGAGGCTTTTGAAGAATTAAAAGGGTTAGGGCAGCCTCTAGTGGGGGTAGTGGGCAACTACATAAATGGCGACAGGCAGAACGCCATTCATCCCAATGTCCACCGGGTGAGCAAACACCTCAGCCTAACCTGTTCCATGGTTGGACTAACGAGCAGCTTGCTGCTGCCCAAAAGAACGACCCGACATAGGACCAGTTTGGGAATGGATGGATAAAGGGGAAAGTCGTCTTGCCTGGGCTAGTGTAGCAGCATGTAGCCCGGCCACCAAAGCTCTATGGTCACAGTGGAAGAGACTTTACAGGAAAGATGAAATCATATTGAGGAAGTTTTAGTGCAGTGAGTGCAAAGTTTTCTACCCGCAGATAGTATTACAACTCTCTTACCACAGCTCTGTATTGGAACAACTGCACGATGAGCCCGTAGGTGGCCATTTTGGGGCAGAGAGGACTCTGTCCCGCCTGAAAAGCAGATATTGGTATAATATGAGAGATGATGTTACTCTGTGGTGCCGGAACTGCATCACCTGTTCAGCCAAGGCCCGGCCAAGGAAAACGTCCCAGGCAGCCATGGGAACTGTGCGGGTTGGTGCCCCCATGGAAAGGGTAGCAGTTGACCTGATGGGACCCTTAAATGAAATTGAGAGACATAACCGCTATATATTGGTGGTGCAGGACTATTTCGGTAAGTGGGTGGAAGCTTATCCCCTATCTGACGAGCAAGCTCCCACTGTGGCGGAGAAGATTGTGTCTGAATGGGTCTGCAGATATGGAGCCCCACACTCACTCCATAGTGACCAGGGCACCAATTTTGAATCTGCTGTTTTCCAGAGCATGTGTGAGCTGTTGGGCATAGAAAAAACCCAAACTACCCCATTTCGCCCCCAATCCGACGGCCAAGTGGAACGGTTTAATGCCACTTTGCAGAAAATTCTAGCCACCACTGCAGAACGATGCCACTGGGAGTGGGATCTGATGCTTCCATATGCACTTATGGCTTACCAGGCCACCAAGCACAGCTCTATTGGATTCACGCCTAATATTATGCTGTTTGGTGGAGAGATAACCGAGCCTATCGATCTTGTTGCTGTTCCCCTCCCTGACAATGGTTGTTCCAACATTCCACAGTGTGTCATGCAACAGAAAGAGAGGTTATAACTCTCCCATCAACTGGCCAGGGAGTGGCTGGGTAGGTCTACTGAGCGAGCAAAGAGGCAGTATGATAAAAACATGCACAAACTGCAGTAGAAGGACGGAGAAGCTGTTTGGTTCCTGATTAAAGTCACCAAGACAGTGAGAAACAGAATACGGAAGTTCCTCCCTTCCTACGAGGGTCCCTGTTTTGTCACTGGAACATTGGATGACTTTGTTTATTGCATCAAGAAGGGCCCAAGGTAACGAGCTAAAGTGGTTCATCATGATAAGTTCAAATCTTATTACACCAGAACCTGTTGGACAATAGCTGGGTTTTCCAAAACACTCATAGCCCAGCATCAGTTGAAGTGCCTCCACCAGTGGTCGACGCTTCTTCGGATGTGGATCATGATGGACCTTTAAATCCCTGGGATGGTTTCTCAGAGATGGAGGAATCAACTATGGATCATCCATCTCAGTCTCTGCCTGGAATATGGAAACAGTCAAGTTCAGAACGAAGCTTGCCAGTTTCTACCGGAAGGAGTTGTATGGAGTTAGTTTCCTGCCAAAACGTTGTACACAAAAAAATGTGTTGCACACAAATAAACTTGTTTTGCACACAAAAAAAATGTGTTGCACACAAATAAAACTTGTTTTCAGAATCAGAATCAGAATCAAGTTTATTGCCAAGTAGGTTTGCACTTACAAGGAATTTGACTTGGTGTTGATGGTGCAGACAAAAAATAAAATAAAATAAAATGGATATATATATACAGAAGCTATATACACTCAGTAAACTGTGCGTTAATGTAACACAGAAGCTTGTAAGTCCTGAACGGGGGAGAGAGGCAGTGTCCAGTGTCACGGGTGGCTCTTGGCCTTGTTCATAAGGCCGGTAGCAGATGGGAAAAAACTATTCTTGTGGCGTGAGGTTCTGGTCCTGATGGACCGCAGCCTCCTGCCAGAGGGAAGTGACTGAAATAGTCTATGACTGGGGTGCGAGGGATCAGCCACAATCTTCCCTGCATGCCTCAGAGTCCTGGAGGCATACAGGTCCTGGAGAGATGGAAGATTGCAGCCAATCACCTTCTCTGCAGACCGGATGACACACTGCAGTCTGCCCTTGTCCTTAGCGGTGGCACCAGCGTACCAGATGGTGATGGAGGAGGTGAGGATGGACTCAATGATGGAGGAGTAGAACTGCACCATCATTGTCCTTGGCAGGTTGAATTTCTTCAGCTGCCGTAGGAAGTACATCCTCTGCTGGGCTTTCTTGGTGAGGGAGTTGATGTTCAGCTCCCACTTTAGGTCCTGGGAGATGATAGTTGGTATATTAAAGCCGTTTTCCAAGGCAATTTTGGCAACTTTATGTTGTAACCTCTTAGCCACCGAGTTGCCACAGCGACCCCAGACGCCCGGAGGGAGAATCGCATTAACAAACTCGGTCGTAAGGGTTTAAATGATTTTACAGGACAAACCGGTCCTCAGAATATTATTTTAACAAATAATGTTTTGTTCAACTTGGGCTTTGCATTGTGAATGGATTGCAATACATGGCAGATGTTTTAACTCCACTCCATGCTTTTGAAATCAGATCTGTAGTGAACAGGGATTCACTGAATTAATCTGATTATGATCAACCACTTTTGTTTGTCTTTTGTTTGTTTTTGCATGTAAATAGTTCCTTAGCTTAGCCTCTTTTTATCTTCATTTTGCTTAGTAGTTTAGTTAAGTTTCACTAGCCTAGTAGAGAGGATTTGTTAATCGAAATATTGTGTTAATTCAGGTAAACAGCATTACATAGTGATGTTCTCTAGATGTTCATTTTATTTCTGTTATTAAATTCTTGAATTTGAAAAGAAGTTGTCACTCCTTTATTCTATGTGTGTGCAGGTTTTGCCTTTAAAAGATCGCTAGTGCTCGAATTCATCCCTTTCAACCGTTGTCTTGATATCAGCTTAAGAGCTGATCATCACCAGACAATACTTAACAGACAGAGAGTTATTTATGAAACATTAAATAACTTTAAACAGTGTATAATTGCACAACAAGAGCGTTGAGCTCCAGGTTGTTCTCCCTGCACCAGGTCGCCAGATGGTCAGCCTCCCACTTGTAGGCGGACTCGTCACCATCAGAGATAAGTCCGATGAATGTGGTGTCGTCCGCGAAATTCAGGAGCTTGACAGACTGGTGACTGGAGGTGCAGCTGTTGGTGTACAGGGAGAAGAGCAGAGGAGAAAGAACACAGCCCTGGGGGGAACCAGTGCTGATGAGCTGTGAGTCAGAGTCATGTTTTCCCAGTTTCACGTGCTGCTTCCTGTCAGACAGGAAGTCTGTGATCCACCTGCAGGTGGAGTCGGGCACGTTCAGCTGGGAGAGCTTCTCCTGAAGCAAAGCTGGGATGATTGTGTTGAAGGCTGAGCTGAAATCCACAAACAGGATCCTGGCGTAGGTTCCTGCAGAGTCTAGGTGCTGGAGGATGTGGTGAAGGGCCAGGTTGACAGCGTCGTCTGCAGATCCGTTGGCTCTGTAGGCAAACTGTAGGGGGTCCAGGAGGGGGTCGGTGATTTCTTTTAGGTGTGAAAGCACAAGGAGCTCAAAGGACTTCATAACCACAGAGGTCAGAGCGACGGGTCTAAAGTCATTAAGTCCTGTGGTCCTTGGCTTCTTGGGAACAGGGATGATGGTGGAGGATTTGAAGCAGGCTGGCACGTGACATGTCGCCAGTGAGGTGTTAAAAATGTCTGTGAACACTGGAGACAGCAAACTGTCTTCAAACGTTACACACAACGTTACACAGCAAACTGTCTTCAAACATTACACACATATAAAACTTGTTTTACAAACTGTCCCCAAACGTTGCACTAAAAACATCATTTATAAGTTGTCCCCAGGTACAAAACGGTCTCTGCTCGCACAAAACAGCCTCTGCTCGACTACGAAACAATTCCACACCCTCTGCGGCAAATTTATGCCAAAAGTCACGTGATGCATTAAGAGTTGTTGTTCAGACTTCCCGACAGCAGGGGGCGCACTCGACAACTGAAAAGCGCCGGTTTGGCTGAGGAAGACAGACGTGATATCACAGCTAACAGCATCAGCACTCCAGGAGAGCGCAGGAACCTCTCGAGAGCACATTAACCCATAGAGAGCGCAGGAACCCCATGAAAGCGCAGGAATCCCTTGAGAGTGCAGTGGCTTGGCCAGATAGAGGAGGGCGGAGGGCGGCCCAGGTGTGGCAGGCGGCGGAGCAGCAGCGCCCGATGAAAACTGCGGCCCCCGGGCTATGGTGGTGCCGCTGGCGGGGCCCCCTTCTCCGGGTGGGGCTTTCGGGGAGCGGGGGTGCCTATTGGAGTCAGTAGGGGAGCTGGCTCCCTGGGATGGCTCCCCAATCCTTTGCTCCCCATCCCCGGACTCCTCCCTCTGCCTGCTCCATCACGCCGCCACACATGTAGGTCCTTGGGGAGGGGGGCGTTACTGGAGGTTGCCACTTTCTGATGATGTCCCTCTCCCCAATTTTATCATGGATTTTAGACACTTTCACTCCAAACATTCTCACAACGCACATTCATGTAGGCCATGGTATGGGGGGGTGGGAGTGAAGACGTCTGGGGGGGCTTATGTTGTGTGAGCCTACCCTCGGACGGCTCCCTTCACCTCCTCTCGCATTTAGACATTGAGGGTTCTGGGCAGTTGCATGGAGGGGGTGCGCTGGCACCAGCTTTCTTTAGGAGGGGGGGTGGGCTGTGCTGTGCACCCTCTTCGGCGCTCCCAGTTTTAAACACACTTGAGAACAACATGCAACAACACAACATCTGAGCGGGCGTAGCGAGGATCGGGCCTTTTGCACACCCGATCTCCGATAGCGGCACGGAGTCTGGGGCCTGGAGGAGGAGCGGGCCACTGGGTCCGGGGTCTTGGCGGGGGGCTGCTGTGGGTGGCCAGCGGCTTGCCGGGTCTGGGGCTGACGCCTCTGCTCCCCCCAGAAAGGGGTGGGGGGCAGGGGTGGCTAGGGTAAGGTGGGGGAGGGAGGGGGTTTATTAGGTATTTAGGGGGTGAGGGGGGTTCTGGATGGGTGGCCCGTGCGGGTCGTGTTGGCCGGGACCACTTCAGCGCGGCTGGCTGCCGGCGGAGCCCACAGGCTCATCCCTGCGGCTCTTGGGGGCGTCGGCATTGCGGTGGCTGGGGGATTTCCTCGGGGTCGTCTCTCCTCTTTCCTGGGGGGGGGTTGCAGATTTCCTGTGTTGGCCCCTCTTGGGCGCCCAGCTTTGGGGGCCCCTTTGGGAGTCCGGGGTTATGGGTCGCCTGACCCCTGCCTCTGTGCTCGGGGAAGGCAGGCCTTTGGTTCTCCACAACCACTATCGAGCTATTTCCTTCTGGGTAATTCTCACCTAAACTAGTGCACTCTCAAAAACTCCCACAGGTGCAGGGTTCCAGGTATTAAGTGTTCACCTATATACAAAAAGCCTGTAATTTATTTATTTATTTTCTTTCACTTTCTTTTTTCAGGTATCACTTTACACATGTCAGCTTAAATAATAATACATATGATTTAGCAATGGCATCAAGGTGTTACTCGATTGTATCTGTTGCTTTATGTCTGTTGGTTTGCTGTTCTTTTTGCGTCTCTCTTTCCAGGTGATGGAGCAGATGGAGGACGTTTTATCATTCTCTCCCTTTTATCACTTCTTTCTTTCACCTCTTCTCTTTCTTTTTTTCTCTTCTTGTTCTTCCTTTACTCTCCTACTTTCACATTGCAGTGTCCATATAATTTGAAATTCTCCCTGCAGGAATCACAATAAAGCTATTTACATGCATAAATCAAGCGGAGCACTATGGCGAAAGCTGTTTGCTCCACTTGTGAAAGCAAAATCTGTCGAGCTCTATTTGGCATTGAGACATCAATTCCTATTGCCACATTGCTAGACAGGACACTGAAAAAAAAAAAAAAAACTCTGCGGAGGATGGTCCGGACGAGGCAAGCGGGAGTGCAGCCAAGCTTGATAAGGGCGCCGTGGAGGGCGACCCCGGCGGCGAATCTGTTGGGTCAAAGGCGGGCGTCGCGGAGGGCGACCCCGTCGAGCAGAGTCGGGAAGCTCGGGCGCCGCAGCGGGCGGCCCGGGCCGAGCAGGACAGTCAGAGGCGGGTGTCGTGGAGGGCGACCCCGTCGAGGAAGAGTCGGGAAGCTCGGGCGCCGCAGCTGGCGGTGCCGGCGGAGGAGAACCAGAGGCGGGCGTTGCGGACGGCGACCCCGGCGGAGCAGAACCAGAGGCGGGCGTCGCAGACGGCGACCCCGGCGAGACAGAATGAAACCCTCGACAGCCTCGGACTGAGGCGGAGTGGAACCCTCGGCGGCCTCAATCCTGCGCCGGCGTGCCCGGCATCTACGCCGGGAGGAGTCAGACAGAGAAGCAGAGGCTGCTTCTGAGGCAACGGGAACTGCAGTGGAGATGGCAGCAGCAGGCCAGCAGGGAAGGAGGTTGTCTCGGTCACCGTAGAAGAAGTCCCACAGCTGGGTCTCCTCGATGTGTGGGGCTCGGGCTGGTGGTACGGTGAGCTTGCGCACCTTAAGCCAAACTCGAGGGACCAGCTGAGGGTCATGGAGATGGTGACCGAGATGACGGAGGGCAGGGCGGCGTCCCTCCTTGCTCTCTGGAGCAGCCGCAAAACTGCCAGGCCGGACCACCAGGGAGGTGGTGTCGGCCCTGGTCGGCGGAACAGCCTCTTTGCGAGGAGCTTTCTTGGGCCACCTCTCCCTCCAGAGGCAGTGGCACATCTCGATGTACTCCAGGATCTCCGGGTCGTCAACTCCTGCAGGTAAGCCCCGTGTGGGGTCTGGGTTCATCCTTTGGCCGGTTCGTGCTGTCATGATTTTTCTTTGATGAACCCAGAGTGCACACCACACACACGGAGCTATTTACTGAGAGTATATTGAAAGGAAAATGAGTAGTGAATGGTGAAACCAGAGAGGCAGGACTGGACTGGAACAGGGGTGTAGATGTGATCAGGAGCTGACGGACCGGAGAGAGTTCTAGAGAGCTGGGCTGCTGAAGCACAGAGGAGGCCGGAAACCCAGCAGCTAAGAGTGGCTTGACTTGAGACCTAGAGGAGACAGAAAACCCAACAGCTGGCAGAGGCTTCACTTGAGGCACAGATAAAGGCAGGATAATCCAGCAGCTAGCAGAGGCTTGAAGCTCAGAGGAAGCAGGATAATCCAGCAGCCAACAGAGGCCTATAGAAGTTCAGAGGTGACAGGAAAATCCAACAGTTAGCAGAGGCCTTACTTGAAGCTCAGATGAAGCAGGATAATCCATCAGCCAGCAGAGGCCTACTCAAGGCACAGAGGAGGCAGGAGAATCCAGCAGCAAACAGAGGGCTCACTTGAAGCTCAGAGGATGCAGGATAATCCAGCTGTCAGCAGAGGCTAGTGATGTTACGTTATGTGCCGAGGCTTCGAGGCGTGTGTCGAGTAATGGAGGGGGCGTTTCCGCAATGCGCGTATCGAGGCTTGCTTCATTTGGGGGAGGAGCCGAAAACGATGACGTCCGAAGCCTCGCTGGCCGGCTGTACCACGTGACTGCTTCGGGAAGTGGCTCAGATTGTTGCGCGGGGTTTGACGGCTTTAAAAAGTCCACAAGCTCCATTCAAAATGTGGGTTGTTGTAGGAGAGTTGCGGTCAGTTGAGAGAGTGGATAGAGTTTGGATAATTTGGATAGTAGAGTTTGGATAGTGGTTATTTAGTTTGAGAAAGTTAGTTTGGTGTTTGGAGAGTTTAGGAAAGAGATACATAGGAGATTTAGGAGTGCGAGGACAGGATAGGAGTAGGATGGAGCAGGCGAGAAAGAGGAGGATGTCCCCTATGTGGGAACATTTTGATTTGATAAGCCCTAACAAGGTAAGGTGAACTGAACATTTGCAGATGCATTAGGTTTGCTTATGAGGAACTGTATTTTTCACTGTTTCTTATTTTGTGTAAAGGTGAGGTGTTTATTGTGCTCCAAGGAGTTGGGGTACAATAATAACACCTCATCCATGCTAAGGCACTACCGTGCCTTGCATGAGAATAGGGATGAAACTGGAGCTTCACCCAGCCAAGGTATTTCATTACTATATTAAAAACACACTTTCACAATTTTTGCATGCTGATGTTTGCTTGTTGTGCAAATAAAGATAGGTAACAGACACTGTATTTATTCCCTTTTAACCAGCCACCAGAAAAGCAGAGCTGGATGAAGCTCTAGTCTCCATGATAGTGAAGGATACCCAGCCTTTCACTATTGTGGATGACGTTGGATTCAAGACATTTGTGTCTAAGCTGGATCCCAATTATGTTCTCCCTACAAGGCAGGTATGTGTGGGTCCATACATGAAAAGAATGACTACATTATTGTATGTGTCACAATTCAGCAATATATATATATATAAATGTATGTATGTATGTATGTATGTATGTATGTATGTATGTATGTATGTATGTGTGTATATATATATATATATATATATATATATATATATATATATATATATATATATATATATATAATCTCTTCCTTTAGGCTCTGAAGGCCATGGTGGAGGCCAAATATGAGTCTGCTAAGGCGCACGCTAAGGCTAAAGTAGAGAAGGTGGCTGCTGTTAGCCTTACATCAGATATGTGGACATCCATCAACATGGATGCCTACCTGGCAGTGACATGCCACTTTGTGGAGGAGAATGAAAAGCTGAGCTCGGTGTTGTTGGGAGTGCAGGCATTCCCCCAGTCTCACACTGCTGAAAATATTGCTTGTGTGAAAGCCTCCCTGATGGAGGAATGGGGAATCTCAGGCAAGGTGACATGCATGGTCACCGATGGTGCTCCTAATATGGTGGCATGCGTGACAGACCTGAAGCTTCGCCACCACATTTGTGTTGCTCACACCCTCAATCTTATTGTGAAGAGGGCGCTTGACCACCAACCTGCGCTCTCTGGCCTCCGGGCCAAAGCAAGGAAGCTGGTTGGCTACTTTAGAAGCAGCACCACTGCTAAGGTATCCTCTTTTATTTTATTCCAATATATAATGTTAATAGTTTGTCTGTACTCCTACTGCAGTGACTTAATGGCCTACTCTTCTGTATCTTTAAAGGAGAAGCTTACACAAGTGCAGCTTCAGCTGGGCATGCAAGCAACCAAGCTGATGCAGGAGGTGGAAACAAGATGGAACAGCACCTACTTGATGCTGCACCGTCTGGTGGAGTTGAGGGAGCCAGTAGGAGCGGCATTGGCTGGATTGCACACTGACATTCCCTATTTAACTGCCAGTGAGTTTGATATTGTTGTAGCGTGCCTTTCGTTACTCTCTCTTTTCTATGACGCCACCATGGAGCTCTCGGCAGAACAACACGTGTCGGCATCAAAAGTTATCCCCCTCCTGAAGATGATAGAGAATGCCCTTCAGGAGGAGGACACCAAGTCGGCACCTGCAGAAGCAGTGCAAATAGGAGAGCAGCTCATCAGACATCTCAGGGAGAAGCTGCACATGCTCCAGTCAATGAGCATCTTGTCGCTGGCTACACTCCTGGATCCACGATTTAAAGTTATAGCATTTTTCAGCAACACAAAAGCTGCTGAAGCAGTGAAGCGCTTGACTTCAGAGTGTGCCACCGTAATCCGACGGAACCTAGAAGAGAACACTCACGAGATTCCCCAGGCTTCCACCTCTCAAGAATTCAGTGGAGGTAATCTTTTGTATTACATTTTGAGATTACTTATTCCTATTAAAACACTTACTAACCTGACCTGTGGTTTCCATTTAGGTAGCAGACTTTGGCAAAGATTGGACACTAGTGTCATGGAGGCAAAGAGGACTCCAAATGTCTCAGCAGATGCCACCGTAGAGGTCCAGCGCTACCTCTCAGAGGCGAACATAAGCAAGCTGGAGAACCCCCTGGAGTACTGGGCTAATCATCGGTCACTGTACCCCAATCTGTACAAACTTGCACTTATTTATTTATGCACCCCGGCATCGTCTGTGCCATGTGAGCGTGTCTTTTCAAAGGCTGGAGAAGTAGTATCAAAAAAGAGAAATCGTTTGAAACCAAAAACTGTGGAGAAATTGTTGTTTCTTAATAAAAATGCATGAAATCATCCAAGTTACACAAGCATCAGCCTATTCATTACCCCTCCCTAGTTCCATAAGCACTTTCATTGTCCTCTGCCTGATTAAGGCTATGCCATTTTTGTAGAGTCACAGAAAAACATTATTACACAACATGCCATATCACATGACACTCCTATTTTGGGAATAATTACACACAGAGAATACATTCAAACAATATTTTATTTTACATATGTGTTTACAAAATTTATGTAGACAAATGATTTCGTCCTACACCTTCTGTGAAGTCATTCCCAAGAGCCATAATAGACAAAAATTAATGCATCACACGTGTTAAGATACAGCTGGCTGTGATTATACAACTTGCCAGTAGGTGGTGCTGTGTGCACATGAACCATCAAGAAATGAACCTTTTCTCGAACCAGTTGGCTGAGTGGTTCAATGCCTCATGAGGCTTCATCTCGCCATCACTAGCAGAGGCCTACTTAAGGCACAGAGATGGCAGGGTTCCAGCAGGAAGCAGGGGCAAACCAGGCTGACAGACGTGAAGTGAGTGGAGACTGATGACGAACCGGCAGGGAAGAGAAGACTGGGGGAGGCTTTTGTAGGGAGGCTGGCAGGTGGAGTGAGTTCTGACTAATTAGTGACCAACAGGTGTGACTGATAGCTGGGGAGGTGGATAGTGAGCTGAGTGAGAGGAGGAGGAGAAACTAAAAACTAACAGGAAAAAAGCCAGACTAAAAATTAAACCATGACAGAAACCCTTTTGCAATAAAGGTAACCACAAACAGATTAAAATCGTAAAGTGTTGGACATACTGGACAGTAGCAACATATATATCTAAGCCATGTGATTCAGAATGTCCCAGAGGATCTACGGCTGCCCTCAGTGCTACCAGTTATTCAGGGATCAACACATTGCCAGTTTCTGGAATAGTGACCCCATAGTGTGAGTCATCAAGCAGTCCACTGTCGTCCCAGTCAATATGAGACAGGCAGAGTCCCTCCACGAAAGATAGAGATATATAGAGAATTAAAACCGCAAGCGGTGATGATCGGCCCTCGCAGCCAAGCGCCGCTCTGGCCTATGGGCCACCGCTAGGGTACGCGCACCTCCCGCCGCCAGCCACCGCAGAAGCTGTCATGCATTTTCCTCACCCGTCTACCATGCAATACACACGTACGTGTTGGGCAGCGCTCCTCCACGACTCACAAAAAATCTGGTGCAGATCGGTCGATGCACCGAGGAGACACAGCCGTTGAATAATGAAAATGCATTTGGCCACCGGGCCGGACTAAATCGTTCGGCGGGCCAGATCCGGCCCGCAGGCCGTACGTTTGACACCCCTGGTTTAAACATTAGTATACCAACTTAATCAAAGGTATCTTACTAGCTGTTAATCCAGCTTCATGTGAAAAGTTAACAATACCTTTTTAGTTATTTAAAGTTAATTATTTCATGTGTTTAAGGGTTTCGTTTCTTGCATTAAGACAGCTTTTATGAAAGTTTGACAGTTAAATTGGTGGATACACACCCAAAAGTAATAATGTAAAAGTAACACTTTAGCAATTGGAATATTGCTAAAGTAACACGTTAGCAATATTCCACATGTGTATGTTGTGTACAAACTTTAGTAATTTCTAACAGACCACTTCACTCTCAGAAAGCAGGTCTGCTGGTGGTTCCTAAAGTCTGTAAAACCAGAATGATTGGCAGATCCTTTAGCTATCATGCTCCTCTCCAGTGGAACCAACTCCCAGTTTTGGTCCGTGACGCAGACACCCTGTCTACTTTTAAGACTAATCCTAAAACTTTCCTTTTTCCATCCATCCATCGTCTTCCGCTTATCCGGGGTCAGGTCGCGGGTGTAGCAGCTTCAAGAGGGAGGCCCAGACCTTCCTCTCCCCAGCCACTTGGGCCACTTCCTCCGGGGGAATCCCAAAGCGTTCCCAGGCGAGCAGAGTCTCTCCAGCGTGTCCTGGGTCTTCCCAGGACACGCACGGTGAGATGTGCCCAGAACACCTCACCAGGGATGCGTCCAGGAGGCATCCTAACCAGATGCCCGAGCCACCTCAACTGGCTCCTCTCAATGTGGAGGAGCAGCGGCTCTACTCTGAGTCCTCCCCGGATGACTGAGCTCCTCACCCTATCTCTAAGGGAGAGCCCAGACACACTATGGAGAAAACTTATTTTGGCCGCTTGTATCCGGGATCTCGTTCTTTCGGTCACGACCCAAAGCTCGTGACCATAGATGAGGGTAGGAACGTAGATCGACCGGTAAATCAAGAGCTTCGCCTTTTGGCTCACCTCTCTCTTCACCACAACGGATCGCTACAGCGCCCGCTTCACAGCAGACGTTGCACCAATCCGCCTGTCGATCTCCCGCTCCATCTTCCCCTCATTCGTGAACAAGACCTCAAGATACTTGAACTCCTCCACTAGAAGCTGGCTCTTGGGACTTTCCTTTTTGACAAAGCTTATAGTTAGAGTGGTTCATGTTACCCTGAGCTACCTCTATAGTTATGCTGCTATAGGCTTAGGCTGCTGGAGGACATCAGGGTCTATTGTTCTTCAATTTTGCATGACTGTTGTCATTTTAGCTTTTAACTTTCTGTTCTCTCTCTTTTATCTTCATAGTAGGTACACCTGGTCTGGCGTTCTGTTAGCTGTGACATCATCCAGGGAAGACAGATCACCTGTTATTACCATCTAATGTAAAACAGATTACTGGATCAATGTGTGCTTCTGTGCTTTTTTGTCTCTCTTGTTGTGTCTCTTCTTTCTCTTTTGTAACCCCCAGTCGGTCAACGCAGATTACCGTTCATACTGAGCCCGCCTCTGATGGAGGTTTTTCCTTCCTGTTAATGGGGAGTTTTTTCTTCTGCTGTCACTTCATGCTTGATAAGTATGAGGGATTGCTGCAAAGCCATGTACAATGCAAACGACTCTCCCTGTGGCTCTACGCTTCTTCAGGAGTGAATGCTGCTTGTTACGACTTTGATGCAATTAACTGGTTCACTTATATAGGAATTTCTTTTACCAATCTGGATAATCTGACTTAATATGTATAATCTGATTGATTTTGACATTGTAAACTGCCTTTAGATGACATGCAGGCATGGACTGGTAATCGGGCGTACCGGGCATTTTCCCGGTGGGCCGACGTGCTGTTTGGGCCGGCAGACCCGACATGTATATAAATATGTATTATTATTATTATTATTATTATTAATTATTTTATATATCTGCCTCGTTATCATCCCTGACAGTCTAAAGGGCTAGGCCAATCATAAAGTAGAAAAACACCTTCACGCTCCATGTGGAACTTTGTGCAGCAGTGTTCACAGTAGTAATGGGAGGCGCAGAGAAACTGCACGAAAAAAAGAAACGAGTTCTTCAAACGGATGCTGCAAAATGTGTCAAACTCACTGACATGTTCCCTACAGCAGGCCTTCATCTGCTCCGGTGTCTGATGTAAGATATGGTGGTGGTGGTTGTAGCCAGTTACGTGCGGTAGGGTTCATAGCTGGTGAGGCACTGACGTCATCAGAGTCAGATTTACAAATATATACACTCTACAGAGTAGACTCGTTGCAAAGTGCTGAAGGAGACTGATTGAGCCAAATAAATTCACCAAGATACATGGAAAAATATTGGTTCTTTGATGAAAAAAAATTTGTCATTTGATTGGTAGCAGTTTATGAGTTATGATGGATTTCTGCATTTGTAACACATTCTAAAACTATAACCCACATTACGCACATTTTATCACAAAAACAAAACATGAATAAGTATCGCTGTCTTACCTCTACTTATAATTTAAGTCCCTGCGGCGCTCTTTCTGTACAAAAATATCATTTTCCGGTAAAAGTTCTCTTTATCTTCTTCAGATTTAAAACTCTCTTAGTCTCAGTGGAGCTCACTGCCAGGGAGGAAAGCCTTCCCTGATCAGTCCTGTTCCAGCTGTATGTTTAGAGTCTTTTTAGTGCTTTACTTGTTTAGCAAAACTTGCTAATAAAACATCAATAACTTGTTTTGACTCTACGATTTGGGGATCACGAGCGGTGCCCCTTGAGCGCCCCCTGCCTAGCGGCCAAGGAACTGCCGGCCTCACCTACAACCAGTTCTTTGCTGTTTATGATCGGTCAGCACCACGAAAACATGTTATCTGCACACAGTTTGATGACCAAAACACAATTCGTAATCCACATATATTAAATTGTGGAAAATCAGTTCATAACTGTTTGAACAATTGAATTTATGATCTAGAGACAGGAAGATGCATTCACAGAATGGAAGTCAGCACAGTTAACATGGGATTGCGCAATCCCAGGGGAGGCCAAGCTCGCTGCGGCCTCACCGGCTTCGCTATGAAGCGCCACCAAGGATTTACATGAAAAATAGCGAAAAGTCTGCGATTTTAAAGAAAATATGATCAAAAATTAGGAAATTAGATAAATAAAATACTTATTACAAATGACTGAGTAAATCAAAATTTATATTATGTTATTATATATTTTCTTTCTTTCCATGATGACAAGTGAGGCATTTGTCTGGTTCATTTTGTCATTGGCATCCTTTTTTACACAGTGAGTGCACATTAGTCCAATGTTACCCTACAGTATCTGGAAGACTGAATAGATCTGATGAGCAACTTACAATAACTTCTTATAATGATGTAACGTGATAATATGTGTGATTGACCGTGACACCTCTCTTTCTCTCTCTCTCTCTGATCTAAGAATAGTTGCTGTGCTGTGGTGGAGTTTACATTTTACAGTGTTACAGTTTTTTACAGTCGCTAGGACCCATTTTTCAATACTTAAGTCAATTTTTCAAAACTCTTCACACAGTTCTCCAAACCAACTTTCAGCTTGGCACAGCAGTTCATTTCACATTCAAAATGCACTAAAACTACCAAATCACTTCATACATATCTCAAATCAACACATTCTTCCATAACACTAGCAAAGGTTGACAGCCAACAAACACACTTTGTCACCCACAAAACAATGACCTAAAAAACACTAACAACATGTAGCATTATACAATCTCGGTTAATAATTCACTGCAATAGAGGTTACTGGAATGAATCAGACATGATGCAGAATGCTTCAATATATTTTATGTCTTTTATTTGTTTTTAGGAGTAATTCCAAAATACAAGAATTTGTATTCACATCATCCACTGATACAGATACAATAGTAATGCTAATCTACTCGGTCTTCTCCATTTGGCCACAGGTTCTCATCCACATCACATCTTATGTCATCTAGGGCAATACACCTAGGAAAGAATCTTCTGGCATGCCTGATCCATCCCTGACAATCTTCTGCTGATATGTCCAGGTATCCAGCATTCATTGCGTCCAGGAGGGACATTTGATTATGTGGATGGTGGTCATAAACCTTCCACCTCCATGAGGAAAAGAATTCCTCTATGGGGTTGAGGAATGGAGAGTAAGGTGGGAGGAAAAGTGACACCATTCTGGGATGGGCTGCAAACCACTCGGTGACTGCACGAGAGTGGTGAAATGCCACATTGTCCCATACAATTATAAATGTTGGTGGATTTCTTCTCTCTGCATCCCTTTCCTCACCTAGCACAACCCTTCCATAGAGATCATGCAGGAACGCAAGGAGACGTTCAGTGTTGTATGGCCCAATTAGTGGTTTGTGTAACAGCAGTCCATCAGTGGATATTGCTGCGCACATTGTGATGCTGGCACCCCTCTGGCCCGGGACATCCACTGTGGCTCTCTTCCCAATCACATTCCTTCCTCGTCGCCGTGTTTTGGCCAGGTTGAAACCTGCCTCATCCACAAAGATGAAAATGTGGGGCGTTTGCCTGCCTTCAATCTCCTTGACTCTCTATAATAAATCCACAAGGCAACATAAGCTGTTACAGTAGTAAACATTACCTAAAAAAAATTATTTGTGTGTGTTTTGTTCAAAAACAGTTCTGTATTTTATTGTGATCTTACCTGGACATATTGGTTCCTGAGTTGCTTGACATGTTCAGAGTTCCTCTCAAAAGGCACAGTGTACAACTGTTTCATCCTTACCTGATGTTTTTTCAGGACTCTAGAAATAGTTGTGATGCTTACACTGTGAATATTTGCAAAAGTAATGTTGTCTGCCAAAACTGTGTCTCGAATCTCAGTGAGTTTTATGCCATTGTTTCTGATGACCATATCAACAATGGCAGTTTCCTGCACATCAGTGAGCATCCTTCCTCTCCCACCTGTGTGAGGTAACCGTTGAGTCCTAAGCAGAAATGCAGAAGCAATTACACACAAGTCTATTTACTTCTGTAATGTGCAACTCAGTCAAATGCCCTTGCAGAATACAAGTTACCTGTTGGTTTGCTGGAAAACTCTAACAATAGATGCCACTGTTGAGCGTTGCAGATTTGGCTGCACTCTCTGACCAGCCTCTCTCATTGAGAGACCATGATTTACTACATGATCAATTACAGTAGCTCTGATCTCATCTGAAACTACAGCTCTTGGTCTTCCTCTTATTCTTCTTCCACCACGCATACGTATTCCTCGCCCCCTCCCAGCCCCTCTTCTTCCTCTTTCAGCCACTTCTCTGTTTCTGGCTGGGTCCATGTTTACATCACAATACAAAACTATTCAGCAGTTGTCTCTTTTTGTAATGAAATTGAAAGAGTAACACCTGTGTAGATGTTCATCTACAATGAGAATCAGCTGTGGTTGGTCCAATTGTCCACTTATTTTTATAGCATTTAATTTTAAGATGTAAAATATATTTCATTAAAATATTCCTGTAGAAATGTAGGAAATTGCTGTCTTATTCAGTTTTGTATTATGTTATTGTTTTGAACATAAGTTTAACAGTTTTGAAAACAGTATGTAAGCATGTGCAAATTGTCCTGTAGGTACACAGAGTTTTGGCGGTTGTTGTGTCAAAGTGAGAAAAGAATTAATGTAATTTGAAAGATGTAGTCATTGAATGCATTTTGTGCCAAAGCAATGATAAATGATCCACAGTTTAGCCCACATATACTTCTGTTGTCCTCACTGTGTGAAGAGTTTTGAAAAAGTGACCTAAGTATTGAGAAATGTGTCCTATCGACTGTAAAAAACTGTAATAAATTAAGATTTTGGAAGTATTTTAAGTGTCCACTCTCACTAATTTCCATTAACCTGGCCTCAAGGTATTGCACAGTTGGTATTGCAAAGTTGGTATACACATTCAGTACACAAAAAAAATTTGGTGGGCCAGTCTAATCCAAAATGCCAGGGCCGATTTTTTTGTCCCAGTCCACCCCTGATGACATGTTTTATGATTTGGCGTTATATAAATAAAAACTGAAATGTATTGAACAAGAGTAAGTTTGTCAGTTTTCAAGCAGGATTTGTATATCTGTTCAACTTAAATATATAAGGAAACCAAAGAGTTAAGATCACTTACTTACCAAGAGAAATTCCTTTGGGGTTTATTTGTGGTCTCTTGCTGCCCCCTGCTGGACAAGTATGATCAAATACATATGCTTTACATGTCAACTTGGTATCAAAATTCAGATTTCAATCTAAAATGGCTTACTTCCTGTGATACTTGCAGTATGACATTAATTGTAAATTCTGAGCGTCTTGCTGAGATCTACAACTGTACAAAATTTCATTACTCTACGATGAAGTAAGTGAATACCAAAGGGTCCTTTGAAATTTGCTTGGTGGCGCTATAGAGAAACTAAGTCCTGCTCACTAAAGTTTGTTAAGGATTCCTGTTGGGGGGTGGATAAGGATGCATCCAAATGAGTTTTAAGCAGCTCGGCCCAAAACTGTGGAATTCAGAGCCAAACGTATGACAGCAGCGTTTGAGGTGAATATGCCACGCCGCCACGCCCCCCTGCTCCATCCAATCCAGTTGAGCCTGAAATCCACAACATACCAACATGTGTTCTGTCTGTGGACACAGTTTCATGTTGATTAGCTCAGAGGGGTAACATAGCGACCGCTTACAACAAAACATGACACTTCCTGTTGTCAGGGGGCGTGGCCTAAGCAATGTCATCATTTGACCATTGGATATTATAGGAGACCTGATGGTGATCAATCACTGAAAGTTTGATGCCTCTGTGTGTTTCTGTGTAGGAGATATAACAGTTTTATTTTTTGTGGCGAGTAGGTGAACTTTGACCCTTGCTAATGCCCCTTCAACAAGCTCAAAAACTCACCGTTTTGATAACTTTTAATTGGCCATGCCTTATGATCAGACTGCCCGAGTTTCAAGCCGCTCGCTAAAAATCTCTAGGAGGAGATCCATCAAATACCAATGCTATAAACGTCAAAAATGGGGTCAAAATCAGACATTCAATCTAAAATGGCCAACTTCCTGTGATATTTACACTATGACATTAATTGTAAATTCTGAGCGTCTTGGTGAGCTCTACCACTGTACCAAATCTCATGTCTCTACGATGAAGTAAGTGAATAGCAAAGGGTCCTTTGAAAATTGCTAAGTGGCGCCGTTGAGGCATTAGGTCTTGCCCACCAAAATTTGTTATGGATTCCTGTTGGGGGGTGGATAAGGATGCATCCAAGTGAGTTTTATGCAGCTCGGGCCAAAAATGTGGAATTCAGAGCCAAACGTATGGCAGCGGCGTTTGAGGTGACTTCACCACGCCGCCACGCTCTCCTGCTCCATCGAATCGACTTGGGGCTGGAATCCACAACACAACATGTTTTCTGTCTCTGGACACAGTTTCATGTTGATTAGCTCAGAGGGGTAACATAGCGACCGTTTACAGCAAAACATGACACTTCCTGTTGTCAGGGGGCGTGGCCTAAGTGATGTCATCATTTGACCATTGGATATTATAGGAGACCTGATGATGATTAATCACAGAAAGTTTGGTGCCTCTGTGTGTTTCTGTGTAGGAGATATAACAGTTTTATTTTTTGTGGCGAGTAGGTGAACTTTGACCCCTGCTAACGCCCCTTCAGCATGGTCAAAAACTCACCGTTTTGATAACTTTTAATTGGCCATGCCTTATGATCAGACTGACCGAGTTTCAAGTCGCTCGCTCAAAATCCCTAGGAGGAGTTCAATCAAATACCAATGCTGTAAACGTCAAAAATGGGGTCAAAATCAGACCTTCAATCTAAAATGGCCGACTTCCTGTGATATTTGCACTATGACATTAATTATAAATTCTGAACGTCTTGGTGAGCTCTACAACTGTACCAAATTTCACGTCTCTACGATGAAGTAAGTGAATAGCAAAGGGTCCTTTGAAAATTGCTAGGTGGCGCCGTTGAGGCATTTTCCGTTAGATTTTTGTGATGACCTTAAAATATAAAATTTTTAAACAGTCTTCATGCATCTGCCAAGTTTGGTGAGTTTTTGAATATGATAAAGCCCCCAAAAAGGCCCCTCTTTAGGGGGGCAGAATAAAAATAATAATAATTAAAACCGCAAGCGGTGATGATCGGCCCTCGCAGCCAAGCGCCGCTCTGGCCTAAGGGCCACCGCTAGGGTACGCGCACCTCCCGCCGCCAGCCACCGCAGAAGCTGTCATGCATTTTCCTCACCCGTCTACCATGCCATACACACGTATGCGTTGGGCAGCGCTCCCCCACGACTCACAAAAAATCTGGTGCAGATCGGTCGATGCACCGAGGAGACACAGCCGTTGAATAATAAAAATGCATTTGGCCACCGGGCCGGACTAAATCGTTCGGCGGGCCAGATCCGGCCCGCAGGCCGTACGTTTGACACCCCTGGTTTAAACATTAGTATACCAACTTAATCAAAGGTATCTTACTAGCTGTTAATCCAGCTTCATGTGAAAAGTTAACAAAACCTTTTTAGTTATTTAAAGTTAATTATTTCATGTGTTTAAGGGTTTCGTTTCTTGCATTAAGACAGCTTTTATGAAAGTTTGACAGTTAAATTGGTGGATACACACCCAAAAGTAATAATGTAAAAGTAACACTTTGGCAATTGGAAAATTGCTAAAGTAACACGTTAGCAATATTCCACATGTGTATGTTGTGTACAAACTTTAGTAATTTCTAACAGACCACTTCACTCTCAGAAAGCAGGTCTGCTAGTGGTTCCTAAAGTCTGTAAAACCAGAATGGTAGGCAGATCCTTTAGTTATCAGGCTCCTCTCCAGTGGAACCAACTCCCAGTTTTGGTCCGTGACGCAGACACCCTGTCTACTTTTAAGACTAATCCTAAAACTTTCCTTTTTCCATCCATCCATCGTCTTCCACTTATCCGGGGTCAGGTCGCAGGGGCAGCTTCAAGAGGGAGCCCCAGACCTTCCTCTCCCCAGCCACTTGGGCCACTTCCTCCGGGGGAATCCCAAAGCGTTCCCAGGCCAGCATAGTCTCTCCAGCGTGTTCTGGGTCTTCCCCTGGGCCTCCTCCCGGTGGGACGTGCCAAGAACACCTCATCAGGGAGGCGTCCAGGAGGCATCCTAACCAGATGCCCGATCCACCTCAACTGGCTCCTCTCAATGTGGAGGAGCAGCGGCTCTACTCTGAGTCCTCCCCGGATGACTGAGCTCCTCACCCTATCTCTAAGGGAGAGCCCAGACACACTATGGAGAAAACTCATTTTGGCCGCTTGTATCCGGGATTTCGTTCTTTCGGTCACGACCCAAAGCTCGTGACCATAGATGAGGGTAGGAACGTAGATCGACTGGTAAATCGAGAGCTTGGCCTTTTGGCTCAGCTCTCTCTTCACCACAACGGATCGGTACAGCGCACGCTTCACAGCAGACGTCGCACCAATCCGCCTGTCGATCTCCCGCTCCATCTTCCCCTCATTCGTGAACAAGACCCCAAGATACTTGAACTCCTCCACTAGAAGCTGGCTCTTGGGACTTTCCTTTTTGACAAAGATTATAGTTAGAGTGGTTCATGTTACCCCGAGCTACCTCTATAGTTATGCTGCTATAGGCTTAGGCTGCTGGAGGACATCAGGGTCTATTGTTCTTCAATTTTGCATGACTGTTGTCATTTCAGCTTTTACCTTTTTGTTTTTTCTATTTTTTCTTCATAGTAGGTACCCCTGGTCTGGCGTTCTGTTAGCTGTGACATCATTCAGGGAAGACAGATCACCTGCTATTACCATCTAATGTAAAACACATTACTGGATCAATGTGTGCTTCTGTGCTTTTTTGTCTGTCTTGTTGTGTCTCTTCTCTCTCTTTTGTAACCCCCAGTCGGTCAAGGCAGATTACCGTTCATACTGAGCCCGGTTCGGCTGGAGGTTTTTCCTTCCTGTTAATGGGGAGTTTTTCCTTCTGCTGTCACTTCATGCTTGATCAGTATGAGGGATTGCTGCTAAGCCATGTACAATGCAAACGACTCTCCCTGTGGCTCTACGCTTCTTCAGGAGTCAATGCTGCTTGTTACGACTTTGATGAAATCAACTGGTTCCCTTATATAGGAATTTCTTTTACCAATCTGGATAATCTGACTTAATATGTATAATCTGATTGATTTTGACATTGTAAACTGCCTTTAGATGACATGCAGGCCGGCAGACCCGACATGTATATTAATAATATGTATTATTATTATTAATATTATTATTATTTTATATATCTGCCTCGTTATATTTGCATAATGCATGAAGAAAAATATCAGCAGCGCAAGAGTCTGTTCCGATCATCCAGCCCTTACCACAGGCTACTGCAGCCCATTGGTTATCATCCCTGACAGTCTAAAGGGCTAGGCCAATCATAAAGTAGAAAAACACCTTCACGCTCCATGTGGAACTTTGTGCAGCGGTGTTCACAGTAGTAATGGATAAGAAACGCAAGGGAGGCGCAGAGAAACTGCACGAAAAAAAGAAACGAGTTCTTCAAACGGATGCTGCGAAATGTGTCAAACTGACTGACATGTCCCCAACAGCAGGCCCTTCATCTGCTCCGGTGTCTGGTGTAAAATATGGTGGTGGTTGTAGTCAGTGACGTGCGGTAGAGAGTGACACGGGAGTGGATTTTCACTCCTGTCCCGTCCCACTCCCACTGATAAAAATTGTGTCCCGTCCCAATCCCGGGCCAGAGTAGAAAAAAAAATCCTGTCCCGTCCCGCTCCTGGTAAAATTACTCCCACTCCCATCCCGCTCCCACTCAGAATGACTCCCGCTCCTGCCCTACTCCCATTCTTGTTGTCTTCATTAAGTTTTCTGGAAATACATTAAACCTGAATGTCTATGAAGGGTCAGTTAAGTTCCTTTTTTGGCTGTAGTAAAGGCCAGTTAAAGTGAAAGGAATAATAATAAATAAATAAATAAAGTAACAAACACGGAAACAGACCATGCCTATCTTAGTTGAATAAACAAAATGTACAATGTTGCTTTTTACTAATTCATTAAGTAATTGTTTCACATGAACAATGAAGTTACTTTTACATTTCAAATTGCTGAAACTAAAGAATAATGCACCGAGAAAGAGATCTATACTCAGTTAAGAAAAAAGTGCATAAAGGCATTACTGTCACAATTTAGATAATGTACCGAAGTGGTTCAAAAACTCAGTTTAGTAAAACAAAAAATTACAAAAAAGTTGAATATCATTCAAGCATATTAGTATTTTTCCATTTGCAATAAAATATCCACAAACTAATTAGGGTTTACTATCAGAACCAATACATTCATTGAACATTAAACACATTCTTAGACAGATCTGTCAACTTTTATCAAAAGTTAAAAGTGAGATTATGTTAATTTTCGGGGATGATGCGGAGCTGGAGGCGGAGCTAACTGGACCCAGGAACAGCCGGTCCAGTCGGCTCCGTCTCATTTTTACCCGACCAGACATGGAAGTACATGTTTTACTTTTGTTAAATAGTGAAACAGAAGTGTTAACACATTGTTCAGTTATTGGGTTAAAACAGAAAAAAACACAACTGTTCAGACAATACTAAATAAAATAATAAAGTAGTTTTAAGTTATTGGCCGTATTATTACACTGTTGCACATTGGGAAATTAGTCCAGGAAACACGTTTTACAAGCAGGTACTGAGTGTTAACACCGTGACATTCAACTCTCCTCAAGTTTGTTAATATTTGCAACTTTACAGTTGCGCTGTGAGTTTAATAAATAAGTCCTTACTTTTGACTTTGCGTTGCCGATCCAACTTTTCCAGGTTGAGTTCGCCACTAGCGGTTGATCCCCCCCCCCCCCCCCCCATTCTGTTTTTTGAGCGCTGGCGGAAAAAATAAACCGGATGCACTGTTGGCTTCTGGGTCGTGTAGTTCTTTGACCAGCATTATAGTTTCGGTTTCTTGGAAAAAAACTACAAAATGGCGGCGGCGAACCTACATTTTTGATTTTCTATTTTATTTAATCTTTTGGCTTCGATCCTAGTTAATTGTACCTGTTGTTGGTTTACTCCCGCTCCCGTCTGCTCCCGTTTATATTTAATCCTGTACCGTCCCAATCACGTGATATTTACTGATGTTGACTCCCATCCCGCGGGATTCCCGTGGGAATCACGTGACCCGCGGGATTCCCGAAAAAATGTCAGTCTCTAACGTGCGGTAGGGTTCATGGCTGGTGAGGCACTGACGTCATCAGAGTCAGATTTACAAATATATACACTCTACAGAGTAGACTCGTTGCAAAGTGCTGAAGGAGACTGATTGAGCCAAATAAATTCACCAAGATACATGGAAAAATATTGGTTCTTTGATGAAAAAAATTGTCATTTGATTGGTAACAGTTTATGAGTTATGATGGATTTCTGCATTTGTAACACATTCTAAAACTATAACCCACATTACGCAGATTTTATCACAAAAACAAAACATGAATAAGTATCGCTGTCTTACCTCTACTTATAATTTAAGTCCCTGTGGCGCTCTTTCTGAACAAAAATATCATCATTTTCCGGTAAAAGTTCTCTTTATCTTCTTCAGTTTTAAAAGTCTCTCAGTCTCAATGGAGCTCACTGCCAGGGAGGAAAGCCTTCCCTGATCAGTCCTGTTCCAGCTGTATGTTTAGTCTTTTTAGTGCTTTACTTGTTTAGCAAAACTCGCTAATAAAACATCAATAACTTGTTTTGACTCTACTATTTGGGGATCACGAGCGGTGCCCCTTGAGCGCCCCCTGCCTAGTGGCCAAGGAACTGCTGGCCT
Organism: Fundulus diaphanus; assembly: GCA_037039145.1. Classification (NCBI taxonomy): domain Eukaryota; kingdom Metazoa; phylum Chordata; class Actinopteri; order Cyprinodontiformes; family Fundulidae; genus Fundulus; species Fundulus diaphanus. The sequence goes on from CM073139.1 coordinate 9,390,016, forward strand.
CACCTACAACCACTTCTTTGCTGTTTATGATCGGCCAGCACCACGAAAACATGTTATCTGCACACAGTTTGATGACCAAAACACAATTCGTAATCCACATATATTAAATTGTGGAAAATCAGTTCATAACTGTTTGAACAATTGAATTTATGATCTAGAGACAGGAAGATGCATTCACAGAATGGAAGTCAGCGCAGTTACCATGGGATTGCGCAATCCCAGGGTAGGCCAAGCTCGCTGCGGCCTCACCGGCTTCGCTATCAAGCGCCACCAAGGATTTACATGAAAAATAGCGAAAAGTCTGCGATTTTAAAGAAAATATGATCAAAAATTAGGAAATTAGATAAATAAAATACTTATTACAAATGACTGAGTAAATCAAAATTTATATTATGTTATTATATATTTTCTTTCTTTCCATGATGACAAGTGAGGCATTTCTCTGGTTCATTTTGTCATTGGCATCCTTTTTTACACAGTGAGTGCACATTAGTCCAATGTTACCCTACAGTATCTGGAAGACTGAATAGATCTGATGAGCAACTTACAATAACTTCTTATAATGATGTAACGTGATAATATGTGTGATTGACCGTGACACCTCTCTTTCTCTCTCTCTCTCTCTGATCTAAGAATAGTTGCTGTGCTGTGGTGGAGTTTACATTTTACAGTGTTAATAAATTAAGATTTTGGAAGTATTTTAAGTGTCCACTCTCACTAATTTCCATTATCCTGACTTCAAGGTATTGCACAGTTGGTATTGCACAGTTGGTATACACATTCAGTACACAAAAAAAATGTGGTGGGCCAGTCTAATCCAAAATGCCAGGGCCAATTTTTTGTCCCAATCCACCCCTGATGACATGTTTCATGATTTGGCGTTATATAAATAAAAACTGAAATGTATTGAACAAGAGTTTGTCAGTTTTCAAGCAGGATTTGTATATCTGTTCAACTTAAATATACAAGGAAACCAAAGAGTTAAGATCACTTACTTACCAAGAGAAATTCCTTTGGGGTTTATTTGTGGTCTCTTGCTGCCCCCTGCTGGACAAGTATGATCAAATACATATGCTTTACATGTCAACTTGGTATCAAAATTCAGATTTCAATCTAAAATGGCTTACTTCCTGTGATACTTGCAGTATGACATTAATTGTAAATTCTGAGCGTCTTGCTGAGATCTACAACTGTACAAAATTTCATTACTCTACGATGAAGTAAGTGAATACCAAAGGGTCCTTTGAAATTTGCTTGGTGGCGCTATAGAGAAACTAAGTCCTGCTCACTAAAGTTTGTTAAGGATTCCTGTTGGGGGGTGGATAAGGATGCATCCAAATGAGTTTTAAGCAGCTCGGCCCAAAAATGTGGAATTCAGAGCCAAACGTATGGCAGCGGCGTTTGAGGTGACTTCACCACGCCGCCACGCTCTCCTGCTCCATCGAATCGACTTGGGGCTGGAATCCACAACACAACAACATGTTTTCTGTCTCTGGACACAGTTTCATGTTGATTAGCTCAGAGGGGTAACATAGCGACCGTTTACAGCAAAACATGACACTTCCTGTTGTCAGGGGGTGTGGCCTAAGTGATGTCATCATTTGACCATTGGATATTATAGGAGACCTGATGATGATTAATCACAGAAAGTTTGGTGCCTCTGTGTGTTTCTGTGTAGGAGATATAACACTTTTATTTTTTGTGGCGAATAGGTGAACTTTGACCCCTGCCAACGCCCCTTCAGCATGCTCAAAAACTCACCGTTTTGATAACTTTTGATTGGCCATGCCTTATGATCAGACTGCCCGAGTTTCAAGCCGATCGCTCAAAATCTCTAGGAGGAGATCCATCAAATAGCAATGCTATAAACGTCAAAAATTGGGTCAAAATCAGACTTTAAGTCTAAAATGGCCAACTTCCTGTGATATTTGCACTATGACATTAATTGTAAATTCTGAGCGTCTTGTTGAGCTCTACAACTGTACCAAATTTCATGTCTCTACGACGAAGTAAGTGAATAGCAAAGGGTCCTTTGAAAATTTCTAGGTGGCGCCGTTGAGGCATTTTTCTTTAGATTTTTGTGACGACCTTAAAATACAAAATTTTTAAACAGTCACCATGCATCTGCCAAGTTTGGTGAGTTTTTGAAAATGAGAAAGCCCCCAAAAAGGCCCCTCTTTAGGGGGGCAGAATAATAATAATAATAATAATAATTAACACTACAGATACAATAGGCCTTCGCAGCGCTTAGCTGCTCGGGCCTAATTAAAACCGCAAGCGGTGATGATCGGCCCTCGCAGCCAAGCGCCGCTCTGGCCTATGGGCCACCGCTAGGGTACGCGCACCTCCTGGCGCCAGCCACCGCAGAAGCTGTCATGCATTTTCCTCACCCGTCTACCATGCAATACACACGTATGCGTTGGGCAGCGCTCCCCCACGACTCACAAAAAATCTGGTGCAGTTCGGTCGATGCACCGAGGAGACACAGCCGTTGAATAATGAAAATGCATTTAGCCACCGGGCCGGACTAAATCGTTCGGCGGGCCAGATCCGGCCCGCAGGCCGTACGTTTGACACCCCTGGTTTAAACATTAGTATACCAACTTAATCAAAGGTATCTTACTAGGTGTTAATCCAGCTTCATGTGAAAAGTTAACAATACCTTTTTAGTTATTTAAAGTTAATTATTTCATGTGTTTAAGGGTTTCGTTTCTTGCATTAAGACAGCTTTTATGAAAGTTTGACAGTTAAATTGGTGGATACACACCCAAAAGTAATAATGTAAAAGTGACACTTTAGCAATTGGAATATTGCTAAAGTAACACGTTAGCAATATTCCACATGTGTATGTTGTGTACAAACTTTAGTAATTTCTAACAGACCACTTCACTCTCAGAAAGCAGGTCTGCTGGTGGTTCCTAAAGTCTGTAAAACCAGAATGATTGGCAGATCCTTTAGCTATCATGCTCCTCTCCAGTGGAACCAACTCCCAGTTTTGGTCCGTGACGCAGACACCCTGTCTACTTTTAAGACTAATCCTAAAACTTTCCTTTTTCCATCCATCCATCGTCTTCCGCTTATCCGGGGTCAGGTCGCGGGGGTAGCAGCTTCAAGAGGGAGGCCCAGACCTTCCTCTCCCCAGCCACTTGGGCCACTTCCTCCGGGGGAATCCCAAAGCGTTCCCAGGCGAGCAGAGTCTCTCCAGCGTGTCCTGGGTCTTCCCCGGGGCCTCCTCCCGGTGGGACGTGCCCGGAACACCTCACCAGGGAGGCGTCCAGGAGGCATCCTGACCAGATGCCCGAGTCACCTCAACTGGCTCCTCTCGACGTGGAGGAGCAGCGGCTCTACTCTGAGTCCTCCCCGGATGACTGATCTCCTCACCCTATCTCTAAGGGAGAGCCCAGACACACTATGGAGAAAACTCATTTTGGCCGCTTGTGTCCGGGATCTCGTTCTTTCGGTCACGACCCAAAGCTCGTGACCATAGATGAGGGTAGGAACGTAGATCGACCGGTAAATCGAGAGCTTGGCCTTTTGGCTCAGCTCTCTCTTCACCACAACGGATCGCTACAGCGCCCGCTTCACAGCAGACGTCGCACCAATCCGCCTGTCGATCTCCCGCTCCATCTTCCCCTCATCTCTGAACAAGACCCCAAGATACTTGAACTCCTCCACTAGAAGCTGGCTCTTGGGACTTTCCTTTTTGACAAAGCTTATAGTTAGAGTGGTTCATGTTACCCTGAGCTACCTCTATAGTTATGCTGCTATAGGCTTAGGCTGCTGGAGGACATCAGGGTCTATTGTTCTTCAATTTTGCATGACTGTTGTCATTTCAGCTTTTAACTTTCTGTTCTCTCTCTTTTATCTTCATAGTAGGTACACCTGGTCTGGCGTTCTGTTAGCTGTGACATCATCCAGGGAAGACAGATCACCTGTTATTACCATCTAATGTAAAACAGATTACTGGATCACTGTGTGCTTCTGTGCTTTTTTTGTCTGTCTTGTTGTGTCTCTGCTCTGTCTTCTGTAACCCCCAGTCGGTCGAGGCAGATGACCGTTCATACTGAGCCCGGTTCTGCTGGAGGTTTGTCCTTCATGTTAATGAAGGAGGTTTTTTTCCCCTGTTGCTTCATGCTTGCTCAGTATGAGGGATTGTTGCAAAGCCATGGACAATGCAGACAACTCTCCCTGTGACTCTACGCTTCTTCAGGAGGAAATGCTGCTTGTCAAGACTTTTATGCAATCAACTGGTTCCCTTATATAGGATTAAAGATTCAAAGCTTCTTTCTTTTAAAGGCCAGCTAAAGATATTTTAAAGCTGCTTCCACTTTTGGACGAATGTGTATGAATGGTTTGGTAAAATATGTACCGTGACTTACAGATGACGCCCAAACATTTGGGTTTGCTGCCATCTAGTGTTGGAAATAATAAATGTTTTTTCCTTCAAAACACAATTCATGTTATAAATAATTGTCAAAAAAATATGGTTGGACGTAGCAAAAATGTTTTTGATAACTTTTGATCCTCTATGTGTGAGGAATTTTTTGGAGTAACTTTGAATGCCATAAGTGTAACGGTTTAGGAGTAGTTTATTCAAATGTAACACCCAAAAATATGGGAAAATGACATCTTTGATGAGAAATGAATGATTTCCTGTAGGAGGTAGCCCATTGCTTCAAGAGGCTTTTTTGTAGGGCCTATGAAGTTACATGCACTTACTGAGTTTCATAATTCTCAGACAAAGCATGGCTTGGGGCTTACTGATTTAATGCGTTTTTAATGGTTTTCCACAAACCTGATTTTTGCAATGCGACAGCTCAGGCAAATATGCATATTTCATAAAACCTTTGATAACTTTTAAAAGTCAATGTCTTAACTGCATGCTGAAAAAAATTGAAAGTAATAGGTTAAAATGCCTAGGACTAGTTCGTTAAAGTTTGAGGCAAAAACGGCCAATATTTTACCCTTTGACCCAAAATAGCAGACTTCCTGTGGGTTTTAGAGCATACACCCAAGAGACTTTTTTTCATAATTTTAAAAAACCTACCTAGGTAAAAAATTTCAGCTTTCTACGTGTTACGGTTTGGCCCAACTCACTCTAGTTGGCGCTGTTGAGCAGGTTTGCCACGCCCGTTTTCAATTACACTAAAATCATGCGATTTCTCACGGGGGACAATTTTGGGCAAAGTTTGGTGAGTTTTCATGCATGTTTAGGCCTCCAAAAAGCCGTTTCAAAAGTCCCAAGAATAAATAATAATAATAATTAAAGCCGCAAGCGGCGATGAGCGGCCCTCGCAGCCAAGCACCGCTGGGGTACGCGCACCTCCTCCCTCCAGCCACCGCAGAAGCTGTCACGCATTTTCCCTGCCCGTCCACCGGGCGATTCACACGAACCCGTACGGCAGCGCTCCACCCCCCCCCACCCGACTCACAAAAAATCAGGTGCAGATCGGTCGATGCAGCGAGGAGATACAATCGTTCGGCGGGCCGTACGTTTGACACCCCTGGTTTAAACATTATTTTACTGGTTGAAATGCAGTTAAAAGTCTTCAGCTGAAAGGTTGTTGCACACAAATAAAACTTGTTTTGCACACAAAAAGATATGTTTCACACAAAAAAATTGTTTTGCAAACTGTCCGCCTACCTTGCGCTCAAAATATCATTTATAAGTTTTCCTCGAGTACAAAATGGTCTCTGCTCGCACAAAACAGCCTCTGCTCGACTACGATACAATCCCACCCACGCTGCGGTAAATTTGTGCCAAAAGTCACGTGATGCATTAAGAGTTGTTGTTGTTCAGACTTCCCGACATTGAGAAGAATTCAGTTATCTCTAAACTATTGGGCTAATTTACAGGGTCATAGTGAAGATCATCCAGCACAGACCACTTTAACATCTTGTTGGGAAATGGAGAACAGGGAGAGAAGAAGCTTTGGGTAGACAGTTAGACAAAAAGCAATGGAATTAGAATTAACTGATTTAATGTTCAGTTCAACAGTACCACTGACAGCAGTACAACCTTGGATACTACCTGAAGCTAAAGTAGATCTAACACTATTACGAAAGGGAAATAAGGTCAGGGTTTTTTTTTTTAAATTCAAATACAATACAGGAATATATTAATATTTACTAGTTTCATTCAGATCTACACAGATGCATTAAAAAAGTTTAGATAACAAGATACGAGTATCTTTTATTGTTCCAGAGTTTCATATTACAGTAGGAAAGAGGACAAGTAATAATATATCAGTATACACAAGAGAAATGTTAGCAATTTTGTTTGCAATGCAATGGGTAGAAGAAATAAGACCTCTGAGAGTGATTATTTGTTCAGATTCATCTTCATCACTAATCAGTTTACCGATAAAACACTCAGACAGTAGACCAGATATTTTGATAGAAATCCAGCAAACATTATACAGAATTCAAATGATGGACATTACAGTCATATTTTTGTGGGTACCAGCACACATGGGAGTTAAAGGAAATGAAATGGCAGATAAGGCTGCAAAGGAGGCTACAACAAGAAAAGACATTGATGTGTCAGTTAAAATTAGTAAGATGGAAATAAAGAGCATAATTAAACAGAAGATGAAGGAAAGGTGGCAAAAGCAATGGGAGGAAGAGAGGAACAGAAGATGGTTTTACATGATCCAGAGGAGAGTGGGAAAAATGAGATGGGCAGGGAAGAACATAGGAGAAGAAACAATTATATCAGGACTTAGATTTGGGCACACAGGATTAAATAATACATTATTCTAAATAGGTAAACATAACAATGGCAGATGTGAATATTGTGAGCAACAAGAGACAGTTGAACACGTTATGGTATACTGTAGGAAGTACGAAAGAGAAAGGAGAGAAATGGTCCAAAATCTAAAAAGGAAAAGAATACAATTTGATTTAATAGAAATACTTAGAAAAACTCCAGAGATAATTGTTATGTGATTATTTTTCATTATCTTAGATTAATAAATGTAATTGAGAGGATTTGAAATCTTTTTTTGGTTTTGTTTATATTGTTTTGTTAATTTGATTGTGACTTGTTTTGTTTAGTATAAATAATTCTGATCCACACTCCATACCAGTTAGTGGCGGTAATGCACCATTTGGTTGCGTGCCAACCGGCAAAAAAAATCCATAAAGAAAAAGAAGAAGCAGAAGACTTCCCGACAGCAGGGGGCGCACCTGAAAAAAACTGAAAGGCGCCGGTTTGGCTGAGGAAGAAAGACGTGATATCACAGCTAACAGCAGGGACGTGCAGAGGGGGGCGTGGGGCTTGGTCACCTGCCCCTTTGCCCCTTGATGCCCAAAGTACCCTTTTGTCAGTGTTTTTTTATGTGTGTGTGTGCATGTCCAAAATAAAAATAATTTAGATCTAAATTGCCACAGTTACCGTGGCACGGTTACATGATCCACATAACGTGCCTCACTTTTCCCTTCTTCTCCTCTCGCAGCTCCGCGGCTGCTGCTGCCGCTGTCTAACTGCCTGCCCCTTTAAATCGGCAGCACACGTGACTGTGCTCTGTGCATTTTTTTAAACGTAACTCTCATTGGTTGTACTGCCTTAAATCCCGCCTTTCTGATTTCTAGCGCGTGTGTGCGTGCTTATTTGCTTGGAGCGCAAGATTTAAATTTCAATTCATACAGGTATACTGCCGTTACCTCAATTAATACTTGACAACAAACTAGTCCCAATTAAAGGTATACTATGCAACCGGGGTTGATTTTCCAGCGAGGCTCCCCCCAGAGGGCGAAAGTAAAAGTGCATTGTCGTAAAGATGCTCAGCTGTTCTCCTGGTTTCTCCATCAAGCCAGGTGCGGTTGTTTGTAGGTGGGGTTGTATTTCCCCTAACCCTAACATACATAAATTTCCCTCGACAGACACAAATATCCTAAAGTTAGTATATTACAGTTATTATCCATTATGCACTTACCAAATATGACTTCACACAGATTTAAAGTCCTGAATTCCTACTTTCCATTCCAGCCCACAAAGTTGTACTGCCTTGACAGGCCATAGTCCATGATGAAGAACATCATACGTCTCGTGGCCTCATCCACAGTCCTCCCACCAATGTCTGACACTGCTGTGACCTAAGGGGGAACAAAAACAGTTCAAAGCTAATTCATTTTTATAGCTCACAGGAGTAAACACGATGCAAAGACAAACTCTGGGTCTAGATTATTTTCATTGTTGATTAATCTATTGATTATTTTAAACAATTAATTGATTGGTTGCTATAATAATAAAATGTTACAAAATTTTGAAAAATATCAGTGTTTCCCAAATCTCTTGTTCTGTCAACAAAACATGGAGATACTCAGTTTATTGCCATAAATGAGCAAAGAAAACAGAAATATTCACATTTATGAAGCTGAAATCAGAGACGTAGGACTCTTTTGTTGGGTGTTCACGTCAGTAATAAGCTGGACTGGACTCATAACACCGACGCTCTGCATAAGAAGGGCCAGAGCCGCCTCCACCTCCTGAGGAGGCTGAGTTCCTTTGGAGTGAGCAGGCCCCTGCTTAAGACTTTTTATGACTCTGTGGTGGCCTCAGCCCTTCTCTACGCTGTCGTCTGCTGGGCTCCAGACAGCGCAGAACGGGACAGAATGAGGCTGAATAAGCTGGTGAGGAAGGCCACTTCTGTCCTGGGCTGCACTCTGGACTCAGTGGAGAAAGTAGCTGAGAGGAGGGTGTTGTCCAAGTTCACATCCATCATGGACAACACCTTCCACCCCCTGCACCAGACTGTAGAGGAGCTGAGCAGCTCCTTTAGTGCCAGACTTAGACACCCTGTCTGTAAAAAGGAGCGCTACCGCAAGTCATTCATTCCTGCTGCAATCAGATTATACAGTGCTGCACTGTAACTGTAACCAATGTGCAATAATCTATCTAATTCACTGTGCGATAACCTGTGCAATGATCCGAAGAACTTCTGCTGCTATCACCAGGTGAATATATGTCAGTACATGTGCATATATGTATGTATTTATATATGTATGTATTTATATTTATATTTATATATATATATATATATATATATATATATATATATATATATATATATACACACGGGTTGGACAATGAAACTGAAACACCTCTCATTTTAGTGTGGGAGGTTTCATGGCTAAATTGGACCAGCCTGGTGGCCAATCTTCATTAATTGCACATTGAACCAATAAGAGAAGAGTGTGAAGGTCCAATTAGCAGGGTAAGAGCACAGTTTTGCTCAAAATATTGCAATGCACACAACATTATGGGTGACATACCAGAGTTCAAAAGAGGACAAATTGTTGGTGCACGTCTTGCTGGCGCATCTGTGACCAAGACAGCAAGTCTTTGTGATGTATCAAGAGCCACGGTGTCCAGGGTAATGTCAGCATACCACCAAGAAGGACGAACCACATCCAACAGGATTAACTGTGGACGCAAGAGGAAGCTGTCTGAAAGGGATGTTAGAGTGCTTACCCGGATTGTATCCAAAAAACATGAAACCACGGCTCCCCAAATCACGGCAGAACTAAACGTGCACCTCAACTCTCCTGTTTCTACCAAAACTGTCCGTCGGGAGCTCCACAGGGTTAATATCCACGGCTGGATTCAGAGTGTCTGAAAACATAAAGTACATTTTGCTGCATTGACGTGTATTCTCTCTGAGCGCAGCTTGGTCTGACCTAAGATGGCCGCTCTGTCGGCACGCCTCTCACCCGACGACGGGGCGTCTACGTCATGGGTTAAAGCTAAAATAATCAGTTTGACTGAAAAAAATTCCTAGTCAGCCCATATATTCCCGGGACCGTGGAAATAATGCCACATTAGTTACCTCACTTGCTTATTGTGCAGAGTCAACTTTAACCAAATCTGGTAGTTTTACAATATCCACTGACCATTCATGTCTCTGTCCCACCTTTCAGCTTCAGAGCCTTGGTGTCTTCCTGGACAGCCTCCCATCCTCTCCTCCACTGTCCACATCCATAAGATCACCTGGTTAACTTTCATATCGGGAACATCAAGTTCTTCCTTAACACTTTAACCAAACTGGTCCACAGTCCACTTTACACTGTCAGCTCCCTTCCCTCCCTGTCCTCCAGAAAACCTCCATAAATTACAACTAGTACAAAAGACAGCAATTTACATCTTTACATCATCTACTTCACATCTGAACATTACCTCCACTGGCTCCCTGTCACCTTCAGTATAAATTAATCATATGAACAAACAAGGCCAACCACAACCTGGACAATGCAGGACATATAACCAACACTATGATGTCATACATTTTAGTTTAACACTGATCGCACATTACAAGGTCCCTGATTGGTTTATCAGCTAAGTTGCTGGAAGCCAGTGAATACACGCTGAAAGGTGACATGGCCACAGGTGGAAATAATTCATTAATTAACTGGAGCAGCGACAGTGTGTCTATCGACAGACACGCTTACCGAGGGCAGTTGTTGTCAGATGGTCAATCCGCTCCACTTCCTGACTTGCTGGTTCGCATAAACCCAAAGAAAACCTTTGACCACCACTGCTTTCATTCATGCATCTGTGGCCAGTTTGAGATGTTCTTCCAAAAGTTATGATTGAACACCGATCATAACTTTTGGTCTACGTATACATGTCTGTGCTGGTAGCCAGCGCAGAGCCATAGAGAGAAAGGCTCTGAGCCAGCGGAACCCGGATGTAAACAAGAGCCTTGCTCGCTAGCCTTAGGGCACTAGCATTAGCGCTATAAGTAGCACCTTAAGACGCTAGAATTAGCCGCAGAACTGAGACTGCTCATCCCACCTCAAGTTGTGGTGGGGGATATTACACTACATGCATATATAATCCTTACCTGTTTGTCTGTTTCCCCTCCTAAATTCTCCAATGTGTGGTGCTAATGTTGTTAGCTGTGACATCACGGACTTCTTCCTCAGGCAAACGGACACGTTTCAGATTGTTGGAGTGCGCCCCCTGCTGTTGGGAGTCTTCTTCTTCTCTTGTTCTTTATGAATTTTTCTCACAGTGTGTCATATATGTTCAACTGTGTCTTGTTCCTCACAATATTCACATCTGCCAGTGTTATGCTTCCCTATTTTGAATAATGTACCATTTAATCCTGTGTGGGCAAATCTAAGTCTTGATATAAGATAAGATAGTCTTTATTGATCTCACATTGGAGAAATTCACTTGTCACATCGGCTCAATAGTCAGTCAATAGTCAGCAGTAGGAAAGGGTGCATCAGTTATATACAGTGTATCTTCCTATATACAGTGGATCAAAAAGAAAGTGAGAAAAAAAGTAAGAATTAAAAAAATACAAAAGAAATCGGAGTAGGCAGGTGATGTCATGTGTACTTCCCGGTTATATACATACATACATACATACATACACACACACACATTATATATAAATATATATATATATATATATATATATATATATATATATATATATATATATAAATAAATAAATAAAGGCAAGGCAAGGCAAGGCAAATTTATTTGTATAGCACAATTCAGTACAGAGACAATGCAAAGTGCTTTACATGATTAAAATACAGGAAAAGAAAACAGAAAATGTAGACATCAATAAACAGCTGGACTAAAAAAGTTGAACTAATGCTGTTTCAGTAGAACAGTTTAACTAGAACAGTCAAAAACAGTCCTAAACAGATGTGTTTTTAATCTTGATTAAAAAGAACTCAGGTTTTCCGCACTTTTACAGTTTTCTGGAAGTTTGTTCCAGATAAGTGGAGCGTAGGAACTAAATGCTGCTTCTCCTTGTTTAGTTCTGGCTGTAGGTACGCAGAGAAGGCTGGAGCCAGAAGACCTTAGTGCTCTGGATGGTTGATACACTGATAACAAGTCTGTGATGTATTTAGATGCGTTCAGCAGCGTTCTGGATCAGCTGCAGCTGTCTGATCCACTTTTTAGGCAGACCTGTGAAAACACCGTTGCAGTAATCGATTCTACTAAAGATAAACGCATGGATTAGTTTTTCCAGATCCTGCTGAGACATCAGTCCTTTAATCCTGGAAATGTTCTTCAGGTGATAGAAAGCCGATCTTATATATATATATATATATATATATATATATATATATAGGCCTACATACACATGTACTGACATATATTCACTTGGTGATAGCAGCAGAAGTTCTTCCGGATCATTGCACAGGTTATAGCACAGTGTATTAAATAGATTATTGCACATTATTTATTGCCCAAAGTTATAACAGTTGTGGTTATATAGAACAGATTGCTGGATCAATGTGTGCTTCTGTGCTTTTTTGTCTGTCTTGTTGTGTCTCTGCTCTGTCTTCTGTAACCCCCAGTCGGTCGAGGCAGATGACCGTTCATACTGAGCCCGGTTCTGCTGGAGGTTTTTCCTTCCTGTTAATGGGGAGGTTTTTTTTCCCTGTTGCTTCATGCTTGTTCAGTATGAGGGATTGTTGCAAAGCCATGGACAATGCAGACTACTCTCCCTGTGGCTCTACGCTTTTTCAGGAGGAAATGCTGCTTGTCAAGACCTTAATGCAATCAACTGGTTCCCTCGGCTAAAATGTTTATCCATTTTAGCCGCGCAATCCTCCATAATTAAAGTCCGACAGTCCACAGATGGCAACAGTTTGTTGATTCAAAATTAATTGTTCATCCACTTCAGCAACCGATGCATTGGAATTACGCCCTTATGTGTGCACACTATATTTAGATGGCCATCATATCGGTGGTAGCGCTACACATACCTAATCCAGACGAATGATTGTTCAAATCCAGCGCCGAGCTGATCAACTGCGTCCTCACCGATGTCTATCCTGTCCGACGTCACCTCAGGTGAGCTGAGTTCGATCAGCTGATGCTCCACTCCAAACACGTAACCTCCAGCCCAGTCTTATCTTGCGCAATCACCACCATCAACCATGCAGAAACACGTATCTTTACTTATGCACAGTTCGTGAAGATGCACAAACAGTTTTTGACTGGTTTTGTAGCGGCCAAGCCAATACTTTAAGCCACTGAGGTGCTGCATCGGGGTAATAGAGTTGACGCGCTTATTGTTACCTTTTTGGGATGAATTAGAGTCCGAGTCGTCAGGGCATGTTGAACGCTTCGTCCATTTATTTTCCTCTTTGCATATCAAATGTCCATCATACATGAACACATCTCCAGACAACATATAAAGCAGACTTGCTTGCTTGTATTTATCTTTTTGCGGTCAAAAACTGTTTTCCCCTTCCGGGTGGAAAACCTACCTATCAAAGAAAAGTTCCCCCCTTAAAAAGACATGAACGCTAATTACCCAATCAATGCATTTGCGCTCCTACATATAGGATTAAAGATTAAAATCTTATTTCTTTTAAAGGCCAGCTAAAGATATTTTAAAGCTGCTTCCACTTTTGGACGAATGTGTATAAATGGTTTGGTAAAATATGTACCGTGACTTACAGATGACGCCCAAACATTTGGGTGTGCTGCCATCTAGTGTTGGAAATAATAAATGTTTTTTCCTTCAAAACACAATTCATGTTATAAATAATTGTCAAAAAAATATGGTTGGACGTAGCAAAAATGTTTTTGATAACTTTTGATCCTCTATGTGTGAGGAATTTTTTGGAGTAACTTTGAATGCCATAAGTGTAACGGTTTAGGAGTAGTTTATTCAAATGTAACCCCCAAAAATATGGGAAAATGACATCTTTGATGAGAAATGAATGATTTCCTGTAGGAGGTAGCCCATTGCTTCAAGAGGCTTTTTTGTAGGGCCTATGAAGTTACATGCACTTACCGAGTTTCATAATTCTCAGACAAAGCATGGCTTGGGGCTTACTGATTTAATGCGTTTTTAATGGTTTTCCACAAACCTGATTTTTGCAATGCGACAGCTCAGGCAAATATGCATATTTCATAAAACCTTTGATAACTTTTAAACGTCAATGTCTTAACTGCATGCTGAAAAAATTTGAAAGTAATAGGTTAAAATGCCTAGGACTAGTTCGTTAAAGTTTGAGGCAAAAACGGCCAATATTTTACCCTTTGACCCAAAATAGCAGACTTCCTGTGGGTTTTAGAGCATACACCCAAGAGACTTTTTTTCATAATTTTAAAAAACCTACCTAGGTAAAAAATTTCAGCTTTCTACGTGTTACGGTTTGGCCCAACTCACTCTAGTTGGCGCTGTTGAGCAGGTTTGCCACGCCCGTTTTCAATTACACTAAAATCATGCGATTTCTCACGGGGGACAATTTTGGGCAAAGTTTGGTGAGTTTTCATGCATGTTTAGGCCTCCAAAAAGCCGTTTCAAAAGTCCCAAGAATAAATAATAATAATAATAATAATAATAATAAAATCTGCAGTTACAATAGGCCTTCGCAGCGCTTAGCTGCTCGGGCCTAATAATAATAATAATAATAATAAAATCTGCAGTTACAATAGGCCTTCGCAGCGCTTAGCTGCTCGGGCCTAATTAACACTACAGATACAATAGGCCTTCGCAGCGCTTCGCTGCTCGGGCCTAATAATAATAATAATAATAATAAGAAACAACACAGAAACAATAGGCCTTCGCAGCGCTTCGCTGCTCGGGCCTAATTAAAAAGAGGCCATAATTCTGTTGCTACAACTTACTGAGTATAATTTAATTCATGGAGCTAAGGATTGAAAAAAAGACACCAAAATCCATTAATTATGTTGAAGGACCATAATAAACACCTTTCAAAGAAACCAGTTTCTGTTACGATGGCAGCACAGCAGGGGTGAGTGTCCTGTTTTCTTTCTTTTTATCTCAGCATTTTCTGTGTTATTTTCTTTGGCCCTATGTCTCGCCCCTCCCTACGGTGCTCTTCCCTGCGTTCTGGAACCGTCCTCTGCCAAGCCACGGCCTTCTGCCACCTTCACACCTGAGACTCATCATCATCACACGCAAGATAAAAACCCGGTCGATCTCACCACTCATCACTGGATCGTCTGCTGCATTCATCCTGGTGCCGCTGATTCTCCTTGAGCTCCCTGCGTCTAGACAAAATATTTCCCTGGTGTTTCTCCCTTGCGCTAATCCCTTTTCTGTGTTTCCTTTCAGGTTCACTCACCTTGCTGATCTTCAGCCAGCTGGGCTCACGACCGATTCTCCCCTCCCGGACGCTGCCACTGCTGCTCACCATCCACTTCCCAGTTGGTTGCTCGCCGGCCGGTGCCCTCCTCCTCTGGGTCTCGAGTCAGTCGTTCCAGGGTCGCCTGGGTTAGTCCTCCTGGTCCGCGTTTCCATCCACGTTCCTGCGCCCTCCATCCTGGAGAACCGTACTCCCCGCTGTACTTAAATCCTTTACTGCCCTAATTAAAAGAGACAATTTTTCTGAGTGGTTGCGTGTGGGTCCGTTCTGTCAAACCTTAACAAGTTTCTACGCCAGCTCGCTGATTTACTCAATGTTTTGTTGTATTGGAGTGGTCAGATAAATTCCTTTCTGGTTTGAAATATAGACATTGTGAAAAACTTTATAATAGCAAGCACAAAAAAATACATCTTACCTCTGTGATTTCTGGTTCTACCACAGCATGCTGGATGCTTCCCATCTCCTATAACTGACTGACTGTTAGATTCCCTTCAGTTCTGAGTGAATGGTTATTCGAGCCACTGCTGATGATGTCAAAACTTGCTTGTAGTCTTGGGACAAATAAATAGTGACAACAGAAGTTATGTAACATGTTTGACAGGTCAAGCAAATTGTTGTCCTCTCGAGGGTGCAGCACATTGTAGTTTGTGTTAGTTCCTGCACACCACACGTCTCTCCAAAGACATTCAATTCTGAAAGGAGAGGTAAAGATCATATTTGTCAAACATCCGTTACACAGCATTTTTAAATCAGAGATAAAACTAAAAAGTGCCTTTAACTGAAATCCTACATGTTCTATCTGCATAGTTAGCTATTACTTTTTTTAAAGTTTTGAAACTCACCTGTGGAGTGCTGATGCTGTTAGCTGTGATTTCACGTCTGTCTTCCTCAGCCAAACCGGCGTTTTTTTGAGTGCGCCCCCTGCTGTCGGGAAGTCTGATCAACAACTCTTAATGCATCACGTGACTTTTGGCAGAAATTTGCCGCAGAGGGTGTGGAATTGTTTCGTAGTAGAGAAGAGGCTGTTTTGTGCGAGCAGAGACCGTTTTGTACTCGGGGACAATTTATAAATGATATTTTGAGTGCAACGTTTGGGGACAGTTTGTAAAACAAGTTTTATATGTGTGTAACATTTGAAGACAGTTTGTAAAACAAGTTTTATTTGTGTGCAACACATTTTTTTGTGTGCAAAACACGTTTTTTTGTGTGCAACACAATTTTTTGTGTACAACGTTTTGTCAGGAAACTAACTCCACAGAGTTAACACCGAGGATTCTATGGAGGAGCAGCGGCTGCTGGTCCTTCAAAGAGCAGGACCTCAGCAAAGACCACAAAGGAGACACAGACCCCCTGACCGAATAGGTGAGTGGGTCCACCTACATCGATGAACTCCTTTGTTTTCTTTTCTTTATTGGCCGTAATCTGGGTGTAGGTGGATCACTGCTCAATTCAGGTTAGTCACAAGTCTCTGCTCTCCGGACATTGAGCTCATGATTATTAGCTGCAGACCTTTTTATCTGCCTAGAGAGTTCACTGTTGTTATCATCGCAGCGGTTTACGTCCCTCCCAGCGCTAATACTAAAGATGCTATGGGTGTTCTCTATCGGACTATCTCTGAGCTGCAATCTGCACACACAGAGGGGGTTTTCATCATTGCTGGGGATTTTAACCAGGCAAATATGAAAACTGTTCTCCCTCATTTTTACCAACACGTGGATTTTGCAACTCGGGGAGAGAACACTCTAGACTTAGTCTACACAAATATAAAAGGAGCATTCAGAGCAGCCCCCCGCCCCCACCTGGGCTCTTCAGATCACCTTTCCGTAATGCTAATCCCTGCATACAGGCCCCTGCTGATCAGAGCAAAACCAACAGCGAGGCAGGTGAGGGTGTGGACTGAGGGAGCAATGGAGGCGCTCCAGGACTGTTTTGAGTGCTCTGACTGGAACATGTTCAAAGCTGCTGCAACTTATGAGGACAAGATCAACATTGATGAGTACGCCATGACTGTGTCAGCCTACATCAACAAATGCATTGAGGACGTCAGCACCACCAAGACCATCATCACCCGAGCAAACCAACGACCATGGATTACTGCGGAGGTCCGTCAAGCGCTAAAAGCACGGAACTCAGCCTTCAAGTCTGGAGACAAGGAGGCACTGAGGACAGCGAGATCCAACCTGAACCGTGCCATCAGACTAGCAAAGCGGAACCACAGTCAGAAAATCCAGGAGCTTTTCCATGATGCCAGCAACACCAGGAGCATGTGGAAAGGCATCCGGGCGATCACTGAATACAACACGCCCTCCCCCCCGGTGGGTGAAGTTGATGCTGACTTCCTCAATGGACTAAACAACTTCTTTAGGAGGTTTGGGGCACTAAACAGCACTCCAGCAGTGAAAGCTGTTCCCCATCAGGAAGAGGAGGTCCTCTGCCTTGACACCGCCGACGTGTGGAAGACTCTAAGGAGAGTCAACCCGCGGAAGGCCCCAGGTCCCGACAACATACCTGGGCGGGTGCTCAAGGAGTGTGCAGGTCAGCTGGCTGGTGTCCTCACAGACATTTTTAACACCTCGCTGGACCAAGCCACAGTGCCAGCATGCTTCAAGTCTGCCTCCATCATTCCGGTGCCAAAGAAACCTCAAGTCACCTGTTTCAACGACTACCGGCCTGTTGCACTGACTCCCATCATGATGAAGTGCTTTGAAAGGCTGGTAAAGGAACACATCGTCTCCAGTCTCCCATCTACACTCGACCCGTTCCAGTTTGCCTACCGATGGAACCGCTCCACTGAGGACGCCATCTCCTCTGCTCTTCACCTGAGCCTGGCACACCTGGAGGAGAAGAACACGCACGTGCGGATGCTGTTCCTGGACTTCAGTTCAGCGTTCAACACCATCATCCCACAACATCTGGTGGGAAAACTGGAGCATCTGGGCTTCAACACACCCCTACGAAACTGGCTGCTAGACTTCCTCACCAACAGACCTCAGTCAGTCCGGGTCGGACAGAACACCTCTGATGTCATCACCCTCAGCACGGGCTCCCCTCAGGGCTGCGTCCTGAGCCCCCTGCTGTTCACCCTGATGACACACGACTGCGTCCCCAGGTTCACCACCAATCACATCGTGAAGTTTGCAGACGACACAACGGTGGTGGGCCTGATCAGAGACGACAACGACCAGGACTACAGAGAGGAGGTGGAGCAGCTGGTGGGCTGGTGCAGAGACAACAGCCCGATCCTGAACGTGGAGAAGACGAAGGAGATCATCGTCGACTTCAGGAAAAACCGGCCTCACCATGCTCCACTGCTCATCAACAACTCAGCGGTGGAGGTGGTCAGCAGCACCAAGTTCCTGGGGGTGCACATCACGGACAACCTCACCTGGACTGTGAACACCACGTCACTGGTGAAGAGGGCACAAAAGCGACTGTACTTTCTGCGGAGGATGAGGAGAGCCCACCTGCCCCCGCCCATCCTCACGACCTTCTACAGAAGCACCATAGAGAGTATTCTGACCAGCTGTCTCTCTGTGTGGTGTGGAGGCTGCAGTGCCTCCGACTGGAAGAACGTGAGGAGAGTGGTGAGGACAGCAGAAGGGATCATCGGGGCTCCTCTTCCCTCCATTAAAGACATTTCATCGCAGCGCTGTGTGTCTCGAGCCCGTAACATCATCAGGGACCCCTCACACCCCCACCATAGACTATTCTCCCTGCTGCCCTCTGGAAAGAGGTTCCGCAGCATCCGCTGCAGGTCCACTAGGTTCTGCAAAAGCTTTTTCCCTGCTGCCATCAGACTGTTGAACTGCTGAACTGCTGAAGTATAAAAAACGGACTGTGTACCACACTAGATTCGCTGATTTGCACATCTGCACATTTGCACATTGTATCGTATCCTGCAAAATTGCTGCTGCACCTTAACCGGAAACGTACTGCAAAACTGTGTACAATGCAACTGTCTACTTTTAAATCACTGTTGCACCTTACTGCATATTTGTTTACATTTGGTTTACATTGTTTACATTTCAACTGCCTATTGTTCACTGCTGCACTTTATCCGGAAGTCAATTGAAATTTATCCTGTAAGTGACTGCGATTTATCACTGCACTTTATCCTGTACTGTAATTCACTGCAAGGTATCCTGTAGAGTTACTGCAATATTTCTGAGCTGTGTGAAAACGAAATTTCGTTCTGTATGCACTCTGTGTATACAAAATGACAATAAAGAAAGTCTAAGTCTAAGTCTAAGTCTAAGGTGGTGGACATTTAAAAAAAAAATGTCTTGTAACACTGTAATCTCTGTCCCCATTATATTATCGACAAAATATTCTAGTTTAGATTTTGGGGGATTTGTTTTAACCAGTTATGTTTGCTGGAGTAATGTTAAATATGTTAAACATCATCCAGAGTGGGGTAGTGTTGCAGACCCAGCGTTTTCCCTAAGGGGGGGGTAGGGGCGGAAGAGAGTAAGGGGTAGGAGTGGGGGAGAAGAAGAAGAACGGGGTGTGTTAGTTTAGAGATTGGAGTGGTTGTTGTTGTTCACCTTGCCAAGAAGAGGAATAAAGTTCTACAAGCTTTCATCCGCCTCCTCCTTGTTTTACTGCCAGCAGACTATATATCAAAACGTGCGTCTCGACGCCGCGAAGTGTGCTATTTGTACTTGACGCCATTTAAAGTTAACGTGGTGACAAAATTAACCAAAAACCACTTCTCAAAACCACTTCCTAGACACAGTTGACCTCTCCATAATGCAGAGTTCAGCATGGCACTGGTGTTTTGTAAAGTGGTTTAGGTGTTGGACCTGTGCACTAAAGGTTGCAGGTTCGCGACCTGCTGGGGTACCGAATATTTTTTTTTTTACAAGTAACAAATAAATAATTTGAAGAACTGATATAAATGAATGAATGATGAAAAAATTGCAACAGCAAGAACTACTGCTCATTAGCAGGCGCAATATGGACTTTTCAGCTCTGCAGCGTCTGACATCAAAAAACGACAAAGTTTTCCTGAACGGTAGGTTTTGATGAAAACAAATCCTATACACATCAGTGCTATAGACACGCATATTGCGTCATAAACAGCTGCCGACCCTCGTATCTGGCTGATCGGTGAAGTGTGCTATTTGTACTTGACGCCATTTAAAGTTACCGTGGTGACAAAATTAACCAAAAACCACTTCCTCAAAACCACTTCCTCAACACAGTTGACCTCTCCATAATGCAGAGCTCAGCTTAGCTCTGATGCTTGGTACAATGGTTTAAGTTTTGGGCTGGTGCTCCAAAAGTCATAGTTTCGCAACCCGCTGGCGGCACCCAATTTCCTTTTTTTTACAAGTAACAATTAAATAATTTGAACAACTGATATAAATGAATGAATGATGAAAAAATTGCAACAGCAAGAACTACTGCTCATTAGCAGGCGCAATATGGACTTTTCAGCTCTGCAGCGTCTGACATCAAAAAACGACAAAGTTTTCCTGAACGGTAGGTTTTGATGAAAACAAATCCTATACACATCAGTGCTATAGACACGCATATTGCGTCATAAACAGCTGCCGACCCTCGTATCTGGCTGATCGGTGAAGTGTGCTATTTGTACTTGACGCCATTTAAAGTTACCGTGGTGACAAAATTAACCAAAAACCACTTCCTCAAAACCACTTCCTCAACACAGTTGACCTCTCCATAATGCAGAGCTCAGCTTAGCTCTGATGCTTGGTACAATGGTTTAAGTTTTGGGCTGGTGCTCCAAAAGTCATAGTTTCGCAACCCGCTGGCGGCACCCAATTTCCTTTTTTTTACAAGTAACAATTAAATAATTTGAACAACTGATATAAATGAATGAATGATGAAAAAATTGCAACAGCAAGAACTACTGCTCATTAGCAGGCGCAATATGGACTTTTCAGCTCTGCAGCGTCTGACATCAAAAAACGACAAAGTTTTCCTGAACGGTAGGTTTTGATGAAAACAAATCCTATACACATCAGTGCTATAGACACGCATATTGCGTCATAAACAGCTGCCGACCCTCGTATCTGGCTGATCGGTGAAGTGTGCTATTTGTACTTGACGCCATTTAAAGTTACCGTGGTGACAAAATTAACCAAAAACCACTTCCTCAAAACCACTTCCTCAACACAGTTGACCTCTCCATAATGCAGAGCTCAGCTTAGCTCTGATGCTTGGTACAATGGTTTAAGTTTTGGGCTGGTGCTCCAAAAGTCATAGTTTCGCAACCCGCTGGCGGCACCCAATTTCCTTTTTTTTACAAGTAACAATTAAATAATTTGAACAACTGATATAAATGAATGAATGATGAAAAAATTGCAACAGCAAGAACTACTGCTCATTAGCAGGCGCAATATGGACTTTTCAGCTCTGCAGCGTCTCACATCAAAAAACGACAAAGTTTTCCTGAACGGTAGGTTTTGATGAAAACAAATCCTATACACATCAGTGCTATAGACACGCACATTGCGTCATAAACAGCTGCCGACCCTCGTATCTGGCTGATTGGTGCAGCGTCTCTCCAGCACTTGTTATTTAGAAGGTTTTTTTTATCTATTTTTCACCTGACTTTTTCTTTCAAAACTGCACCGCGTTGCTGCGCTATAGCACACATGAGTTTCTGGACCTTCGGAGCTATAACAGTGATACATTTATTGCCGATATTCCCGTCATCCTAGAGATCTCCAGAACACTGGATCCTGCCAACTTTTCCCGGCCGGGCGGAAGTGCAACTCAGCCGGCGACCGAAACGTAAAAAAAGCCGGCGTAACCGCGGACGGGGATGCGTGCTAGGCTAAAGCTAACACCACACTGGCTATCTTTACTAGGGTGACCAGACATCTATTTTTCACCGGACTTTTTCTTCCAAAACTGCACCGCGTTGCTGCGCTATAGCACACATGAGTTTCTGGACCTTCGGAGCTATAACAGTGATACATTTATCGCCGATATTCCCGTCATCCTAGAGATCTTCAGAACACTGGATCCTGCCGACTTCTCCCGGCCGGGCGGAAGTGCAACTCAGCCAGCGACCGGAACGTAAACAAAGCCGGCGTAACCGCGGAGGGGGATGCGTGCTAGGCTAAAGCTAACACCACACTGGCTATCTTTACTAGGGTGACCAGACATCTATTTTTCACCGGACTTTTTCTTCCAAAACTGCAACGCGTTGCTGCGCTATAGCACACATGAGTTTCTGGACCTTCGGAGCTATAACAGTGATACATTTATCGCCGATATTCCCGTCATCCTAGAGATCTTCAGAACACTGGATCCTGCCGACTTCTCCCGGCCGGGCGGAAGTGCAACTCAGCCAGCGACCGGAACGTAAACAAAGCCGGCGTAACCGCGGAGGGGGATGCGTGCTAGGCTAAAGCTAACACCACACTGGCTATCTTTACTAGGGTGACCAGACGTCCCCGATTTCCGGGCACTGTCCCCGTTTTGGACCACCTGTCCCCAGCTAAAGCTGTCCCCAGAAATGTCCCCGATTTTACCGAGGGGAAAATGTTGCGCGTAGACTGGTATTACGGTAGAGCTGTTGCGCGCAGAAACAGGTGTTACGGTAGCTGGTTGCGCTGCTGATAATATAAAGATGAGGAACAGAGCGCACCACTAGACGGGCGGTAATGATCCTTTTGGATGTGGTCAGCACCCATTAAAACACGAAGAAGAAGAAGAAGAGCGCACCACTTTTAAAACAGAAGAAGAAGAAGTGGAAGTTTGTTGTCATAAACGGTGATGGGGAGCTGCTGTGTTATGGTAAGTGTGTTAAACGAGTCAGTTTATTTGGATCGGGCTGATCCTGTGATAAATGTTCGTGTCCAGGTTAAAAAAATAATCAATAAAAAGTAAGACAAGACCACGAGTTGCTGCTCACCTGAGTAAAAGACACTCAGATAAAATGTAACAGAATGATTGTAAACTCTTTGTAAGGCGCTAATCTGGTACGCTGGTTCTCCAGGGCTCAACAAGGGTTCATCTAAAGATGTTTTAGAACTGATTGGTGACCTTTAGTTTATATTTCAGATAGTTAGTTATAAGTAGAGTTATTACAAGTTGTTTTGCTGATTTATAGTTGTGATTTATGAGCATAGACTTCCAGTTTTAGGTTTAGCCTTTCTACTACTCAGTTTGGATATATGAAAGTTCCTCATGAAAAATAGGAGTCAGTAACAGGAAAACTGAATGAGAAAAGATCTGTATGATCTGAGAATGATGGAGTCAGAGATAACCACCTGTTTAATGTTCATTTATTATGTTGTTTCTGCTTGTAGCTCCGAATATTGTGGTAATTAGATAGGAAGACAGAAATGAGATTAAATGAGAGTGGAGGAAAATAGGAACACTGATGGAGAATAGGGTTGACAAGAAGGGAGAAAAATTTACTTAGAAGAGTGTTAATAAAGTTCAAGTGATAAAGCATTGACATGATTTGAGTGATAAACTAACGTATTGAGTAATGTAGTGTGCAAAGTATACTATGTAAAACAGAGTGGCTATATACTCAGGTTTGAGTTGTCTGAGGATATAACACCTTTCTGAGTCTCTGCACTGAACATTAGCTTCACTGCACTTCCCTAGCTGTGGCAGAATGAAGAGGCAGTTTAGTTTTTTTCTTGTGTTTTAAACATTTCTGTTCTGCACATAATATATCCTCTTCTCCTCTTATTTTATCCAGACCTCTGGATACCGTGGCTGATGGCTCTTCAGACACAGAAGGCCTTGAAGAAACCAGAGATGCAGGGGCGTAGCCAGAATATTTTTACCGGGGTGGCCAACATGGGGCACAAAGCTAGCGAGGGGTGGCCAATAGAAAACCCTTTACAAACATATATACTATACTATATACAGTACACAACCCAACCCCTTCTTGCTAACACTTAACAGGAATAAGTAGGTTTAGAAAATTGCTGAAAATGCCTGTATACATAAAATAATCGACTCAAATACTTGTTCACACAAATGTACTTTATTTAAAGTTCAAAAACAGACAGTCACAAAAAAACACATCAAATTGTGGCATGAACCAATAAAAAAGTAATTTTCTTAATTCTTGCAGTAACCAAGACATTTTTGCTGTTACAGTGCTTGCGTATGAAATATTTAACAAACAGGTTATGGATTTACCTTTCTTACATATGAACTATTAAATACACAAGTAAATCATTTATTTATCTTGCACATAGTTAGCCTCATTGTATAATTGACTTTGAAAGCTTTTGGAAAGCAAGGACAAAATATTATAGGAAGAAGCACATATTTCATGTAACAACAATTTCAGGGAAAACAGGGAACAACAGTCATATTTTGACTACAAGGTTATACTGTATGTGTAAGAAACAGTTATACCTCTACTTATGTCAGAGACCAGAGACAGAAGGACCCAGTATTCAGGATGAACAAACAGTTTATTGAGAAAAACTGAGCGGATGGCGCCGGTGATCTCAGCGGGAACCTCTGCGGGCGGAGACAACAGGTTAGTGACCCCATCGGTCAGGATGTGTTTTAACACAAACGTGCGGGCCACTAACCTGGTCTTATGTTCAGTTCTGGTGTAGCGGTGGTCCGGTAGCAGGCTAAGGTCCAAACCGTGTAGGCAAACGGGAGCAGGAAAATCCGAAGGGGTTGAGCAGGAGCCGATGTCCGGAAGACAGTCAATGGTCGGTAACAGGAGGTCAGAAAGCCGATGAGGTACCAAGGGATAATCCAGAGCGAAGTCGGGTCACAGTCCAGAGATCGGTACACGGGTAATAAGAGATCAAGAAGGATATCAAGTCGGGCGGGCGTCTAGAAACAGGCAAACGTATCAGGAAGGAACAGGCAAACTCGGAGGTCAAGGAACAGAACAGGTCAGGAACAGGTAATCAGAATACAAAACGCTGGAATAGATCAATCGCTAGGACGAAATAAACTGGCACTGCTGTCTTGTCTGAAGGGTGAATATATACTGTCAAACGCAGGTGGAACAGGTGAGCAGTAATGAGAACAGGGCGGAGTAACAACAGGTGTGAAATGGGTGAACAAACCAGGTAACAGAACCAAAATCATGACAGAACCTCCTCCCTAAGGGCGGATACCAGACGCCCTTCTGGGCTGATCAGGATGGTCCTTGTGAAAGGCCTTGTTCAAGTTCTTATCTAAGATAAACCTGGCAGGAATCCAGGACCTTTCTTCTGGACCATAACCCTCCCAGTCTACCAATTACTGGATCCCCCTGCCCCTCCTTCTGGACCTCAGGATGCGATTGACGGTGTAGACAGGATCACCGTCGATGAGTCGGGTGGGAGGAGGGAGTCTGGAGGTGGGCAAGAATCTAGAAATCACAACAGGTTTGACCCGGGACACATGAAAAGTAGGGTGAATTCTCATTGTGCTAGGAAGCTGGAGGCGGACGGCCACCGGGTTCACCACCTTAGCAATGGGGAACGGCCCGATGAACCGAGGTGCCAGTTTCCTGCTCTCCACCCTCAGAGGCAAATCCTTGGTGGACAGCCACACCTTTTGGCCCTCCCGAGATTCAGGTGCCGGAACCCTGTGGCGGTTAGCAGCCTTGGATTGACTCTCCACTGAGTTCCTAATAGCTCTTCGAGCTCTCCTCCAGGCTCGCTGGCACCTCATAGCTGACAATCGGGCTGATGGAACCTTTGAATCCCTCTCCTGGATGGTGAACACCGGTGCCTGAAAACCAAAAACAACATAAAACGGAGAGAGCCCAGTGGTGCTAGAAGGAGTGGAATTCAAGGCATGTTCGATCCATGAGAGTTGGTTTGACCACTTAGTAGGATCTGACCCACACAACAACCGTAGTTTGGTCTCTACCTCCTGATTGGCCCTCTCTGTCTGCCCATCTGTCTGGGGGTGGAAACCTGACGACAGGCTAACAGAGATCCCCAGCATGGCACAGAACTCCTTCCAGTAACGTGCCACGAACTGAGGACCTCTGTCGGAGACTATGTCCGTCGGAAGACCATGGAGGCGGAAGACCTCACAGGCCAGAATCTCCCCCATCTCCTTAGCGGATGGGAGTTTGGGCAGCGGAACCAAATGGACCATCTTGGAGAATCTGTCAATGATTGTTAGTATAACTGTGTTACCTTCTGAACTGGGTAAAACGGTGATGAAGTCCATAGCAATATTAGACCAAGGCCGAGATGGAATGGGTAAGGGTCGTAGTAAACCGAATGGGGTTCTTCTGGATGTTTTAGTCTGATTGCAATGAGAACATGCTGCCACAAACTCCCGCACATCAGCAGACAGAGAAGGCCACCAGAATTGTGTCCGAATAATACCCATAGTCTTACTAACACCAGGATGACAAAACAAGCGGGACCCATGGCAGAACTCTAGTACCCGCTTTCTCAAAGAGTCAGGAACAAACAGGCGATCCTTAGGACAGGTTTCTGGGGGCTGGTGGTTACAGAGGGCCCCTCTAACTTCTTGCTCTAAATCAACCATAGTAATGGCACACCTCACAGATTTAGGTAAAACATACTCCTCTGCACCTCTGGTGCTCTCCTCGCCCGCCTCGAACACCCTGGACAATGCATCAGGCTTTACATTCTTAGTCCCGGGTCTGTAAGACAGAGAAAAATTGAAACGTCCGAAGAAGAGAGCCCATCTTGCTTGTCTAGGGTTAAGTCTTTTAGCAGTCTTAAGGTACTCTAAGTTCTTATGGTCCGTCCAAACCAAAAAGGGAACCTTGGACCCCTCCAGCCAATGTCTCCATTCTTCCAGCTGTTTCAAGGTCTGCGGGAACTCGCGGGTTGACAGTACATCCTTTACTCCTTCATTCAAACCCCAGTTGAAAGCGTCCATGAGAGTGTCCTCATTCCAAGTACTTTCTGCAGAAAGTAAATGGAAGTCAATGATATATTCTGCGACTGATCTACCACCCTGCCTGAGAGCATAAAGTCCTCTTGAAGCCTCCCGACTGGGAAGAGCTGGGCAAAAAACCCGAACTAGTTCTTGCGTATATGCCTGGTAAGAATAGCAGAGACCAGGGTTGTTTTGCCATACAGATGTTCCCCATAATTTTGCCCTTCCTGCCAATAAGGAAATAACAAATGCTACCATTGAACGATCAGAGGGATAAACAGATGGCTGGAGTTGGAACTGGATCTCACACTGGGTGAGAAACGCTCTGCATTGATCGGAATCCCCCTTAAATAATTCTGGAGGTGAGAGGCGCGGCTCCTGAAAAGTCTGCCTGACAACTGGTGACGCAGCTGCGGAGCGGGAGTTGCCTGCTTGCGAAGATGGGAGAGAATTTCGCTTACCCCCGCTTCGAGCTGTGAAATCAAATTCTCTACCCCTGAGCGCCACTGTTTGTCCGATGGATCCATGTTTTTGGCCAGTTTATTCTGTCAGAGACCAGAGACAGAAGGACCCAGTATTCAGGATGAACAAACAGTTTATTGAGAAAAACTGAGCGGACAGCACCGGTGATCTCAGCGGGAACCTCTGCGGGCGGAGACAACAGGTTAGTGACCCCGTCGGTCAGGATGTGTTTTAACACAGACGTGCGGGCCACTAACCTGGTCTTATGTTCAGTTCTGGTGTAGCGGTGGTCCGGGAGCAGGCTAAGGTCAAAACCGTGTAGGCAAACGGAAGCAGGGAAATCCGAAGGGGTTGAGCAGGAGCCGATGTCCGGAAGGCAGTCAATGGTCGGTAACAGGAGATCAGAAAGCCGATGAGGTACCAAGGGATAATCCAGAGCGAAGTCGGGTCACAGTCCAGTGATCGGTACACGGGTAATAAGAGATCAAGCAGGATATCAAGTCGGGCGGGCATCTAGAAACAGGCAAACAGATCAGGAAGGAACAGGCAAACTCGGACGTCAAGGAACAGAACAGGTCAGGAACAGGTAATCAGAATACAAAACGCTGGAATAGATCAATCGCTAGGACGAAATAAACTGGCACTGCTGTCTTGTCTGAAGGGTGAATATATACTGTCAAACGCAGGTGGAACAGGTGAGCAGTAATGAGAACCGGGCAGAGTAACAACAGGTGTGAAATGGGTGAACAAACCAGGTAACAGAACCAAAATCATGACAACTTTGTCTGAAACAAAAATAATTACTTTTACAAAAATAACTTTCCAGCAAAGATCCATAGTCTCCAACTCTGGTTACCAGACTCAGTTCAAGCCATTTACATAGGGTGACCACCCGTCCAGCGTAGCACGTGCGCGCACAGCGTTTGAAGCCCAATTCATGCGTCCCGCAAATTGAGACCGTGTCACGCATAATCAATGCTTTCTCAAAAAAAAGTTGGTCGCTCTATCCATCTTATTTCCGAACGCGGAAGTAACTATGGCCACAGCTTCAAACTATTCATGACTGAGAGGATGACATGAAGAAGTGGCCTCATAACGTACGAGGACATTTTAACCTGTTTTGTGTCGTCACTTGGCACGGACGGCTCTGCAGTGCGACTTTACCGAAGCGAACCTCCGCAGTGAAAGAGTTGGATCGGTGTTAATAAATATCAACATGGATGACCTGGTATTCATGGAGGGTGATGGCCATTCAAGTCAAAACTAGTCCGACGTTCACTCTGCTGGATCCTGACTGCATCAACCGGCTCTACTGAGACGGCAGGTGTTGTGCGCAATTCTGTTCCCCCGTGAAAATCTGTTTCCCCTGTGTCGGGAGCGCGCTTTGCAGCCGTTTTCCATGCGCTTCTAATTGATTTCTCGGTAAAATAACTCATATAATCATGTCAAGGTTGTAACAGTCAGTTTAATCGGCAGCCGTTTACAAAATTGTAAAATAAAAATAAATAAACAAGGTCTTCTTACGCTGTTTTGTGTTATTTTAAATGGCAAGATAAACAGTCTTTTTCCAACTTTTGTCACTTTAACCTGACAAATAAAAGCAAGCCATAAAACACTATTCCAGCACGTAGTGTGTATTTATGATTTTACATTGCTGATAGAGGAGGATGGGATGGTTGATAGCAGGACACAAACATTATGGCTGTTTCTCAATTCACGAGAACGCGAGCGCGTTCTCGTGAATTGAGAAACAGTCTAAGACTTCCTGAAAACACAAGAGTGTAGACTTCCCAGTACATCCCTATGTAATGTAAAATATGACAGTTTACTGGATTAAGGAAATTTCTAGTATACTACATGCTATCACACATAATTTTTGAGAATTTAGAAACATTTGCTCTTTATTTCCCAAAGTTTTCGGGAGATGTCTGAAAGACCTCGTTTATTTATTTTTATTTTACAATTTTGTAAACAGCTGCCGATTAAACTGAATGTTACAACCTCGACATGTTTATGGGACTTGTTTTACCGAGAAATCAACTAGAAGCGCCGGGAAAACGGCTGCAAAGCGCGCTCCCGACACGGGGGAAACAGATTTTCACGGGGGAACAGAATTGCGCACAACACCGGAGCGCTCTGGTGCTGCAGCTCCAGGAGAAGCCTTCAGTCATGCAGCGGCGATCTTATGGAAGGTAGGCTGATGAATGGTCTGATTCAGAAACATCCTGGCTGTTGGCTCGTTGTGATTAGATTGCTGGTCAGTTAATTTTGTAATGTTTTGGATTAAACTGATGTTATAAGTGGACATCTAAACATTCTGCCCACTTCATGTTTTGCCTTGAAAAGGTTTGAGTCCTAAAGGTGACCCCAAAGTCCTAAAGGTGACCCCAGAACACTGAACAGTTTTTTTTTTCCTGCGCCTGCCTTTACCAACATCCAAGTTCACCATCCTTCCTCCCCCTTCTCGTTCTGTGAACCTCTGGAGTCGTGAGTTAAGACTTTTTTACAGTTCCTGTGGTGTAGAGCAACTACAATTCCTGTTAATCCTTTAATTTTAAATTATAATATATTTAAAGTGAATAAATTGTAATGAAAAATAAATAAAATTAAATAGCTAAAGTAAATCGGAACTGGAAGTGCATCTGTTCATTGAATGTTCAAAGTATTATGAATCTTTATTTAGAAAGAAATGCACATTGATTGGCCTATTCATGAGCATACATCAGCAATTTCACATGTTTATGGGAATAGGGCATTATTAATATACCATGTAAGGTGGTATGTGCTAGAAATGTGTAAACCCCTATCAGTGAGTCTGCCCGTGAGGTGGGGGCACCGCCGCGCCAAGCAGTGTCCCACTTTGTCCCTCAGAAACATACCCCTTGTCCCCCCTTGGGCTTATTAGCAGGTGGTCACCCTACATTTACATGTGTTGTACCAGTCTTTAGAAAAGCATCTTCTTCTGTCCCCTTGACAGGTTCGAGGGAAGATTATTAGTTGTGGCTGCTTGGGCCGTTCTAGTCTTGACTGGGAAATATCTATAATGAAACAGGAGCGAAAGTCTGTTATTCTGACATTAAAATGATGATGACAATAACAATAAATAATAATAATACCAGCCTCCCCATAGTTATGATCATTTCTAGCTGTATTAATGGCCAATAGGCATTTCGATTCAGACAAATAAAACTAATATATACATACACATATATATATATATATATATATATATATATATATATATATATATATATATATATATATATATATATATATATATATATACAGTGTTGGGTAAGTTACTTTAAAAATGTAATCCGTTACAGTTACAAGTTACTTTGTTTAAAATGTAATTGTAGTGTAACTTTTTTGATTACTTTTAAAAAGTAATGTGACTAATTACTTTGATTACTTTTTAATTACTTTAAGGTTTTAATGAGTATTGACCCATGTTCAACATTTAATTTTTGAGAACTGAATGTGAACCTTAAAAAAGCGGAATTGGGAATTGACACTTGTATGACTCTTTTCCTGTATATCCATCAGTAGTTAAAGGACAAGAGTCAGCAAATGCAAATTCTGCCCTGTAAAACAATGACAGCACAATTGTTGCTGTATGATCTGAAGCCCCATTTGGAGCTTTTAAACAGGCTTTGAAAAACTTTGATAATTTGCTGCTGTAATATTATAGATTTTTTAGAATAAAAAGCTAGCAGATGTGCGTAATCAAAAATAACAGAAATACAATTATAGAGCATTCAGTATTGTAAGAAAGCCCACACTGTTTCTGGATAAATACATTATTGTACGAGTTAAGTTCTGTTCCGTTTTCTGCCTTTTTCGTTGTAAAACTGAAATGTCCCATGCTCCTGAATGCACCATAGCTTTCCGACGCTCACGAATGCAACACTGTGAACGCTGAGCTGTGTAGACGCGCGTTTGATTTTCCGCTTAAGATTTTGCAGTTTCACAACACACGTCGGCTCTCACGGTTTATTGTTGTGTGTGAATAACAAGAGGTGGCTGTCAACAAGCTTGAAGGCTGTCATTTTTGATGCGCTGCTTGAGCTGAAATAAAACCGTCCGCTCGCTTGCTGTTCTTTCAGAAGGCTCCACCAGCACAGGATGGATCATCAGAGTGATAGAGACAAGGAGCCGTAGCGGGAAACGGCGATACAGGGCGCGAAGCAATAAAACTATCATTACATATTTCGCAAGGGTTTTTCTTCATATTTTTAAAAAAATGTAACTAAATTTGTAATTCTTAATATTTTCGGAAGTAACTGTAACTGAATTACATATTTTCTCATTGTAACTGTAACGAATTACAGTTACTCTTTTTTTGTAATTTAATTACGTAACGTCGTTACATGTAATCCGTTACTCCCCAACACTATATATATATATATATATATATATATATATATATATATATATATATATATATATATATATATATATATATAAGTGAGTCCGTCAAAAACAAATACACTTAACAAAACATACAATTCTTCCGAGGATATTACTTTCTAGACAATTCATTAATTTCATTATTATGGCCACATGGTCATAACTTCACCTGTCGGTGCAGGAACACCTGCTTTCGCTACAGTTTTAATACACTGTACATATGTGGACACACTGTTTATACCTTATGCACCTTTTCCTCCTTTGGCACCTTCTTTTGTTTATTAAGCCAATGTGTGACAAGTGAATTTCTCCACTGTGAGATCAATAAAGCCCTATCTATCTATCTATCTATCTATCTATCTATCTATCTATCTATCTATCTATCTATCTATCTACGGTTCCCCAGGAGTGAATGCTGCTTGTCGGGACTTTGATGCAATCAACTGGTTTCCTTATATAGGACATTTTGACCAATCTGTATAATCTGACCCAATCTGTATAATATGATTGAACTTGATTTTGTAAAGTGCCTTGAGATGACATGTTTCATGATTTGGCGCTATATAAATAAAATTGAATTGAATTGAATCTATCTATCTATCTATCTATCTATCTATCTATCTATCATCATGCTCCTCTCATTTCCTCTCCTCCATCCACCTCCTCTTTCTCCTCCTCCTCCTTCGTTCTCTGTTGCTCCCCTGTCATCTCTTTATCTCCTTCTGCTGTTATTTTCTTCTTAAAATAAGAAGACATGTCTGTGGACTTTCTCTTCATTGTCTGGAAATTGACAAACCATACACAAGCACCAGCTAACAGCGGTAGCTACGTAACTCTTGTCAAAAAGACAACAAAAGCCGCTGTAACAGGAGCGGATACAGTTCATATATCCCCCTCTTCTTTTACAGACAAATGATTTGACTTATTTACTTACCGTTAGTCTTATTCGCTTTCTCTATTAATTCCTTTTATCACCGTTGAAGGCGGGCAGGCACTGAGCCGTAGTTGTCTGAGAACGCAACAGCGGCTAGAAGGGAGGGGGAGGGAGAGGGAGGGCGGGGGGAGGGGGAGCGGCAGGGTGAGCTACGGTGAGCTGTCCTTTTTTTTGAACATGTTTAACACCTTTTCACCTCACATCACCACAACAGGCTCTATGCACAGCTCCACCTCTTCCTGAACCTCAGCAGCTCCTTTGCTTCCTGCCTTTCATTACTGGACAGACTGATTAATCCAGGTGTGTCTGACCTCAGTAACCAGCCAGCCACACCTGGATTAATCAGCTTGTCCAGTAATGAAAGACAGGAAACAAAGGAGCTGCTGAAGTTCAGGAAGTAGTGGAGCTGTGCTTATAGCCCATCAGTGGGAGAAATTAATCTGCTACTTTGAGATGCACAGGCCCCTGATGCGGCCAGTTGACAGTAAGAAACATATATCATCCTTTACCTGCGGGCTTGACTGCTACTTTTTGATGTTAACGCAGAAAAACCTATTTCTCATAGGTATGTAGACGTGAACAGAATAAGTATTTGTTGCACTTTTTTGAAAAGGTGGGGGAACTCTGTCTCCACAGACAGCCACAGGCTAAATGTTTGTATTTACTGGTCTTTCTTTTCCTCATGTCACTCTCTCCTTAGGAGATAGTCCTGAAGATCAGGGTCCCTGTATCTGTCTTCCAAGTTTTTCCAAGTTTGCCTTAGCATCTTTGATGGTGGGGCTGTCCTCTTCACTGGGTGTCAAGGTTTTTAGTATCATCTTCTGCAGAGGAATGATCATGGACACTGAAGGGGATGTTTCCGTGCTCATGAGCGTTGTTACATTCTTCAGAGGTTTGAAAATCTTGGTTAGATCCTCTGCCAGTCTTGTCTCACTGTCAGTCAAAACAGCAATGTCTTTGACATTTTTCTTAACATCCTTGTCCATCAGAGCAGAATAGATGGAAGCCTGCTGCTCCAAATAACGCTCCAGCGTGTCATATGTTGTGTTCCAACGGGTTGGGACATCATGTATTAGTTTGTGAAGTGGCAATTGCAGCATCTCCTGTTTGGTTTTAAGGGCGTGGGTGGCTGTTGTGCTCCGATGGAAAAATGTCACCACTTTCCTCATCTTCCCCAGGAGCCGGGATACCTGACTTATTGAGACTGCATTCTTGGCTGCAAGATTAACAGTATGTGCAAAGCAGCCAATTTGTGGCCCAGTCCAGCTGTTGCATTTACTGCATTCACCATATTTTCTGCATTGTCTGTAGTAACAGGGATTTTGCTGCTGCCCTTGTGCAACTTCCATTCTGTCACTGCATCTGTCAGTGCTTCAGAGAGATGCTCGCTAGTATGGCTCTCATAAAGGGGGCATGTCTGTAAAACGGAGCTTTTCATCTCCCATTCTGAGGTAATGTAATGGACAGTCACAGTCAGGAAACTTTCAGTAGCCCTGGAGGTCCATCCATCACTAGTTAGCGCTACAGAGGCTGTGTCAGACAACTCTTTAACATTTCTTTGTCGGGTCTCTTCATAAAGTGCGGGAATTACCGTGTTGCTGAAGTGTTTGCGGGAGGGGATTTTATATCGTGGCTCCAGTGCTTTAATCATAGAACGGAATCCCGCACCCTCCACTACGGAATAAGGCTGCATATCTTTGGCGATGAAATATCCCACTCCTTTAGTTTGGCGTTTCGCCCTTTCTGACTCGTCACCGTATGTCTGTTTAAAAGCTGCAGGGAGTTGAAGTGGTCCTGTCGACTCTTTCCCTCTCCTCCTTGCGCTGCCAACTGTCTCACTGGGATGATGTCTTCGCAGGTGAGCTGACATGTTGGTCGTGTTGCTGTTAGCATAAACAACACGTGTTGCACAATGCTTGCACACTGTTGCACTTTTATCCACAACTTTCTTTCCACCGTCATCGTAGGTCACTCTAAATGCAAAGTGGTCCCATACAGCAGACCTATAAAGTGCTGCTGGCGCGTCTTCCAACTCCTATTCTTTCCCACTTGCCATATCCACACAATTCTCCACAACAACTGAATTTTTTTCTGCTACACCCGGCTACGCTGCTTCGCTTCTTCTTCTTGTTTACTACTGGTGGTTGGCTTTGGGCGCAGTACTGCCACCTCCTGCTCTGGAGTGTACACGCTTCGCCTATGAGAAAAAGGAGCAGCACATGAACCGAACGCAACACACGCGAATCGAACCGAGACAGTCAAACCGAACGGTTTGGACGGTTTTCATAAACCGTTCCATTCCTAATATATATATATATATATATATATATATATATATATATATATATATATATATATATATATATATTGATCTGCACGCCATGGTTCGGCAGCTTGGAAAACCTACCTTCTTTGTGACCTTCTCCGCTGCTGAAATGAGATGGCCAGAGTTCATTGAGGCCATCAAAGCTCAGCATGGACAACAGGTAGAGTTTTCAGAACTTGACTGGAATGCAAAGTGCAATATTCTTAGAAGCAATCCGGTCACTGTCATGCACATGTTTGACGAGAGAGTAGACGCGCTCTTTACAGACCTCATTCTTTCCCCAGCTCAGCCTCTTGGACCTGTTGAGGATTACTTTTATCGTGTGGAGTTTCAGGCAAGGGGTTCACCTCATAATCATGCGGTGATATGGAGTCCATACCTGGTACATACATGTACCAGGTATGGACTTAAACTGTGGAATACTCTGTGTCAGGACACTTCCAAAACCAGAGTCAATGTCAGAAGTGCCTTTTTGAGGCTAAACACAAAATAACCAGAGCTGTTGACCTCTGGTCGACAGTACTGCATTGCAAAAAAATGCATTCATTATATATGAAAACGTACATGGAAAGCAAATCATTAAAAATCTAAATAAACAACAAATGTAACAAAACAGAAAAAGCAATGCAAGCATTTAATTAAACTAGGAGATTATTTCACAAGTGCACATTGATGGAAAAAGGCTTCTTTTAAAAATTTTGCCAACTTTGGAACAGTGCTTCTAATGGGTTTCATTCTAGGGCTCCACAATTCTTAGCAATTCAAGGGAGAACCTCCCATGCAGATAAATACTATAAACATTGAAAATGGAAACATGAGCTTGTTGTTTGCTAATTATTTGTTTTCTACAACTTCCAGAAGGTGTAGGTTTTGTTTGTGTCACATGAACATATTTAAATATTATGTTGAGCACACCTTTTTGTCAAGTGTCACCCTTAAACACATTGAATCTGGTGCCAAACTGCACACAAATCTTTTAACACTTGTATCAAACCTCTGCTTAAGAAGAACCTCTAAAAGCATTTGATTTAGATCCCCAAGCAATAAAAGCCTACAACCAAGGATGATTTTTAAGGGAGCAAACATATTTGAAATGAGCAGCATTCTTTCTGAAGAGCTTACATTTTCCTTTTCAGCACATACAGATGGCGGGCGCCTTCTCGAGTTTCTTCTGAAATTTTCTAGTTACGATTGGAATTCCAAAGGGAGACACCCACTTACAATCAGTCCTAAAATCCCATTTTAGACGATCACGGAATTCACTATTCCCTGCGATTGTGAGCGCATGTCTAAAGAATCTCGCCCAGAGGCACACAGGTAATAGCCTAACCAACCCCTCATGGAGTGTCCGGGGAGGGGTGTGTGTTGTGTTTATGGTCCTCGGGGCGTTCCGTACCTGAGGCGGGTTATGTACATGTATGGTTCCCGGTAAAGGACACTTCAGTAAATATGCCTGCCGATTAAAGACAAGCTGTTGTCGGAGTCCTTAATTAATGGTCTACAATGATTCACTAAAGTGTAAAAAGGTGTTTTTGGGAAAATTTGACTCCTTTGAACATTTGGCTCTCAAGGTAAAGAGCCCGGTACGAACTATGTTTCTGAATGTTTACAGGCCTCCTAAGTCCACATCAAACTTTTTTAAGGATTTTAGTGACCTCCTGTCTGTGATATGTGTTGATTATGACTGTTTAATTATTGTGGGAGACTTCAACTTTCATGTCGACAACCCTGAAGACAGAAGTGCAAAAGAACTGTGTGACTCACTTAGAAACTTTGGTTTAACTCAGAATGTTAAACAGCCAACACACAAGCAGGGACATATTTTAGACTTGATCATCACTAAAGGTCTAAACATTTCACAGGTCAATGTAACTGATGTTGCCTTATCCGATCACTTCTCCGTTACGTTTGAATGTATCATTACCAGAGACTCATTTAGCCAAAGGGACATCGTAAGAAAACGTACCTTTAAGGACAATGCCACAGAAACCTTTATTCAAGCTTATTCTGCTACCTCAACCTTGGGCTGCAACTCAGTAGATGAGCTAGTAGATAACTTTCAGTCTAAAGTCTCAGACATCATTAACTGCATTGCTCCAGTCAAAGTGAAGGTTTTTTCCGGGAAGAAAAAATCTCCTTGGAGAAATGCTCCAGCAGTTAGAAATGAAAAAAGGGAATGTCGGAAAGCTGAATGCAGGTGGAGAAAGAACAGACTCCAGGTTCACTATGACATCTATAAAGAGAGACTTTACAGATATAACTTATAACTGAAAAACGCAAGAGAATCTTTCTTCTCAGAGATCATCAAGAAAAACATTAATAATGCTCGTGTCTTATTTGCCACAGTCGACAGATTAACAAATCCTCCTGTGTCAGTGGCTTCCGAACTCCACTCCACCAGGGCCTGCAACGAACTTGCTAACTTCTTTACTGAAAAAATCCAAAAGATTAGAGGATCTGTTTGTACATCCATACTAAGTTCAGTACCAAAGTTGTCTCCTACCAGAATTGATTTTGACCAAATGTCCCAATTCAGCCAAATAAACTCCAAAAGCTTAGAGCAGATAATTCAGCAGTTAAGTTCCTCCTCAAGCTGCCTTGATGTTCTCCCCACAGCTTTCTTTAAAAAAGTTTTACCTGTCATAGCGTCTGATTTGACTCAGATAATAAACGCGTCCCTTCTGTCAGGTGTTTTCCCCCAGTCCCTAAAAACAGCAATTATCAAACCACTGCTGAAAAAGAACAATTTAGACAAACTTCTACTCCAGAACTACAGGCCCATCTCAAACCTCCCCTTTATCAGTAAAATCATTGAAAAAGCTGTGTTTCAACAATTAAACACCTTCTTAACAACGACCAGCCGCTTTGACGTTTTCCAGTCTGGCTTCCGTGCTCACCACAGTACAGAGACCGCCCTTATCAAGGTGTTTAATGACATCCATATAAATACAGACTGTGGAAAAACCACCGTGCTGGTACTATTGGACCTCAGTGCAGCATTTGATACTGTCGATCACTCCATTCTGTTAGACCGTCTGGAAAACTGGGTCGGCCTCTCTGGTACAGCACTCCACTGGTTTAAATCCTACTTAAAGGACAGGGAATTTTTTGTATCAGTAGGTAATTTTACATCAGAGATGACAAAAATCACATGTGGGGTTCCCCAAGTGTCCATCCTGGGTCCCCTCCTGTTCAATATCTACATGCTCCCTTTAGCCCAGATCATAAAAAACAACAACATCAGCTACCATAACTATGCAGACGACACAGCTCTACATCACCATGTCACCAGGTGACTATGAACCCATTCAAGCACTGAGTAAATGCCTAGAAGAAATCCATACGTGGATGTGCCAAAATTTTCTTCAACTGAATAAAAACAAAACTGAAGTAGTAACATTTGGACCAATAGAGGAGAGATGAAAAGTTAGCACACAGCTTCAGCTGCTTCAGCTAGGAACCACTGATCAGGCCCGAAATCTGGGAGTAGTGATGGACTCAGACCTGAACCTCCAAAAGCATCTAAAGACAGTTACAAGGTCGGCTTTCTATCACCTGAGGAACATTTCCAGGATTAAAGGACTAATGTCTCAGCAGGATCTGGAAAAACTAATCCATGCGTTTATTTTTAGTCGAATTGATTACTGCAATGGTGTTTTCACAGGTCTGCCTAAAAAGTGGACCAGACAGCTGCAGCTGATCCAGAACGCTCCTGCCTGCGTCCTCACTAAGACTAAGAAAGTAGAGCACATCACCCCAGTTCTAAAGTCCTTACACTGGCTCCCTGTATCTCAGAGAATAGACTTTAAAATACTTTTGTTAGTCTATAAATCCCTGAATGGCTTAGCACCTAAATACATCACAGACTTGTTATCAGTGTATCAACCCTCCAGGCCATTAAGGTCTTCTGGCTCCAGCCTACTCTGCATACCTAGAACCAGAACTAAACAAGGAGAAGCAGCATTTAGTTCCTATGCTCCACTTATCTGGAACAAACTTCCAGAAAACTGTAAAAGTGCGGAAAGCCTGAGTTCCTTTAAATCAAGATTAAAAATGCATTTGTTTAAAATTGTTCATGGCCTAGCCACAGCTCTGTTGATCCAGCCATCCCCTTAGCTCTTAGCAGTAATGATTTTATGGGATTCTTCATAAATAAAATTGATTCCATTAAAAATAAAATAATTGGCATCCTCCCAAACATGATTACCTCGTCCTCAGTAAGTGAGGCAGCATTGGAGGAATCCTTAGAACCTACGCAGTGTCTGAACTGTTTAAAAGCAGTAGAGCTTTCTGAGCTATCTAGAATATTAGCTTCATCTAAACCTTCTACCTGTATGTTAGACCCAATCCCAACCAAGTTGTTTAAGGAGGTATTCCCTCTGATCAGTGGTCCTATTTTAGACATGATTAATCTATCCTTAGTAAATGGATATGTACCACAGGCTTTTAAAGTAGCTGTTATTAAACCTTTACTTAAGAAACCTTCTCTTGATCAAGATGAGCTAGTAAACTACAGACCTATATCTAATCTTCTTTTCTTATCTAAAATTCTTGAGAAAGTAGTTGCTAATCAACTTTGTGAACATTTACAAAGTAATGACCTACTTGAGGAGTTTCAGTCAGGCTTTAGAGCTCATCATAGCACTGAAACAGCTCTGGTGAAGGTCACCAATGATATTCTCATGGCCTCAGATAATGGACTTGTGTCTATACTTGTCCTGTTAGATCTCAGTGCTGCATTTGATACAGTTGATCACAATATTCTCCTACAAAGACTTGAGCATACTGTAGGGATTAAGGGAAAAGCATTAGGCTGGTTTAAATCTTATCTGTCGGACAGATTCCAGTTTGTTCATGTTAATAATAAATCTTCTTCAAACTCTAGGGTCACCTGTGGAGTACCACAGGGTTCAGTCCTTGGACCAATTCTATTTACTATATATATGCTTCCGGTTGGCAAAATTATCAGACAGCATGGGATTAATTTCCACTGTTATGCTGATGACACTCAGCTATATTTATCCATAAATCCTGATGAATCCAATCAGTTACTTCGACTGCAGTCATGTCTTGATGACATCAAAAGCTGGATGACTTTAAATTTCCTGCATTTAAATTCTGACAAGACAGAAGTTGTAATCTTTGGGCCAGAGTCCTCAAAAAATAAACTTCTTAATCAATCACTGAATCTGGATGGCATTAACTTGGCCTCTGGTAATAAAGTTAAAAATCTTGGTGTTGTTTTCGACCAAGACATGTCATTTAAATCCCATATTAAACAGGTTTCCAGAGTTTCCTTTTTTCACCTCCGGAATATCGCCAAAATTAGAAACATTCTGTCCAGGGGTGATGCTGAAAAACTAGTCCATGCATTTGTTACTTCAAGGCTGGACTATTGTAATTCTTTACTATCAGGAAGTCCACAAAATGCAGTTCGAAGTCTTCAGCTGATCCAAAATGCTGCGGCAAGAGTCCTGATGAAAATCAACAAGAGGGATCATATTTCTCCAATTTTAGCTTCCCTTCATTGGCTTCCTGTTAAATCAAGAATAGAATTTAAAATTCTTCTTCTAACGTATAAAGCCCTTAATAACCAAGCTCCATCATATATCAGAGCTCTGATTACCCCGTATGTTCCTAACAGAGCACTTCGCTCTCAGACTGCAGGTCTGCTGGTGGTTCCTAGAGTCTCTAAAAGTAGAATGGGAGGCAGATCCTTTAGCTATCAGGCTCCTCTCCTGTGGAACCAACTCCCAGTTTTGGTCCGTGAGGCAGACACCCTATCTATTTTTAAGACTAATCTTAAAACTTTCCTTTTTGACAAAGCTTATAGTTAGAGTGGCTCATGTTACCCTGAGCTATCTCTATAGTTGTGCTGTGATAGGCCTAGGCTGCTGGAGGACATCAGGGTCTAATTTTCTCACTCTACTGATTTCTACTGTTCTTCATTCTACGGTTCTCCAGTTTTGCATTGTATTACATGGAAATGACTGTCGTCATTTCAGCTTTTAACTTTTTGCTCTCTCTCTTTTTCTTCATAGTAGGTACACCTGGTCTGGCGTTCTGTTAACTTTGACATCATCCAGAGAAGACGGCTCACCCGTTACTACCATCTAATGTAGAACAGATTACTAGATCAATGTGTGCTTCTGTGCTTTTTGTCTCTCTTGTTGTGTCTCTGCTCTGTCTTCTGTAACCCCAGTCGGTCGAGGCAGATGACCGTTCATACTGAGCCCGGTTCTGCCGGAGGTTTTTTTTTCCCGTTAATGGGTGGTTTTTCTTCCCACTGTCGCTTCATGCTTGCTCAGTATGAGGGATTGCAGCAAAGCCATGTACAATGCAGACGACTCTCCCTGTGGCTCTACGGTTCCCCAGGAGTGAATGCTGCTTGTCGGGACTTTGATGCAATCAACTGGTTTCCTTATATAGGACATTTTGACCAATCTGTATAATCTGACCCAATCTGTATAATATGATTGAACTTGATTTTGTAAAGTGCCTTGAGATGACATGTTTCATGATTTGGCGCTATATAAATAAAATTGAATTGAATTGAATTGAATTCATCTTCAGCAACAGTTCATATTAACTTTGAAAGTAGATATTATATGTCATATGTTACTGGAGCCCACTCAGAAAGTGCAATAAAGACCTTGAAAGAACCCAGTACATTTATACCATTAAAAAGTGTTATCTAAGATAAGCTAACATTAGATAATCCTTTAGTTAATTTATAGAATTAAAGCAACAGGCACGTGCACACAATACAAACTAAATTACACAAGGATTGAAAGATATAATATCATAAGAGGTGGATTAGAAAGAAAAACACTATGAACAGAACATTATTAGGCGCCTGCCATGGCATTTGCAAAGAGGAGGCAGTGCTGTGCGATGCCCAGCACTGCCTTCCATGCAAATGCATGGAGGCACCTATTACTATTCACCTCTAAACGGACTTCTTTATTATTCTTTATTATTCCACGATTAATGCGGCCCGAACCGTAGCGTGCACCCCCACGATATAGGTACCAAAACGTGCAGCTCGGTCGGGAAAAGTGTGCTATTACTTTTATTGGGGTTTCGAGTTACCATGGCGACAAAATTAGCGAAAAACCACCCGAAAAAATCCCATAGGAATGAATGGAGTCGGGTAAAAAGACAGCCTCAAAAAAGCCTCAAAATGACCATTTTCAACGCTGTACTGTGTCGTCATGCTTTCACCTACGAACACCGTTTAACTTCCAGTTTGTAGATATATCTGTGAACTACTCAGAAGTGAAAACGGGATGTAGATATCTGTTATCGTCTCCTCACAAGTGCTCCTCAAAGCTCATGTCCGAAAATCAGCGAAATCATCGTTTATAATGAAAGTCAATGACGGAATTCTCCAACCGCTAGAGTGGGCCACTCTAGCGTTTTCAAAGATTTCAAAACTCCGAACAACTTCAGCCTACTCGCTCAATTTTCACTCTACGTAGACAAATTATACATCAAAACGTAGGTATTTTTGTCTGGATTCAGGAAATGTAACCCTCATTGGTGTAGCATTTATAGATTTTTCGCAAATCACCTCAGAGCGACACAAACCCGAAATCCTCCCCATTCATTTCCTATGGAGCGGTTTTGAAAAATGACGTCTGAAAATCCAAAACATCACATGTTTTCGCATCGTCGCTACTCCTAAACCGTTTCATGTACAAGCATGAGACTTTCACACATGAATGTCCCGACCCTTCTGGCACTCATAAAAAAGGAATTGTTTGGATAACTGTTACGGTTTTACCGCAGGAACAATTTGTTCGGGAGTAGCGAATGTGCAAATTCCTGAAAACGCTTTTCAGCTGCATTTTCCCACATCATCCACTTTTTTACATCGTCGCTGTGCCTACACCGATTTTTGTACAAACATGAAAATGGGCACCATAGTCCTCAAAAGCCTGCTGATACTCATAGTGAAAGAATTATTTTGATATCTCTTATACTTTTTCAGCTACAGCGATTTGTTCGGGACCGTTTTTAGAGGATTTCTAAAAATCCATAAAAATCACCTTTATATCATAATTTTTCACGCCTTTATTAAACTTTTTCCAGCAAAAACCGATAGCCTGTCTTCTTCCCCTATCCGTCACGAAATAAATGCAGAAAAAATTACGTCTCTACCATTTACGGATCAGGAGATATGGAGCGTTGTTCGGGGCAAAGTTCCCCATTATAATCCAATGGGAC
Source organism: Fundulus diaphanus (assembly GCA_037039145.1). Taxonomy (NCBI): domain Eukaryota; kingdom Metazoa; phylum Chordata; class Actinopteri; order Cyprinodontiformes; family Fundulidae; genus Fundulus; species Fundulus diaphanus. The sequence goes on from CM073139.1 coordinate 9,433,305, forward strand.
TTATTGTGAGCAAAGTCTCTGCACTTCGGTAGACTGGCCTGCAGCAGAGGTGTGAGTGAGTTTCCATGACGACGGAACTCTGAGGGCCAGAGGGAGAAGCTCCATTGGGATACAATGGCAACTTTCGACGCCCGCTGCAGCGGCTGTGATTAATGTAGGAATCTGAAATTCGCACAGTCACTTCCTCTTAACATTTTTAAATTTTCAAGCCTGCAGCAGAGATGTGAGTGGGTTTCCATGACGACGGAACTCTGAGGGCCAGAGGGAGAAGCTCCATTGGGGTACAATGGCAACTTTCGACGCCCGCTGCAGCGGCTGTGATTAATGTAGGAATCTGAAATTCGCACAGTCACTTCCTCTTAACATTTTAAAATTTTCAAGTGACTTTCAGCCATGTGTCACTTTTCTGTCCCATTTTGGATTTCACATGCTTTCCTATTGGGCCTTTGCTTCCAACAGGATCTGGCATGATGCCCAGACACCACATAATTGGCCAATACAGCACCACCCACATGTGGGAAATGGCGCTACTGACCATTTTGGTCAAATGTTGAGTTCTGGGCCCAGATGTGGTGAGGCTGAGTTGCTAAAGGAGGCCAATCTGACTCATGACCTTTGGTGACCTTTGGTGACATTAAGTATTGGCACCCTTTTTGAGGCACTTCCCAGTACAGGATTTGGACCAAACTGACAGAGTACACTCACCTGGTGATACTGAACACAACCCTGTTAGCGGCTAACTGTTAGCATGTTGCTAACCGGAAGTAGCTCTAGGAAGGTCTCACCAACTTCTGCTTCACAGAATCTGTTCTTACTCTAGAGAGAAAGCTCCACAAGAAATTTGGGCTACGTCGCATAAAGCATCTCCAAGCTATGAGGTGTCAAACATCCAATGCTTTTCAATGGGGGATCAAACCCCTTATGGTCCCAATACTGCATGCCCATATATGGCGCTACAGTATAGCTCAGATGGAAAGTGCAGACTTTGCATGCAAGAGGTCATGGGATCGAATCCCGGTGTGGGACACCTAGAGTTCTATATTAGAATCTTTACAGTATGTATAACAAAACATGTGTGCTGATCCTATGAAGTATTTTTTTGTACCACCCGCCATTTTGAGTTACCATGGCAACGTTATAGAAAACGTATTTACTCCCTATTTGAAGCACATCCCAGTACAGGATTTGGACCAAACTGACAGAGTACAATCCCCCGGTGATACTGAACACAACCATGTTAGCGGCTAATGGTTAGCATGTTGCTAACAGGAAGTAGCTCTAGGAAGGTCTCACTAACTTCTGCTTCACAGAGTCTGTTCTTACTGTAGAGAGAAAGCTCCACAACAAATTTTGGCCATGTCGGATAAAGCATCTCCATGTTAGAAGGTGTCAAATATTCAATGCTTTTCAATGGGCCAAGACCACCCGCCATTTTGAGTTACCATGGCGACGTAATAAACTACGTATTTTCTCCCTCTTTGAGGCACTTCCCAGCACAGGGTATGGACCAAACTAACAGAGTACCATCACCTGGTCATCCTGAACACAATCTTGTTAGCGGCTAACGGTTAGCATGTTGCTAACAGGAAGTAGCTCTAGGAAGGTCTCACTAACTTCTGCTTCACAGAGTCTGTTCTTACTGTAGAGAGAAAGCTCCACAACAAATTTGGGCCATGTCAGATAAAGCATGTCTATTTTATGAGGTGTCAAACATCCCTTTTTGACCCCTCTTTGCCTCTGTTACATGCTGCAGAAATGCTCCAAAGACACTGAAATCACACATTCACCTCAGTACCTCACATGATAAAGGTAATGATAATTAAGACAGAGGGCTACAGCTGTGAGGGAGTCTCCATGACAACGCTGCTAGCCAGAGGCTCCTAGGAGGTCCATTGACTTAACATGGCACCTTTTAACGGCTGCTGCGGGGGCTGTGAAGACCGTAGGAAGCTGAAATTCGCGGTGTTACTTCCCGTTAGTATTTTTGACGGTACGGTACGCACCACGAGGCAGGCGCCTTGCTAAATTTCTTCAGAAATTTTCTAGTTATTCTTTATTATTCCACGATTAATGCGGCCCGAACCGTAGCGTGCACCCCCACGATATAGGTACCAAAACGTGCAGCTCGGTCGGGAAAAGTGTGCTATTACTTTTATTGGGGTTTCGAGTTACCATGGCAACGCAATTAGCGAAAAACCACCCCCCAAAAACCCCATAGGAATGAATGGAGTCGGGTAGAAAGAAAGCCTCAAAAAAGCCTCCAAATGGCCATTTTCAAAGCTGTACTGTGTTGCCATGCTTTCACCTACGAACACCGTTTAACTTCCAGTTTGTAGATATATCTGTGAACTACTCAGAAGTGAAAACGGGATGTGGATATTTGTTATCGTCTCCTCACAATTGCTCCTCAAAGCTCATGTCCGAAAATCAGCGAAATCATCGTTTATAATGAAAGTCAATGACGGAATTCTCCAACCGCTAGAGTGGGCCACTCTAGCGTTTTCAAAGATTTCAAAACTCCGAACAACTTCAGCCTACTCGCTCAATTTTCACTCTATGTAGACAAATTATACATCAAAACGTAGGTATTTTTGTCAGGATTCAGGAAATGTAACCCTCATTGGTGTAGCATTTATAGATTTTTCGCAAATCACCTCAGACCGACACAAACCCGAAATCCTCCCCATTCATTTCCTATGGAGCGGTTTTGAAAAATGACATCTGAAAATCCAAAACATCACGTCTAAAAAAGAAAGTGTTTGGATAACTGTTACGGTTTTGCCGCAGGAACAATTTGTTCGGGAGTAGCAAATGTGCAAAATCCTCAAAACGCTTTTGAGCTGCATTTTCCCACATCATCCACTTTTTTACATCGTCGCTGTGCCTACACCGATTTTTGTACAAACATGAAAATGAGCACCATGGTCCTCAAAAGCCTGCTGATACTCATAGTGAAAGAATTATTTTGATATCTCTTATACTTTTTCAGCTACAGCGATTTGTTCGTGAACGTTTTTAGAGGATTTCTAAAATTCGATAAAAATCACCTTTATATCATAATTTTTCACGCCTTTATTAAACTTTTTCCAGCAAAAACCGATAGCCTGCCTTCTGCCCCTATCCGTTACGAAATAAACGCAGAAAGAATTACGTCTCTACCATTTACGGATCAGGAGATATGGAGCGTTGTTCGGGGCAAATTCTCCATTATAACCCTATGGGACATTGCTTGAGCAAAGTCTCTGCACTTCGGTAGACTGGCCTGCAGCAGAGGTGTGAGTGAGTTTCCATGACGACGGAACTCTGAGGGCCAGAGGGAGACGCTCCATTGGGATACAATGGCAACTTTCGACGCCCGCTGCAGCGGCTGTGATTAATGTAGGAATCTGAAATTCGCACAGTCACTTCCTCTTAACATTTTAAAATTTTCAAGTGACTTTCAGCCATAAGTCACTTTTCTGTCCCATTTTGGATTTCACATGCTTTCCTATTGGGCCTTTGCTTCCAACAGGATCTGGCATGATGCCCAGACACGACATAATTGGCCAATACAGCACCACCCACATGTGGGAAATGGCGCTACTGACCATTTTGGTCAAATGTTGAGTTCTGGGCCCAGATGTGGTGAGGCTGAGTTGCTAAAGGAGGCCAATCTTACTCATGACCTTTGGTGACCTTTGGTGACATTAAGTATTGGCACCCTTTTTGAGGCACTTCCCAGTACAGGATTTGGACCAAACTGACAGAGTACACTCACCTCGTGATACTGAACACAACTCTGTTAGCGGCTAACTGTTAGCATGTTGCTAACCGGAAGTAGCTCTAGGAAGGTCTCACCAACTTCTGCTTCACATAGTCTGTTCTTACTCTAGAGAGAAAGCTCCACAAGAAATTTGGGCTACGTCGCATAAAGCATCTCCAAGCTATGAGGTGTCAAACATCCAATGCTTTTCAATGGGGGATCAAACCCCTGATGGTCCCAATACTGCATGCCCATATATGGTGCTACAGAATAGCTCAGATGGAAAGTGCAGGCTTTGCATGCAAGAGGTCATGGGATCGAATCCCGTTGTGGGACACTTAGAGTTTTATATTATAATCCCCACAGTATGTATAACAAAACATGTGTGCTGATCCTATGAAGTATTTTTTTGTACCACCCGCCATTTTGAGTTACCATGGCAACGTTATAAAAACCGTATTTTCTCCCTATTTGAAGCACATCCCAGTACAGGATTTGGACCAAACTGACAGAGTACAATCCCCCGGTAATACTGAACACAACCATGTTAGCGGCTAACGGTTAGCATGTTGCTAACAGGAAGTAGCTCTAGGAAGGTCTCACCAACTTCTGCTTCACGGAGTCTGTTCTTACTGTAGAGAGAAAGCTCCACAACAAATTTTGGCCATGTCGGATAAAGCATCTCCATGTTAGGAGGTGTCAAATATTCAATGCTTTTCAATGGGCCAAGACCACCTGCCATTTTGAGTTACCATGGCGACGTAATAAACAACGTATTTTCTCCCTCTTTGAGGCACTTCCCAGCACAGGTTATGGACCAAACTAACAGAGTACCATCACCTGGTCATCCTGAACACAACCTTGTTAGCGGCTAACGGTTAGCATGTTGCTAACCGGAAGTAGCTCTAGAAAGCTCGCACAAACTTTTGCTTTACAGAGTCTGTACTTCCTTTAGAGAGAAGGCTCTAAAACAAATTTGGGCCATGTCAGATAAAGCATGTCTATTTTATGAGGTGTCAAACATCCATTTTTGACCCCTCTTTGCCTCTGTTACATGCTGCAGAAATGCTCCAAAGACACTGAAATCACACATTCACCTCAGTACCTCACATGATAAAGGTAATGATAATTAAGACAGAGGGCTACAGCTGTGAGGGAGTCTCCATGACAACGCTGCTAGCCAGAGGCTCCTAGGAGGTCCATTGACTTAACATGGCACCTTTGGACGGCCGTTGCGGGGGCTGTGAAGACCGTAGGAAGCTGAAATTCGCAGTGTTACTTCCCGTTAGTATTTTCAACGGTACGGTACGCAGCACGAGGCAGGCGCCTTGCTAAATTTCTTCAGAAATTTTCTAGTTATTATTCTTAATTGTTTGACAATTAATGCGGCCCAAACCGTAGCGTGCACCCCCACAATATAGGTATCAAAACGTGCGGTTCGGTCGGGAATAGTGTGCTATTACTTTTATCGGGGTTTCGAGTTACCATGGCAACGCAATTAGCGAAAAACCACCCCCGAAAAAACCCATAGTAATCAATGGAGTCGGGGAGAAAAAAAGCCCCAAAAAAGCCTCCAAATGGCCATTTTCAACGCAGTACTGTATCGTCATGCTTTCACCTACGAACACCGTTTAACTTCCAGTTTGTAGATATATCTGTGAACCACTCAGAAGTGAAAACGGGATGTGGATATCTTTTATCGTCTCTTCACAGTCACTCCTCAAAGCTCATGTCCAAAAATCAGCGAAATCCTCGTTTATAATGAAAGTCAATGACGGAATTCTCAGACTCTTAGAGTGGCCCACTCTAGCGTTTTCAAAGATTTAAAAACTCCGAACAACTTCAGCCTACTCGCTCAATTTTCACTCTACGTAGACAAATTATACATCAAAACGTAGGTATTTTTGTCTGGATTCAGGAAATGTAACCCTCATTGGTGTAGCATTTATAGATTTTTCGCAAATCACCTCAGAGCGACACAAACCCGAAATCCTCCCCATTCATTTCCTATGGAGCGGTTTTGAAAAATGACGTCTGAAAATCCAAAACATCACATGTTTTCGCATCGTCGCTACTCCTAAACCGTTTCATGTACAAGCATGAGACTTTCACACATGAATGTCCCGACCCTTCTGGCACTCATAAAAAAGGAATTGTTTGGATAACTGTTACGGTTTTGCCGCAGGAACAATTTGTTCGGGAGTAGCGAATGTGCAAATTCCTGAAAACGCTTTTGAGCTGCATTTTCCCACATCATCCACTTTTTTACATCGTCGCTGTGCCTACACCGATTTTTGTACAAGCATGAAAATGGGCACCATAGTCCTCAAAAGCCTGCTGATACTCATAGTGAAAGAATTATTTTGATATCTCTTATACTTTTTCAGCTACCGCGATTTGTTCGGGACCGTTTTTAAAGGATTTCTAAAAGTCGATAAAAATCCCCTTTATATCATAATTTTTCACGCCTTTATTAAACTTTTTCCAGCAAAAACCGATAGCAGGTCGTCTTCCCCTATCCGTTACGAAATAAACGCAGAAAAAATTACGTCGCTACCATTTACGGATCAGGAGATATGGAGCGTTGTTCGAGGCAAAGTTCTCCATTATAACCCAATGGGACATAGCCTGAGCAAAGTGTCTGCACTTCGGTAGACTGGCCTGCAGCAGAGGTGTGAGTGAGTTTCCATGACGACGGCACTCTGCTGGCCAGAGGGAGACGCTCCATTGGGATAGAATGGCAACTTTCAACGCTGACTGCAGCGGCTGTGATTAATGTAGGAATCTGAAATTCGCACAGTCACTTCCTCTTAACATTTTTAAATTTTCAAGTGACTTTCAGCCATGTGTCACTTTTCTGTCCCATTTTGGATTTCACATGCTTTCCTATTGGGCCTTTGCTTCCAACAGGACCTGGCATGATGCCCAGACACGACCCAATTGGCCAATACAGCACCACCCACCTGTGGGAAATGGCGCTACTGACCATTTTGGTCAAATGTTGAGTTCTGGGCCCAGATGTGGTGAGGCTGAGTTGCTAAAGGAGGCCAATCTGACTCATGACCTTTGGTGACCTTTGGTGACATTAAGAATTGGCACCCTTTTTTGAGGCACTTCCCAGTACAGGATTTGGACCAAACTGACAGAGTACACTCACCTGGTGATACTGAACACAACTCTGTTAGCGGCTAACTGTTAGCATGTTGCTAACCGGAAGTAGCTCTAGGAAGGTCTCACCAACTTCTGCTTCACAGAGTCTGTTCTTACTCTAGAGAAAAAGCTCCACAAGAAATTTGGGCTACGTCGCATAAAGCATCTCCAAGCTATGAGGTGTCAAACATCCAATGCTTTTGAATGGGGGATCAAACCCCTTATGGTCCCAATACTGCATGCCCATATATGGCGCTACAGTTTAGCTCGGATGGAAAGTGCAGGCTTTGCATGCAAGAGGTCATGAAATCGAATCCCGGTGTGGGACACTTAGGCTGTGTCTCATTCCGCCTACTTCCGTCAGTGCACTACTGATGTGCACTGACCACTTACTGCCGTAGTGCCCACTTTCGACCGTTAGTAGTGTTCCAAAAGGAACACTTATGTTAAAACACTTACCGGAAATGACGGGATGACGTGACGAACGCAACACACGTGACCGCGAATTTTTTAGACCGCCAAGAAATATATGCCGGCGTTTTTTTGGTTTTTTTTTAAAACAACAATCGTTTACATTCACAACATGTTGAAATTACATCGCCTCCGACGTCAACGCAGGATCCTCCAAATATTGGCTGAACATGAGGTATGTTCGTGTATTTTACAAACACCTATCGAGTACAATGCCTCGTATTACCACCATTACTTAAATTTATATGATTGCGGTGTCGCGGTTTCGGCTGTCTCGGCTGAATTGTCCGCCATTATTTTCAAACTGGGAACATCTTCCCGACGTCCTTAGCCCCTCCCTTTCCGCTTTATAGTCAATATGGCGTCCGTTTAGTGCGAGTAGGGTCCATCGTTACACACTGCATTTTGTGCCCGTTTTTAGGGGGTCATCCGGGTACTTTCAGTGCACTGACTTTTTGTGTTATCTACACTACCTACTTAAAACTAAGTGTTCAAAGTGTAGAAGTAGGCGGATTGAGACACAGCCTTAGACTTTTATATTATAATCCCCACAGTATGTATAACAAAACATGTGTGCTGATCCTATGAAGTATTTTTTTGTACCACCCGCCATTTTGAGTTACCATGGCAACGTTATCAAAAACATATTTTTTCCCTATTTGAAGCACATCCCAGTACAGGATTTGGACCAAACTGACAGAGTACAATCCCCCGGTGATACTGAACACAACCATGTTAGCGGCTAACGGTTAGCATGTTGCTAACAGGAAGTAGCTCTAGGAAGGTCTCACCAACTTCTGCTTCACAGAGTCTGTTCTTACTGTAGAGAGAAAGCTCCAAAACAAATTTTGGCCATGTCGGATAAAGCATCTCCATGTTAGGAGGTGTCAAATATTCAATGCTTTTCAATGGGCCAAGACCACCCGCCATTTTGAGTTACCATGACGGCGTAATAAACAACGTATTTTCTCCCTCTTTGAGGCACTTCCCAGCACAGGTTATGGACCAAACTAACAGAGTACCATCACCTGGTCATCCTGAACACAACCTTGTTAGCGGCTAACGGTTAGCATTTTGCTAACCGGAAGTAGCTCTAGGAAGCTCGCACAAACCTTTGCTTCACAGAGTCTGTACTTCCTTTAGAGAGAAGGCTCTACAACAAATTTGGTCTATTTTATGAGGTGTCAAACATCCATTTTTGACCCCTCTTTGCCTCTGTTACATGCTGCAGAAATGCTCCAAAGACACTGAAATCACACATTCACCTCAGTACTTCACATGATAAAGGTAATGATAATTAAGACAGAGGGCTACAGCTGTGAGGGAGTCTCCATGACAACGCTGCTAGCCAGAGGCTCCTAGGAGGTCCATTGACTTAACATGGCACCTTTGAACGGCCGCTGCGGGGGCTGTGAAGACCGTAGGAAGCTGAAATTCGCAGTGTTACTTCCTGTTGCTATTTTTGACGGTACGGTATGCACCACGAGGCAGGCGCCTTGCTAAATTTCTTCAGAAATTTTCTAGTATTAATAATGTCATATAGGCGGGACTTCTGGTGGGGGGACCAGAAATGGAGGCGGGACATCCGGCAAGTTGATGGATTATTTATCCGTCAACTCGATTAATTAAATTTTGACATAAATTTGATATCAATTAATATAAATTTTATATCGATTAATATAAATTTGATATAATTTAATATAAATTTTATATAATTTAATATACATTTTATATCGATTAATTATTGCTTAAGATACGAATAAACTTTATATCGTTTAATATAAATTTGATATCATTTAATATAAATTTTATATCGATTGATTATTACGTCATCTAAAGGTCAATTAAAAAATAAGCCCCGCCCCTTTTCAATCGCCCTGCCCCTTTTTAATCCATCAAAATCGGATTAAAAAGTGACATGAGGTGTCTCCTATGTCTCTCTCACATGTGGACCAGCTCCTTCGTGGAACCACAGAATCTGAAATAATGCTACTACAGTTACGCCTAAGAGAAAGAAAGCGTGATCCTCCTCCCTTCCTGACACTGTTGAATGAAATCAGAGAAGAAGAATTTTAACAAGCGGTAAGGAAGAAAAATATTGCTCCTTCTGCTAGACCATTTGTCATGCAAGTGAGGGTGGAAGATGAAAATAAGTCAGAATCTGAAATTCACGAGCTGCAGGATCAAGTCAAAATACTGCAGTCCCAAGTGTCTGAACTCACAACTGGTCAGTTAAAAGCCACCTCGAATGCTCAAAAAGTAATCCACGCAGATGACATGAAATCCAGAAAAAATTATGAAGTTCAGGCTTTAAGAAAACAAGTTGAGGATGTGCAACATCATCTCAACATGATGACTGTGACACCCACAAATCCTCCTCAGACTACAGGTGCAAGATGGAGACCAGAAAACAAAGCGAATAAATCTTCTCCACACCTTAGTAGCCAAAGCACAACTCACACATACATGACGAAGAGGATTTCTTCTGTTATAGGTGTGGGGAAGGAGGAAATGTGTCTACAGAAAGTCATTCAGAAACTGATCCGTTCTCTAAGACAAAAAAGAAATGAGACAAACAAACAAGGGAAAGAGGCCTCAAGCACCAACTGCTCTGTCAAAAGGAATGCAGTTGATGCCCAACATGCTACAGGCCTCCCTAAGGGACTAGTAGGAGAGGCCTCCCTCAGTAAAGTAATCATTAAAGGTCAACCAACCAACGCCCTGATGGACAGTGGTTCTAGTGTTACCATAATATTTGAAAGCTGGTACACAGACCATTTGTCCCACTTACCTCTCCATCCTATTTCCAGCTTGGCCCTTTGGGGACTCAGTGAATCCTGCTATCCTTACAAGGGCTATATAGCTATGAATGTTGAGTTCTTGGAGGATGGTCTTCACTTAGAGCCAACAGCCTTAGTCTGCCCCGACCCTAAGGGTCCAGATCAGGCCCCAGTAATCATGGGAACCAACGCCTGTTGTTTTCATCACCAGCCCAAGAGTTCAGATGAAGCTGAATGCCCTGGACATGCTCGAACCTGGCGTGTTTCTGTCAGCACACCAAAGACATTTAAACAGGAACGCCCCTCAGTCCAGCTGGATGATAATGGTGGACACATAAAATGGATGGGTCCTGGACCTCTTAAGGTTCCCCCTGGTGGTTCAACCCTGGCAGCCTGTAAAGTCATTGCAAAAGACTCCTGGGAGCAGGATATGTTGGTGGTTGAACCTCCTGAGCAGCCTTCTTTCCCAGATGGAATAATGGTACTACCATGTGTTCTCTTACTATCTGACATGAATGTAAACAACTTCTCACTGGTGCTAAGAAACGAGTCAATAAAACACAAAGCCATCCCTAAAGGCACCATTGTGGCATGTATTCATAAAGCCAACGTTGTGACCGAGTTGCCCAAAAGCAAAGAGTCAGGTCAAACAATAGACCCTGGATTGTTTGATTTTGGCGACTCTCCAATCCCTAGTGCCTGGAAGGAGAGGCTTGCACATAAACTATCAGAGAAAGCAGGAGTGTTCTCCCTTGAGGAATGGGATGTTGGAATGGCCAATTTTTGGGAAGCTCCCTAACTTACCTGTGTATCGGGTAAAACCGGAAAGTGGACACGGGGTAGTAAAGACTCTGCACAGAGATCATCTGCTACCAATAGGGATTCTGGTGAGAATTCCTGACCTCACTGAAAGATGCTGCCTGCCTCGGAGACCTTCCACCAGGTCCACTGATGTATCTAAAGCCAAGTATGAGGTGCAGCATTCAGCAGAGGAAGCGAGAAATGAGGATTCTGAAGATGATGAAGATGTCCCTCGGCAGTTCTGCAGAGGAGTTGTTCAAGATGCCTGGTTAACACGTCCTCCAGCTGTCCAGTTATTGTCTCTTGCTACTGACAGGTCTGATGTCATCGCTGAAGGAGATCTTGGTGGACCAACTCTGTCATGCAATGAGGAGGGATTGCTTGACCACGACGCAGTTGTAGAAGAGGACACGGGTGATATGCTTTCGTCAGAAGACCCTGTGGCGGACACAGGGCTGGAGGTGGGAGAGTTGTCTGATGGGGACATCCAGACATTTAGCACGGGGAGGGTGTAACCCTCTGGGTTCCCAGAAATGTGTGTGTTATTGTTGTTTTAAAAAATGACAAGGTTAACAAATTTAATGTATGTAAAGTAATATCTTAAAGTAAGATATAATAATTCCCAAGACTTATGGTGGGAGAAAAATAAATTAAAAAGTCAAAGTAAAAGACTGGTTAATATGTGTTGTTAAAATGTGGTGTTCTGTTTCTTTAAGAGAGAACGATATGGTACAGTTTATATGGAAAGTACACATCAACATGAGGTGTGACAGACAAGGGTGCTGTGTGTACATTTGCTGTTGGACGATTGCTATTCTCCTGAAATCTGATTGGCTGGGGGCGGGACAAGAGGAGAGCGAAAAAAAAAAAAAAACCTGAGAGAGAAGAGAGGAGGATTCAGGAAGGAGATGAGGTGAAGACGTCGACGAGGAGACTCGGTGGAGTGTCGCTGGGACTTTGGGGAGAGTTGTGCAAGAAAAGCTTGCTCACCTGTGCCATCACCGAGTGGTTGGGCAACCGCCTAAGGACCGCTGTTGGACTGAGAACGACGCGTTCGGTGAACTGAAGGGTTGCCAGGGGGACGGTGGACCCGGAGGGACCTGCTGCACCTGCGTTGGGTCGTGGTTTGGATTTTCCTCGCCTTCGTGGATAAAGTAGTGCGGGGTTCGACTGCTGCCAGGAGACAAGAGTCGTCGGGAATTTACCTTCGTCCGTCGCTGTGGGGTTGAGGACCCTGGGTGAGTGGAGTCAATAACAGGCCTGCAACGGGGGGTGGTTTTTTGATGACTATTTTGCCGGCATTTATTTGTTTTCTTTTGTTTGGTGGGCCCACCAATTAAACAGTGCTAGTTATGGTATGCACATTATTATAATTAAGAACTCTTATGTGTTCGGCATGTTATAGATAAGTTCTGAATTATCGAGGTGGTTAACACAGAAGGAGAGTCCCTATTTATCCACCCGTAGGTGGATAAAGTCTTTTGTACTTTTATTTGTTATTTGTGTTAATATTTGTAAGGGTAACAAACACACATTTTGCTCTAAAAATGGTTCAACAATGATACCTGTGGTATAGTTTAATTTCCATTCTTGAGTTAGTAAATAAATTCTTTATCCTTATCAAGTGTCCTTATTTCTGGGTCAGAGCTAACTTACTCAGTTTCACTGGCTGGGCCATGGGGTGTTACAGTTAGCTTTACGAACCAGGAGCGTTAAATCTAGCATAGTTGACAGAAAGCGCTACAGCATCATAATCCATGACTGTAACAATTGATCTATTAGAAGGCTCTTAAAATTAAAAATACTGTGGTTGCATCTATTTCCATTGAGAATTTTGCCCAGTTAGCTTTTATTTTTTTGGAAGCACAAGATATGAGTGGCATCTTTACCTTAGAGCATCTTCACTTACAATTGTCTGGATAGGTGGACCATAAATTTCAGGCTCCAGGCAACATGTAGTACGAGTTAATATCTATGAAAAATGTAAGATAGCTTACACTCCATTAAGTTAGGTGTAAATGAAAAGCCAGTCATACGGAAATGTCTATTGTATATGTTAAGAGAAAGTGAAAGTGCTCCATTTGATATATATATATATATATATATATATATATATATATATATATATATATATATATATATATAATACTGTGTTTAGGTCCTTGTTAGGACTTGGAGTTCATCTAACTTGTTTCCTTAGTTTGCTTTTGAAAACCATGTTGCCGTGGTTACACATCTTAACAAATGTCCAAACATGAAAATAGTATCAGCTAAAGTATTTCCAGCTACACAGCATCTAAAACCAGAGAGAATATTTGTCTGATAAAACCATTCTTTCAGCAAGTAAAGTATGAATTAACATTTTTAGAAAAGAACAAATCAGAATAAAAGTAAAAGTGCAACTCCTACATGCTGCCACCTGAGTGGTGCAATTCTAGAAAATATTAAGGATTTTATCATATACAACCAAACTGCTTTGAAATCTGTATAACCAGGTGTTTTGTTTTCAGTTCTGCTTAGCAAGCGGTCTTAAAAAATATCTTGCTTTGCTTTAACTCCTCAAGACAGACAGATGAGCAGGTGTTCAGACTCCGATGCGAGCCTGCTGAATGAACTCCTCATCTATCTTTAAACTTAGCTGTCTGTGTCACACTGCTTGTCCCTCATGTTTGGTGGCACTCCAGGAACCCTGGAGGAGAGTGCTGAGCCGTAAATACCTCTGTTTTTAAACTGCGCGCTCCTAGCAAGCTGAGGAGTAGGGTCAGAGAGTGTATATGCTGGGATAAACTGCTGTTGTTACAACACTGCACTGGTGAAGTGTATAGGAAAAGACCTGCATGGTTTTACATGACAGCTCTCAAATCACACCACTGTATAGCCAAATTAAAACTATTATTTTTCTCTGAACCGATACATACTGTCTGATGTAACATATTTGTTTGATACAAAGAGCCCTTAATGAATTCCGTCACCTCTGCTGTACAATCCCCTTTTCCAAAAAAGGTTAGCCTTCTCCTATAGCTTTAAAAAGGTTGGCTCATAGAGACAGAGGGGATTTTGACATTCCTATTTCCACAATCTCTCTAAACCATCCAGAGTCCTAAGACCTCTGTTTAACTCTGTTCTGTTTGGTAACTCCAAAGGTTTTTTACTGGATTTATTGCAATGGAAGAAGGTTGATGGCATTATCATTCGGCCATTTATTTGGGTCATCATCTTGTAGTGAGACCAGTTAACAACAAATTTTCTGGCAGAGGCCAGAAAACTACTCTTCATCACTAACCCTATTTACAAGGTTCCCAGGGGGGTTGGAGAAAAAAGAAAAAACACACCCACACCATCACAGTTCTTTCTCACTACTTTTCTATCTATTCATTCTTTCTTCTGCACCAAACTCACTTTGAGTAATTGTTGCCAAAAAAAGATACATTTTGGCTTTATCTAAAATCTCTGGGTCCCTCTTAAATCTTCGCTACAATCAGTCAAACTGTGCGTTTACTTTTGGGATGGTACCCAGGCTGGCATTTAGATAGCATCTATTGGTTTCCGTGGTATTTTCTTTTAGGCATTTAACAATTTATTTAGATCAAAAAACTGCGTTAATTTAATCGCTTGTTATATTTTTTTTTTTTTACCATTTTGAAGAGCGTCTAAAAGCATACAACCTCTTTGTTGGCTAATATTTGCACTCTTAAGAAAGATGTAGTAATGAATTAAAAATCACAGGGTCATCCTTATTGTGATAATGGGGAAAAGGGTAGTTTGGGTAAAGTTGGCCACCAGAGATGATTAATTAAAAATCAAAAGCAAATGTATTTCTTAATGTGAGATTTTCCCCACTGAATAAATGTATTTAGATTAAAGCCTGGATTTTCATGTATATCTAACAGTGTGACATTATGCAAAAAGGCTTTTACACATCATTACCAATGAGTAACATCAATTGTGCCTTACAGTCGTCTACTTATCCACTCCTAGGGGGTTTCCTAAGACCACACGCATGCTTTTATCTATATCAGGACAAGATAAATTATACAAAATGGACACTTGGAGAGTATTCTTCAAACTTTTAAAACAACAAACCCTGTAACAGACAGGTGCACAAACCATATTAGATGTTAAGTCTGCAGGCTTTTATTTCTCTTTCTGAAATGCCTTTCATGTTCTGTAACAGCTCCACTGCGCTGTCACAAAAAGCCAGTTTCCACCTGCTCTGACATGTAAAATATTGACCACACCAAGCACACAGGTCGTGAAGGACTGATGAAACAGCAGGGACAGGTGCGCCAACTGTCTGAGAGGCTAATAAGCTGATTTCTGCTGCTGTGTGGAGGAATGTAGAGAGGATTTAGATTTAGAACTCTAAATCAATTTAAACTTTCCACTGTTTTTGACCACATTTGAGTGATGAGAATATTTTACAGGCAATTATTTAATTTTATGGCTTTAATTTTTACGATCAGAAGGTAAGTGGCAAGAACAGTTTTAGGTTTTCACTAAACACCTTCCACCCCATCAAGTTTAGTTTACAAATGCCATGACCTGTAAGTTGACAACAGAATTAAATGATGATGACATGATTTATTGACTCTGACTTATTTATACTCTCCCAGGACAAGCCACTAAAATAGATAATCTAGCTTGAAAACGAGGCAATAAAACTCACTGATGGACAAAAGTTTGGATAATGGTTAAAATGTAACTACAAAATGCATTTAGTAGGTTGCATAAGATAAAAAATGTTAAATGAAATCATTTTTTTAATTACAAAAATTATGTACATAAATTGTTCCTTTTAATGTTTCTTTTTTTAATTATGTCTGAGGAAAAATCTTAAGTAAATTAAGAAACTAACCCAAGTTGGCTGACTGAAATACTCCCAAAGATGTGCATGTGTGTTTTCTAGATTAAAACAACCATCTGTGGGTGATGAGAGATGGCTTGTTGGAAACTTGAGGGCTTGAACATTCTGTCATACCCTTAAATTTCACGTTGGTGATGAATGTCAAATCAAAGTACAGCCAAGCTCTGTACCAGAAGTGTTCTACAATAAATGATGTTCCCATGGTTAGTTTTAGCTTCTGTTGAAATCTTCATTTGGACATTGCTGTTTTAAAAAGTTTTATTTGTAATTGTTTTAGATGCATGGAGCTTTATTACATATAGACATAGGTTGGACAACACATTACATATTTACCTTTTTCAAAAAAAAATGTAATTTGTGTTAAAATACACTGATTTAATCTCACTTAAAGATAAAAAACCTGGTTTTATTCCCTGAACTAAAGACATCTACAAAAGTTAATCACTAGTGTTTCTCCCTTTGCATGAATTAACTTCAGTCAGACTGTCATATTCTGGGTTTTGTTTTGTTTTATGTTTATTTGATTAGTCACTTTTTTTATCCTGTCTTAGTAGTAGTTCTGGTTTCCATTATTTGCTTGTGTTCTGTTCAGTCCAGTTTAGCTTTTGTTTCCTGCCACTTGTCCTGTCAGCCTTTCACTTACTCCCCCGTCCTTGATCACTTCCACCTGTTTCGGCTTGATTAGTTTTCACTCTGCTCACCTGTTCATCAGCCTATTTATACCTGCCTCAGTTCCCTGCTCCTTGCCAGAACGTCATGTCTCATGTCCCAGTCCTCATTCATCTGGTAAGAGCTCTCCAGCATTCTGTATTCTCCCTGTCTCCCTGATTACGTAATCTGACCTGTTTGCCTGATCCACCCCATCATCACTTCAATAAATCCTGTTAAGCATAAGCTCAAGTGTCTGGCTGAATACCGGGTTCATCTTCTACTGCAATCATTACAGTACGTTCTGGCCAATCATGAACCCGTCGCCAACACTTTTTTTTCGATCAGGAAAAAAAACGGCTACCGTCAGTAGCCGTTAGCCCAGCACCACCTGTATCCGGTAACCAGGCGCCAACTGAAGCCTGTAACCCGTTCCTGCCTGTAGCCCAGCACCTTCTGAAGCCTGCAGCCCGGCGCCTCCTGAAGCCTGTAGCCCGGCGCCTTCTGAAGCCTGTAGCCTGGCGCCTTTTGAATTCTGTAGCCCGGCGCCTTCTGAATCCTGTAAGCCGGTGCTGCCCGTAGCATGTAGCCCGGGGCTTTCTGAACCCTGTAGCCTGGGGCTGCCTGAACCCCGTAGCCCGGGGCTGCCTGAACCCCGTAGCCCGGGGCTGCCTGAACCCCGTAGCCCGGGGCTTCCTGAACCCCGTAGCCTGGAGCTTCCTGAACCCCGTAGCCCGGGGCTTCCCGAACCTTGTAGCCCGGTGCCTGCTGAACCCGGTAACCAGGCGCAACTTGAATCCTGTAGCCAGGCGCCTCTCGAGGTCACTAGTCCGGCGTCTCTTAGGGCTTTGCCTTTCAGCCGTCCGACTCCGAGGATCTTACTCCGTCGACGGCCTCCGAGGATCTTACTCCGCCGACAGCCTACGAGGGTCCTGTTCCGCCGTCGGCCTCCGAGAGTCCTGTTCCGTCGACGGCCTCCGAGGGTCCTGCTCTGTCACCGGCCTCCGAGGGTCCTGCTCCGTCGCCGGCCTCCGAGGGTCCTGCTCCGTCACCGGCTTCCTAGGGCTCTGCTCCGTCGCCGGCTTCAGAGGGTCTCGCTCCGTGGCCCGCCTCCGAGGGTCCTCGTCGGTCGTCCGCCTCCGAGGGTCTTCGTCGGACGTCCACCTCCGAGGGTCCTCTTCAGCCATCCGCCTCTGAGGGTCCTCGTCAGCTGTCGGCCTCCGAGGGCCCTGTTCTGCCGTCGGCCTCCGAGGGTCCTGTTCCGCCGCTTTCCTCCAGGACGTTCGCAGGAGAACCTGACCCACCGGGACCGTCCTCCGGGACACCCGTTGGATTACCTGATTTGCTGGGGCCGTCCGCCAGAGCACCTGTTTTGCCGGGGCCGTCCTCCGGGACGGCCGCTGGAGAACCTGACTCCCCTGGGCCGTACTCCTGGACACCCTCCGGAGAACCTGAGTCGTCGGGGAAACTGAGAAACTGTTTTAGTTTTACTAAGTTTGTTCTCAGAACTTTTCTGTTGTTCATAGTTCGCCCTGTCAGGGTTGTTTTTGGTTTAGATTTTGATTGAACATTTTTGGATTTTTTTTTCTCTCTCACCTGCTCACCCTGTCTGGGTTGTTATTGTTTTTGTTAGGACTCTCAGTTCTTCCTTTGTGTATTTACAGACACAAAGGCCACACCTGCGGCTCGTTAAGGCTGCTCTACGCGAGCTTAAAAGGAGTGCTCAGTCAGCTGGAAGACGCCATAGTGTTACCCCGTTGTGGTATGCCTAGGCCATAGCCCAATCAACTGATCTTCGTCCCTGTGAGTTTTTGAGGTTCCTGAATTTTGGCTCTAACTCTGTCTCCTGTCTTCTTCAGTTCGTCGTGTTCTGGATTTACTCACCCGTGTTGTCTCCGTGCACTGAAGACCGGTTCCTGAATCCCTGCTGATCAGATTTTGCTCTGGCATTCCCCTCAAGCCCACTTGGTGTTACAAAGCCGGACAAGAGATTCTCCTTCCTGGATTCACCCTGGTTCTTCCAGCTGCTCCTCCTGCCTGCCTCCGCTGTGGTGCTGCTAGGGCTCCCCGCCTGTGTTCCGTCTGCCAGCTCACCTGTCGCTCAGCCATCTCCCTCCATCAGAGAGTATACGGTCACAGAACTCCTTCTTCCACTCATCCTCCCCGGATAGGTCCTCCCTACCAAGCGGTAAGCAGAGCAGCATCTGGTAGATTTCCCTGGTTCGACTAGCGTTTAATCATATCCTCTTTCTTCCCGCAGTACCCTTCGCTCTGACGTCCTGACCTCGTCTGTTGCTCACATTGTGTGCATTAAATCCATGTTGAGCCTTTAATAAACATCTTAAACTGTTTCTGTTCTCCGACTGCATCTGCATGTGGGCCAAACACCTTAAAACCATGACACCATCAAGGTTAAAGTTGCTTTCTGATTGTACAGGCATGAAATTTCATAACAGTAGCACGAGCTTGCTGCAGGTCCTGTGGTGACCTTTTAGGGTTGATTAACATATCTTTTAGTAGCTCACCCTGACAATCCCATTCATTAAAAAAGCCAGGAGCACCAAACTTTTGAAACTGAGGTTTCAAAATGCTAGGAACTGTTATGAATTGTGATTAGGACCCGGTAATTAAGCCAGACAAAGAGCAGTTATAAAATATTTATTTAAATAGCGGGTGTAGCCAGATACAAATACAGATTGTGCAATGCTGTATATAAGCCATTAACCTTTCTTGAATCCAGAGAGTTGCACAGAATTCAAAAAGAGGTCGCAATTGCGACTTGCTGATGGGGATGAGGTCCAGTAAGAGTCCAGGGTCATGCACAGGTATACAGAGGCTGTCAGAGGTAACAGAGGGGAAATCCAGTAGGCTTTGTCCAGGCTTTGTCCAGGGTCTAAATCCACAGAATGATCAGAGAGGCAGAAACACAGGAGGTTTAGGCTGAGAGTCGGGTAACTTGCACAGGTAGATGTCCAGAATCCGAAGACCAACGAGAGAGTCCAACAGGGGCGAGGCAAACAGGCAGGAATCCACAAAACGATCTGAGTCAAGGTACACTAGAAGACCTACTCACACAAAGGGTTATCTGGAATCTGGCACCTGCACAGTAAAGGAGATAGGTATAAATAGAGCAACCCACAGCCGTGGCAGCACCACTAATCAGAGCAGTCACAGGTGCAGGATATCAGGAGATAATTGCCAGAGCAGCTCAGGGAGCAGAATGTGACGTAAACAGCTGACAGCAGAGACAGAATCAGAGCAATAAGCTGCGAACGTTTCAGGAACAAAGTTCTAATCATGTACAACTGATGAAATACATGTATGTGGTTCCAGCTAATTTAGGGGGAAATAAATGCTGGTGTATCCTCATTTATACCTTAGGAGAAATTAAAAGAAAAATACTAAAAAATGAAGTAGTCTTTTGTTCATTTATATTAATCCAATTTCTTAATGTTTTCAAAAATATATTAAAGTTCGATACTTCTATATATTTTAGAAAAATCTTTTTTTCATCAAATAGAAACAATATAAATATAAATGAATCCAGAACTGCAAAACGAGCTTGAGTTGATTCCCAAACTCACAACCTGTTAGGTCTGCTGTTTTTCTTGGTGTTGTTGTGAAATCAGCTGATAGGAAAATAATGTAAGATCAGACTCTAAGGATGATCTAAGGTCACAATAACTATAAGTGACTGTTTCAGTCACCCCTGGTCTCACAGCAGGGAGGGCACTGTCTGTTTGGCTGCTGCTTTAATCAGCATAGGGAAAGCTCTCCTCATGCAGGCAGAATCGAAGCTAAGTGCATCCCTGCCTCCTTCAACATCGGAACCTAAGCAGCCGACTCCCTTGAAATATGCTGCTTGTAACTTTTCTCTGCTGTTGCAGGACTGCGTGGAGCGATCTTCTGCAGTTAGGCTGAGCTAACAGAGAAGCGGATCTGAAATTGTCTGCTGCAACCTGCGCACAGCCACTCAGGAAGCCTAAGGAAACACTTCTGTCATGCAGAGTTCCCCATGCACAGTCCACAGGAGACCTGTGAAAGCTTCATCCCAGGCCTGGTTTCCCAAATGGCGGCTGTTTTCCCTGAGCCAACCTCTTTCTTGCCCCCAGTTTCACCTTGGATTATTTTACTGCAACTGGATGCCCCATCGCCACAACCAGACAAAGGAAGAAGTTTTGTCAGAGTAAGGAGGGAAAGCTTAAACTGTTTTAATTCTAATGTGCTTTTACTGTTTTGTTTTAAGGTTTGACTGAGTAAGAAACTCTGGAGCTTACAGGCTAGCTCCCGCCGGTGTTCTTGAAACAAAGCTTTGCTGATGTGCAGAGCTCTCAACTCTCACGCAATGACCGGGTGACACACAGGCTGTGTCTCATTCCGCCTACTTCTACACTTCGAACACTTAGTTTTAAGTAGGTAGTGTAGATAACACAAAAAGTCAGTGCACTGAAAGTACCCGGATGACCCCCTAAAAACGGGCACAAAGTGCAGTGTGTAACGATGGACCCTACTCGCACTAAACGGACGCCATCTTGACTACAAAGCGGAAAGGGAGGGGCTAAGGACGTCGGGAAGATGTTCCCAGTTTGAAAATAATGGCGGAAAATTCAGCCGAGACAGCCGAAACCGCGACACCGCAATCATGTAAATGTAAGTAATGGTGGTAATACGAGGCATTGTACTCGATAGGTGTTTGTAAAATACACGAACATACCTCATGTTCAGCCAATATTTGGAGGATCCTGCGTTGACGTCGGAGGCGATGTAATTTCAACATGTTGTGAATGTAAACGATTGTTGTTTTAAAAAAAAAAAAAAAAAACGCCGGCATATATTTCTTGGCGGTCTAAAAAATTCGCGGTCACGTGTGTTGCGTTCGTCACGTCATCCCGTCATTTCCGGTAAGTGTTTTAACATAAGTGTTCCTTTTGGAACACTACTAACGGTCGGAAGTGGGCACTACGGCAGTAAGTGGTCAGTGCACATCAGCAGTGCACTGACGGAAGTAGGCGGAATGAGACACAGCCACACATTTCCCTGATTTCACACACACACACACACACACACACCACACATGGCATTTCTCAAGCATAAAAATAACAATGGGCCATATGGGCTGTGGACGATCCATTCACACCTCTGTCCATTCAGAGCTCAGTCTAAACCCCGCCTTCTGCGGAGCTGTTTCGGCTTCTTTCATAGCTTGTGGCCATCAGTAATTCCTGCTGCTGTTTGGGTTAACAGAGAAGCAGGAAAAGCGATCAGAGTTATAAATAGTTTTGGACTTAACTAGTGGTGAAAGTAAGCCGGTACAGTCTGGTACTGTACGCAGGAGGCCTTCATTCAGAATCAGTCATGGCTGCATGTTGGATCAGAAAACAGATCCGCTAACCAGATGTAGTCTAAAACACCACTTAGTTTGTTTATAAGTTCCTTCTTTATTCATTCTGAATTGTTTCTGAACTATATGTGCTGTGTTTCTGTGCCTCAATGCTCTTACTGCTCATCCCCCCTCCTTTCCCTCGGATCCAGGGGCTCTTACCAGTGGCCAGCCTTCAAAATATGAACCGCTACGTTTAATGTCCTTCCACCCGTAGTAAAATGCCCCAGTTAAAGTCAACAGGAGAGTTAGTACATGAGTTTCATGCTATTTTATTTAACAACACAGAACCAGTGGTGCTGCGGTGGGCGTGCTGCATCAATTTGTGCTTGAATTCACGTGCGCATAACCACCTGTATTACCAAGTAAATACAGGGTCAGTATCGCCGAAATCGATACCGATACTTCTTGATATTTAAGCTTGATGTATGATGAAACTGCTGACCTTCTGGTGTTTTTGTGATTTTTACTTTATTATTACAATTGAATAATAATAACAACTAGAAAATTTCTGAAGAAATTTAGCAAGGCGCCTGCCTCGTGGTGCGTACCGTACCGTCAAAAATAGCAACAGGAAGTAACACCGCGAATTTCAGCTTCTTACGGTCTTCACAGCCCCCGCAGCGGCCGTCCAAAGGTGCCATGTTAAGTCAATGGACCTCCTAGGAGCCTCTGGCTAGCAGCATTGTCATGGAGACTCCCTCACAGCTGTAGCCCTCTGTCTTAATTTTCATTACCTTTATCATGTGAAGTACTGAGGTGAATGTGTGATTTCAGTGTCTTTGGAGCATTTCTGCAGCATGTAACAGAGGCAAAGAGGGGTCAAAAATGGATGTTTGACACCTCATAAAATAGACATGTTTTATCTGACATGGCCCAAATTTGTTGTAGAGCCTTCTCTCTAAAGCAAGTACAGACTCTGTGAAGCAAAAGTTTGTGCGAGCTTCCTAGAGCTACTTCCGGTTAGCAACATGCTAACCGTTAGCCGCTAACAAGGTTGTGTTCAGGATGACCAGGTAATGGTACTCTGTTAGTTTGGTCCATAACCTGTGCTGGGAAGTGCCTCAAAGAGGGAGAAAATACGTTGTTTATTACGTCGCCATGGTAACTCAAAAAGGCGGGTGGTCTTGGCCCATTAAAAAGCATTGAATATTTGACACCTCCTAACATGGAGATGCTTTATCCGACATGGCCAAAATTTGTTGTGGAGCTTTCTCTCTACAGTAAGAACAGACTCCGTGAAGCAGAAGTTGGTGAGACCTTCCTAGAGCTACTTCCTGTTAGCAACATGCTAACCGTTAGCCGCTAACATGGTTGTGTTCAGTATCACTGGGTGAGTATACTCTGTCAGTTTGATCCAAATCCTGTACTGGGATGTGCTTCAAATAGGGAGAAAATACGTTTTTTATATAACGTTTCCATGGTAACTCAAAATGGCGGGTGGTACAAAAAATACTTCATAGGATCAGCACACATGTTTTGTTATACATACTGTGGGGATTATAATATAAAACTCTAAGTGTCCCACACCGGGATTCGATCCCATGACCTCTTGCATGCAAAGCCTGCACTTTCCATCTGAGCTATACTGTAGCACCATATATGGGCATGTAGTATTGGGACCATAAGGGGTTTGATCCCCCATTGAAAAGCATTGGATGTTTGACACCTCATAGCTTGGAGATGCTTTATGCGACGTAGCCCAAATTTCTTGTGGAGCTTTCTCTCTAGAGTAAGAACAGACTCTGTGAAGCAGAAGTTGGTGAGACCTTCCTAGAGCTACTTCCGGTTAGCAACATGCTAACAGTTAGCCGCTAACAGAGTTGTGTTCAGTATCACCAGGTGAGTGTACTCTGTCAGTTTGGTCCAAATCCTGTACTGGGAAGTGCCTCAAAAAGGGTGCCAATACTTAATGTCACCAAAGGTCATGAGTCAGATTGGCTTCCTTTAGCAACTCAGCCTCACCACATCTGGGCCCAGAACTCAACATTTGACCAAAATGGTCAGTAGCGCCATTTCCCACAGGTGGGTGGTGCTGTATTGGCCAATTGGGTCGTGTCTGGGCATCATGCCAGGTCCTGTTGGAAGCAAAGGCCCAATAGGAAAGCATGTGAAATCCAAAATGGGACAGAAAAGTGACACATGGCTGAAAGTCACATGAAAATTTTAAAATGTTAAGAGGAAGTGACTGTGCGAATTTCAGATTCCTACATTAATCACAGCTGCTGCAGTGAGCGTTGAAAGTTGCCATTCTATCCCAATGGAGCGTCTCCCTCTGGCCCTCAGAGTTCCGTCGTCATGGAAACTCACTCACACCTCTGCTGCAGGCCAGTCTACCGAAGTGCAGACACTTTGCTCAGGCTATGTCCCATTGGGTTATAATGGAGAACTTTGCCTCGAACAACGCTCCATATCTCCTGATCCGTAAATGCTGTAAGCCGGTGCTGCCCGTAGCATGTAGCCCGGGGCTTTCTGAACCCTGTAGCCTGGGGCTGCCTGAACCCCGTAGCCCGGGGCTGCCTGAACCCCGTAGCCCGGGGCTGCCTGAACCCCGTAGCCCGGGGCTTCCTGAACCCCGTAGCCTGGAGCTTCCTGAACCCCGTAGCCCGGGGCTTCCCGAACCTTGTAGCCCGGTGCCTGCTGAACCCGGTAACCAGGCGCAACTTGAATCCTGTAGCCAGGCGCCTCTCGAGGTCACTAGTCCGGCGTCTCTTAGGGCTTTGCCTTTCAGCCGTCCGACTCCGAGGATCTTACTCCGTCGACGGCCTCCGAGGATCTTACTCCGCCGACAGCCTACGAGGGTCCTGTTCCGCCGTCGGCCTCCGAGAGTCCTGTTCCGTCGACGGCCTCCGAGGGTCCTGCTCTGTCACCGGCCTCCGAGGGTCCTGCTCCGTCGCCGGCCTCCGAGGGTCCTGCTCCGTCACCGGCTTCCTAGGGCTCTGCTCCGTCGCCGGCTTCAGAGGGTCTCGCTCCGTGGCCCGCCTCCGAGGGTCCTCGTCGGTCGTCCGCCTCCGAGGGTCTTCGTCGGACGTCCACCTCCGAGGGTCCTCTTCAGCCATCCGCCTCTGAGGGTCCTCGTCAGCTGTCGGCCTCCGAGGGCCCTGTTCTGCCGTCGGCCTCCGAGGGTCCTGTTCCGCCGCTTTCCTCCAGGACGTTCGCAGGAGAACCTGACCCACCGGGACCGTCCTCCGGGACACCCGTTGGATTACCTGATTTGCTGGGGCCGTCCGCCAGAGCACCTGTTTTGCCGGGGCCGTCCTCCGGGACGGCCGCTGGAGAACCTGACTCCCCTGGGCCGTACTCCTGGACACCCTCCGGAGAACCTGAGTCGTCGGGGAAACTGAGAAACTGTTTTAGTTTTACTAAGTTTGTTCTCAGAACTTTTCTGTTGTTCATAGTTCGCCCTGTCAGGGTTGTTTTTGGTTTAGATTTTGATTGAACATTTTTGGATTTTTTTTTCTCTCTCACCTGCTCACCCTGTCTGGGTTGTTATTGTTTTTGTTAGGACTCTCAGTTCTTCCTTTGTGTATTTACAGACACAAAGGCCACACCTGCGGCTCGTTAAGGCTGCTCTACGCGAGCTTAAAAGGAGTGCTCAGTCAGCTGGAAGACGCCATAGTGTTACCCCGTTGTGGTATGCCTAGGCCATAGCCCAATCAACTGATCTTCGTCCCTGTGAGTTTTTGAGGTTCCTGAATTTTGGCTCTAACTCTGTCTCCTGTCTTCTTCAGTTCGTCGTGTTCTGGATTTACTCACCCGTGTTGTCTCCGTGCACTGAAGACCGGTTCCTGAATCCCTGCTGATCAGATTTTGCTCTGGCATTCCCCTCAAGCCCACTTGGTGTTACAAAGCCGGACAAGAGATTCTCCTTCCTGGATTCACCCTGGTTCTTCCAGCTGCTCCTCCTGCCTGCCTCCGCTGTGGTGCTGCTAGGGCTCCCCGCCTGTGTTCCGTCTGCCAGCTCACCTGTCGCTCAGCCATCTCCCTCCATCAGAGAGTATACGGTCACAGAACTCCTTCTTCCACTCATCCTCCCCGGATAGGTCCTCCCTACCAAGCGGTAAGCAGAGCAGCATCTGGTAGATTTCCCTGGTTCGACTAGCGTTTAATCATATCCTCTTTCTTCCCGCAGTACCCTTCGCTCTGACGTCCTGACCTCGTCTGTTGCTCACATTGTGTGCATTAAATCCATGTTGAGCCTTTAATAAACATCTTAAACTGTTTCTGTTCTCCGACTGCATCTGCATGTGGGCCAAACACCTTAAAACCATGACACCATCAAGGTTAAAGTTGCTTTCTGATTGTACAGGCATGAAATTTCATAACAGTAGCACGAGCTTGCTGCAGGTCCTGTGGTGACCTTTTAGGGTTGATTAACATATCTTTTAGTAGCTCACCCTGACAATCCCATTCATTAAAAAAGCCAGGAGCACCAAACTTTTGAAACTGAGGTTTCAAAATGCTAGGAACTGTTATGAATTGTGATTAGGACCCGGTAATTAAGCCAGACAAAGAGCAGTTATAAAATATTTATTTAAATAGCGGGTGTAGCCAGATACAAATACAGATTGTGCAATGCTGTATATAAGCCATTAACCTTTCTTGAATCCAGAGAGTTGCACAGAATTCAAAAAGAGGTCGCAATTGCGACTTGCTGATGGGGATGAGGTCCAGTAAGAGTCCAGGGTCATGCACAGGTATACAGAGGCTGTCAGAGGTAACAGAGGGGAAATCCAGTAGGCTTTGTCCAGGCTTTGTCCAGGGTCTAAATCCACAGAATGATCAGAGAGGCAGAAACACAGGAGGTTTAGGCTGAGAGTCGGGTAACTTGCACAGGTAGATGTCCAGAATCCGAAGACCAACGAGAGAGTCCAACAGGGGCGAGGCAAACAGGCAGGAATCCACAAAACGATCTGAGTCAAGGTACACTAGAAGACCTACTCACACAAAGGGTTATCTGGAATCTGGCACCTGCACAGTAAAGGAGATAGGTATAAATAGAGCAACCCACAGCCGTGGCAGCACCACTAATCAGAGCAGTCACAGGTGCAGGATATCAGGAGATAATTGCCAGAGCAGCTCAGGGAGCAGAATGTGACGTAAACAGCTGACAGCAGAGACAGAATCAGAGCAATAAGCTGCGAACGTTTCAGGAACAAAGTTCTAATCATGTACAACTGATGAAATACATGTATGTGGTTCCAGCTAATTTAGGGGGAAATAAATGCTGGTGTATCCTCATTTATACCTTAGGAGAAATTAAAAGAAAAATACTAAAAAATGAAGTAGTCTTTTGTTCATTTATATTAATCCAATTTCTTAATGTTTTCAAAAATATATTAAAGTTCGATACTTCTATATATTTTAGAAAAATCTTTTTTTCATCAAATAGAAACAATATAAATATAAATGAATCCAGAACTGCAAAACGAGCTTGAGTTGATTCCCAAACTCACAACCTGTTAGGTCTGCTGTTTTTCTTGGTGTTGTTGTGAAATCAGCTGATAGGAAAATAATGTAAGATCAGACTCTAAGGATGATCTAAGGTCACAATAACTATAAGTGACTGTTTCAGTCACCCCTGGTCTCACAGCAGGGAGGGCACTGTCTGTTTGGCTGCTGCTTTAATCAGCATAGGGAAAGCTCTCCTCATGCAGGCAGAATCGAAGCTAAGTGCATCCCTGCCTCCTTCAACATCGGAACCTAAGCAGCCGACTCCCTTGAAATATGCTGCTTGTAACTTTTCTCTGCTGTTGCAGGACTGCGTGGAGCGATCTTCTGCAGTTAGGCTGAGCTAACAGAGAAGCGGATCTGAAATTGTCTGCTGCAACCTGCGCACAGCCACTCAGGAAGCCTAAGGAAACACTTCTGTCATGCAGAGTTCCCCATGCACAGTCCACAGGAGACCTGTGAAAGCTTCATCCCAGGCCTGGTTTCCCAAATGGCGGCTGTTTTCCCTGAGCCAACCTCTTTCTTGCCCCCAGTTTCACCTTGGATTATTTTACTGCAACTGGATGCCCCATCGCCACAACCAGACAAAGGAAGAAGTTTTGTCAGAGTAAGGAGGGAAAGCTTAAACTGTTTTAATTCTAATGTGCTTTTACTGTTTTGTTTTAAGGTTTGACTGAGTAAGAAACTCTGGAGCTTACAGGCTAGCTCCCGCCGGTGTTCTTGAAACAAAGCTTTGCTGATGTGCAGAGCTCTCAACTCTCACGCAATGACCGGGTGACACACAGGCTGTGTCTCATTCCGCCTACTTCTACACTTCGAACACTTAGTTTTAAGTAGGTAGTGTAGATAACACAAAAAGTCAGTGCACTGAAAGTACCCGGATGACCCCCTAAAAACGGGCACAAAGTGCAGTGTGTAACGATGGACCCTACTCGCACTAAACGGACGCCATCTTGACTACAAAGCGGAAAGGGAGGGGCTAAGGACGTCGGGAAGATGTTCCCAGTTTGAAAATAATGGCGGAAAATTCAGCCGAGACAGCCGAAACCGCGACACCGCAATCATGTAAATGTAAGTAATGGTGGTAATACGAGGCATTGTACTCGATAGGTGTTTGTAAAATACACGAACATACCTCATGTTCAGCCAATATTTGGAGGATCCTGCGTTGACGTCGGAGGCGATGTAATTTCAACATGTTGTGAATGTAAACGATTGTTGTTTTAAAAAAAAAAAAAAAAAACGCCGGCATATATTTCTTGGCGGTCTAAAAAATTCGCGGTCACGTGTGTTGCGTTCGTCACGTCATCCCGTCATTTCCGGTAAGTGTTTTAACATAAGTGTTCCTTTTGGAACACTACTAACGGTCGGAAGTGGGCACTACGGCAGTAAGTGGTCAGTGCACATCAGCAGTGCACTGACGGAAGTAGGCGGAATGAGACACAGCCACACATTTCCCTGATTTCACACACACACACACACACACACACCACACATGGCATTTCTCAAGCATAAAAATAACAATGGGCCATATGGGCTGTGGACGATCCATTCACACCTCTGTCCATTCAGAGCTCAGTCTAAACCCCGCCTTCTGCGGAGCTGTTTCGGCTTCTTTCATAGCTTGTGGCCATCAGTAATTCCTGCTGCTGTTTGGGTTAACAGAGAAGCAGGAAAAGCGATCAGAGTTATAAATAGTTTTGGACTTAACTAGTGGTGAAAGTAAGCCGGTACAGTCTGGTACTGTACGCAGGAGGCCTTCATTCAGAATCAGTCATGGCTGCATGTTGGATCAGAAAACAGATCCGCTAACCAGATGTAGTCTAAAACACCACTTAGTTTGTTTATAAGTTCCTTCTTTATTCATTCTGAATTGTTTCTGAACTATATGTGCTGTGTTTCTGTGCCTCAATGCTCTTACTGCTCATCCCCCCTCCTTTCCCTCGGATCCAGGGGCTCTTACCAGTGGCCAGCCTTCAAAATATGAACCGCTACGTTTAATGTCCTTCCACCCGTAGTAAAATGCCCCAGTTAAAGTCAACAGGAGAGTTAGTACATGAGTTTCATGCTATTTTATTTAACAACACAGAACCAGTGGTGCTGCGGTGGGCGTGCTGCATCAATTTGTGCTTGAATTCACGTGCGCATAACCACCTGTATTACCAAGTAAATACAGGGTCAGTATCGCCGAAATCGATACCGATACTTCTTGATATTTAAGCTTGATGTATGATGAAACTGCTGACCTTCTGGTGTTTTTGTGATTTTTACTTTATTATTACAATTGAATAATAATAACAACTAGAAAATTTCTGAAGAAATTTAGCAAGGCGCCTGCCTCGTGGTGCGTACCGTACCGTCAAAAATAGCAACAGGAAGTAACACCGCGAATTTCAGCTTCTTACGGTCTTCACAGCCCCCGCAGCGGCCGTCCAAAGGTGCCATGTTAAGTCAATGGACCTCCTAGGAGCCTCTGGCTAGCAGCATTGTCATGGAGACTCCCTCACAGCTGTAGCCCTCTGTCTTAATTTTCATTACCTTTATCATGTGAAGTACTGAGGTGAATGTGTGATTTCAGTGTCTTTGGAGCATTTCTGCAGCATGTAACAGAGGCAAAGAGGGGTCAAAAATGGATGTTTGACACCTCATAAAATAGACATGTTTTATCTGACATGGCCCAAATTTGTTGTAGAGCCTTCTCTCTAAAGCAAGTACAGACTCTGTGAAGCAAAAGTTTGTGCGAGCTTCCTAGAGCTACTTCCGGTTAGCAACATGCTAACCGTTAGCCGCTAACAAGGTTGTGTTCAGGATGACCAGGTAATGGTACTCTGTTAGTTTGGTCCATAACCTGTGCTGGGAAGTGCCTCAAAGAGGGAGAAAATACGTTGTTTATTACGTCGCCATGGTAACTCAAAAAGGCGGGTGGTCTTGGCCCATTAAAAAGCATTGAATATTTGACACCTCCTAACATGGAGATGCTTTATCCGACATGGCCAAAATTTGTTGTGGAGCTTTCTCTCTACAGTAAGAACAGACTCCGTGAAGCAGAAGTTGGTGAGACCTTCCTAGAGCTACTTCCTGTTAGCAACATGCTAACCGTTAGCCGCTAACATGGTTGTGTTCAGTATCACTGGGTGAGTATACTCTGTCAGTTTGATCCAAATCCTGTACTGGGATGTGCTTCAAATAGGGAGAAAATACGTTTTTTATATAACGTTTCCATGGTAACTCAAAATGGCGGGTGGTACAAAAAATACTTCATAGGATCAGCACACATGTTTTGTTATACATACTGTGGGGATTATAATATAAAACTCTAAGTGTCCCACACCGGGATTCGATCCCATGACCTCTTGCATGCAAAGCCTGCACTTTCCATCTGAGCTATACTGTAGCACCATATATGGGCATGTAGTATTGGGACCATAAGGGGTTTGATCCCCCATTGAAAAGCATTGGATGTTTGACACCTCATAGCTTGGAGATGCTTTATGCGACGTAGCCCAAATTTCTTGTGGAGCTTTCTCTCTAGAGTAAGAACAGACTCTGTGAAGCAGAAGTTGGTGAGACCTTCCTAGAGCTACTTCCGGTTAGCAACATGCTAACAGTTAGCCGCTAACAGAGTTGTGTTCAGTATCACCAGGTGAGTGTACTCTGTCAGTTTGGTCCAAATCCTGTACTGGGAAGTGCCTCAAAAAGGGTGCCAATACTTAATGTCACCAAAGGTCATGAGTCAGATTGGCTTCCTTTAGCAACTCAGCCTCACCACATCTGGGCCCAGAACTCAACATTTGACCAAAATGGTCAGTAGCGCCATTTCCCACAGGTGGGTGGTGCTGTATTGGCCAATTGGGTCGTGTCTGGGCATCATGCCAGGTCCTGTTGGAAGCAAAGGCCCAATAGGAAAGCATGTGAAATCCAAAATGGGACAGAAAAGTGACACATGGCTGAAAGTCACATGAAAATTTTAAAATGTTAAGAGGAAGTGACTGTGCGAATTTCAGATTCCTACATTAATCACAGCTGCTGCAGTGAGCGTTGAAAGTTGCCATTCTATCCCAATGGAGCGTCTCCCTCTGGCCCTCAGAGTTCCGTCGTCATGGAAACTCACTCACACCTCTGCTGCAGGCCAGTCTACCGAAGTGCAGACACTTTGCTCAGGCTATGTCCCATTGGGTTATAATGGAGAACTTTGCCTCGAACAACGCTCCATATCTCCTGATCCGTAAATGCTAGCGACGTAATTTTTTCTGCGTTTATTTCGTAACGGATAGGGGAAGAAGACATGCTATGGGTTTTTGCTGGAAAAAGTTTATTAAAGGTGTGAAAAATTATGATATAAAGGGGATTTTTATCAAATTTTAGAAATCCTTTAAAAACGGTCCCGAACAAATCGCTGTAGCTGAAAAAGTATAAGAGATATCAAAATAATTCTTTCACTATGAGTATCAGCAGGCTTTTGAGGACTATGGTGCTCATTTTCATGTTTGTAAAAAAATCGGTGTAGGCACCGCGCCGATGTGAAAAAGTGGATGATGTGGGAAAATGGAGCTCAAAAGCGTTTTCAGGAATTTGCACATTCGCTACTCCCGAACAAATTGTTCCTGCGGCAAAACCGTAACAGTGGGCGGCGGACGTGAGCGGGCGGCGGAGATGAGCGGCTGAGATCTCGCGAGAGCTGTGCGTAAGTAAAATGGAGGCGTTCATGTAATTCAAATCAAACAAGCTAAGGTAGGAACGAACCAATAACTGAAAATAATTCAAAGTTAAAGCCCAAACATTTACAACTGTCTTATTTTCTACGAGGGAACAAACTGGACGAAGAGACCGTGACGAGCCTGGAGTGCTACCTGGACGAGTGTTTTGATAGCATCGTGATGGGGAAGGCCCAGAAGCCTACGGCTGCTAGCACACCGTCACTTAAGCGCACTCGTTCTAATTCCACCAGTGCGTCTTCTTCATCCACTTTGTCTCCAGACAGGAACTTCAGCGACATCTTGGAATCCATCGACAAGAAGCTTACCAGCCTTGACGCGCGTCTCGCCTTGGTAGAGGTTCTACACAAGGAGTTTCAGTCTCTAAGGGAGTCGGTGGAGTTTAGCCAAGCCCAGCTAACAGCTATGGCCGCGGAGAACGACGCGCTGAGGGAGAAGGTTACGGAGCTGAGTTTTTATGGGTGTGGTCCGCTCCCTCTCCCAAGAACATCTCAAGTCTCCGCTAGGTGCGGAGCCCATCCCCCCACGTCCTGCCCTCCTCCACTTCGTTGGCGGGCGCCTTGGCCCCCTGGCGCGTTGGTTGGCTTCGGGTTTGGGGCGGGTTCCCGGGCGTGCGCCGGCCCACTCCCGGCGGCCTCTTCGCGGGGCCTGGCCCCCCGGGGGGCGGCCGGGGCCCTTGTCGCGGGGGCGGGGCGCCCCTGGGGCCTCTGGCCCTCAGGGCCCATGGCCGGGACCACTTCAGCGGGGCTAGCTGCCGGCGGAGCCCACGGGCTCGTCTCCGCGGCTCTTGAGGGCGTCGGCATTGCGGTGGCTGGGGGATTTCCTCGGGGTCGTCTCTGCTCCTTCCTTGGGGGGGGTGTTGCAGATATCCTGTGTCGGCCCCTCCTGGGCGACCTGCTTTAGGGGCCCCTTTGGGAGTCCGGGGTTACGGGTCCCCTGACGCCTGCCTCTGTGCTCGGGGAAGGTGGGTCTTCGGTTCTCCACAATCACTATCAAGCTATTTCTGGATAATCTTCACCTAAACTAGTGCACTTTCACATCTCCCACAGGTGCTGGGTCCCAGGTATTAAGTGTTCACTTATATACAGTAATCTTATAATTTGTTTATTTATTTATTTATGTTCTTTCACTTTCTTTTTTCAAATATCACATTACACATGTCAGCTTACATAATAATATATATGATTTAGCAATGGCATCTAGGTGTTATTCGAGTGTAGCTGTTGCTTTATGTCTGTTGGTTGTGCTGTTCTTTTTGTGTCTCTTTCCAGGTGATGGAGCAGACAAAGAAGGTTTTATCACTCTCTCCCTTTTATCTCCTCTTTCACCTCTACTCTTTTTTTTCTTTTCTTTCACTTTTTCTTCTTCCTTTACTCTCCCATTGTCATGTCCATATAATTTGAAATTCTCCTTGCAGGAATCATAATAAAGCTATTTACAAGCATAAATCAAGTGGAGCACTATGGCGGAAGCTGTTTGCTCCACTTGTAAAAGCAAAATCTGTCGAGCTCTATCTGGCATTGAGACATCAATTCCTATTGCCACATTGCTAGACAGGACACTGGAAAAAAAAAAAAAAAAAAAACGTAACAGTTATCCAAACAATTCCTTATTTATGAGTGCCAGAAGGGTCGGGACATTCATGTGTGAAAGTCTCATGCTTGTACATGAAACGGTTTAGGAGTAGCGACGATGCGAAAACATGTGATGTTTTGGATTTTCAGACGTCATTTTTCAAAACCGCTCCATAGGAAATGAATGGGGAGGATTTGGGGTTTGTGTCGGTCTGAGGTGATTTGCGAAAAATCTATAAATGCTACACCAATGAGGGTTACATTTCCTGAATCCTGACAAAAATACCTACGTTTTGATGTATAATTTGTCTACATAGAGTGAAAATTGAGCGAGTAGGCTGAAGTTGTTCGGAGTTTTGAAATCTTTGAAAACGCTAGAGTGGGCCACTCTAAGAGTCTGAGAATTCCGTCATTGACTTTCATTATAAACGATGATTTCGCTGATTTTTGGACATGAGCTTTGAGGAGTAACTGTCAAGAGATGATAAAAGATATCCCCATCCCGTTTTCACTTCTGAGTGGTTCACAGATATGTCTACAAACTGGAAGTTAAACGGTGTTCGTAGGTGAAAGCATGACGACACAGTACAGCGTTGAAAATGGCCATTTGGAGGCTTTTTTGAGGCTTTCTTTCTCCCCGACTCCATTGATTAATGTGGGTTTTTTGGGGGGTGGTTTTTCGCTAATTGTGTTGCCATGGTAACTCGAAACCCCAATAAAAGTAATAGCACACTATTCCCGACCGAGCCGCACGTTCTGGTACCTATATCGTGGGGGTGCACGCTACGTTTCGGGCCGCATTAACGTCCAAATAATAAAGAATAACTTGAAAATTTCTGAAGAAATTTAGCAAGGCGCCTGCCTCGTGCTGCGTACCATCCTAACCGTAAGAGTTAGCCTTGCGAATCAGAGGTTTGATACGAGTGTTTGAAAAAAAGAGTTGTGTGCAGGAAAGCAAAATGTGTATGTCCTCTATCCAAACTGTTGACTGTAAAGGCACATCAGAAAACAACACAGGCAAGGCACTTAAACACGCATCAGAGCGCTGTCACTGTGGAAGTTGAGACAAATATCCCAATATTTTAGTATTTAACCATTTGCCACGAGTCAACACTTAACACAGGAACCTACCTCCTTCATCAGCGCTCCTAAGAGGCTACTTGGATTAGGCACTGAGCCCAGACAGGACAGTCTGCAGCCAT
Source organism: Fundulus diaphanus (assembly GCA_037039145.1). Taxonomy (NCBI): domain Eukaryota; kingdom Metazoa; phylum Chordata; class Actinopteri; order Cyprinodontiformes; family Fundulidae; genus Fundulus; species Fundulus diaphanus. Next base: position 9,468,083 of record CM073139.1, read on the forward strand.
TTCAGCACTGGACAGTTCCGCACCAGATTCAAAGGAGTAAGGGTGACACATGACAAAAAGGTGTGTTCAACATAAGATTTAAACATGTTCACGTGACACAAACAAAATCTACACGTTCTGGAAGATGTAGCAATCACATACTTAGCAAGCAACAAACTTATGTTTACATTTTCAATGTTTACTATTTTATTCTGCTTGGGAGGCTCTCCTGTGCATTGCAGTGGAATTGTGGAGACCTGAAACCCTTTACAAGCATTGTTTAAAAGTTGGCAACATTTTTAAAAGAAGCCTTTTTCCATCAATGTGCACTTGTGAAATAATCTCCTAGTTTAATTAAATACTTGCACTGCTTTTTATGTTTGGTACGTTTGTTGTTTTTCATTTTTAACGTTGCTTTCCTTTTGCTTTTCTTACAATTTAGCATGTTTTCCATAAATAATTAATGCATTTTTTGCAATTCAGTACTGTGGATCACAGGTCAACAGCTCTGATTCTTTTGTCCTTTGTCACAATAAGGCACTTCTGACATTGAGTCTGGTTAGGAAGTGTCCTGACACAGAGTATTCCACATTTTAAGTCCATACCTGGTACATGTTTGTACGTAGGTGCTCTTGATCCACCAACTCCGTCTTAAGTCTTCTCCTTGGGAAGCTTTCCCCAAATTATTGAACAGATTGTTCTTGGCAATCCTCACAAAGCAGCAGTTCTTTCTGTTGCTGGTGCACTGTTTAACACTAAATGTTTTCCTTTTACTCAACTTTGTTTAACATGCCTGTACAGACAACAACCAGTTTCTTCAGAATTACCTTTTGTGAAATATATACCTATGAAGGGGGTCCATAACTGTCCTCTGGACATCCATACAGTCAGCACCATTCTCCATAATTATGACATTTGCAAAAGAGGCTTAAAATATATCACTGTGTGTAATGAAAACTGTACAGCTAATGTTAGTGCAGTCATGTTAAACCATGTATTAGTTACCATTGTCATGTATACAAATAAACAGACATTAGTATATTGACAATGAACACATTTATTAACTAAAAAAACAGAACTAACTTCAAACAGGCAATAATTGATAAAAGTACAAGTACAACATGCTCTCGGACAATGAGAGACCAAACAAAGTGAACTAAAATACATTTGAGGTCATGTGTAATGGGCATCGCCTGCAAGAAACAGATCAGCTGTGTCTTACAGGCGATGCCATTTACACATGTCATTGTTTTCTGTGTCCTGTATGGGGGCAGCTGTGGTATCTTCTAAAACCAAATGGCCAATTTGAAATAAACAAAATACATAAGCTTACACTTATGTATTTTAGGTGGCCTCCCTCCGCATCCGTGTGGGGGGACGGGTTCTGACTGTTGTTTGCGCTTATGCGCCAAACAGCAGTTCAGATTACCCACCCTTTTTGGAGTCCTTGGAAGGGGTACTGGAGAGTGCCCCTCCTGGGGACTCCCTCGTTTTGCTGGGGGACTTCAACGCTCACGTGGGCAATGACAGTGGGACCTGGAGGGGCGTGGTTGGGAGGAATGGCCCACCTGATCTGAACTCGAGTGGTGTTTTGTTGTTGGACTTCTGTGCTCGTCATGGATTGTCCATCACAAACACCATGTTCAAGCATAAGGGTGTCCATATGTGCTCTTGGCACCAGGACACCCTAGGTCGCAGTTCAATGATCGACTTTGTTGTCGTTTCATCTGACCTGCGGCCGCATGTCTTGGACACTCGGGTGAAGAGAGGGGCGGAGCTCTCCACCGACCACTACCTGGTGGTGAGTTGGCTCCGATGGCGGGGGAGGAAGCCGGTCCGACCGGGCAGGCCCAAACGTACTGTGAGGGTTTGCTGGGAACGTCTGGCGGAGTCCCCTGTGAGGCAGAGCTTTAACTCCCACCTCCGGGAGAACTTTAAACACGTCCTGAGGGAGGCGGGGGACATTGAGTCTGAATGGACCATGTTCCACGCCTCTATTGCTGAGGCGGCTAGTCGGAGCTGTGGCCGCAAGGTTGTCGGTGCATGTCGTGGCGGCAACCCTCGAACCCGCTGGTGGACACCAGCGGTGAGGGAAGCCGTCAAGCTGAAGAAGGAGTCCTACCGGGCTTTTTTGGCCTGTGGGACTCCGAAAGCAGCTGATGTGTACCGGCAGTCGAAGCGGCAGGCGGCTCGGCTGGTCGCCGAGGCAAAAACTCGGGCGTGGGAAGAGTTCGGAGAGGCCATGGAGAAAGACTTCCGTACGGCTTCGAAGCGATTCTGGTCCGCCATCCGGCGTCTCGGGAGGGGGAAGCAGTGCAGTACCAACACTGTTTACAGTGGGGGTGGTGTGCTGCTGACCTCGACTCGGGACGTCGTGCGTCGGTGGGCGGAATACTTCGAAGACCTCCTTAATCCCACCAACACGTCTTCCATTGAGGAAGCAGAGCCTGAGGACTCTGGGTCGGGTTCTCCCATCTCTGGTGCTGAGGTTGCCGAGGTTGTTAAAAAGCTCCTCGGTGGCAAGGCTCCGGGGGTGGATGAGATTCGCCCTGAGTACCTTAAGGCTCTGGATGTTGTGGGGCTGTGTTGGTTAACGCGGCTCTGCAACATTGCGTGGACATCGGGGGCAGTTCCCCTGGATTGGCAGACTGGGGTGGTGGTCCCCCTATTTAAAAAGGGGGATCGGAGGGTGTGTTCCAATTACAGAGGGATCACACTCTTAAGCCTCCCTGGTAAGGTCTATTCAGGGGTTCTGGAAAGGAGGGTCCGTCGGATAGTCGAATCTCGGATTCAGGAAGAGCAGTGTGGTTTTCGTCCTGGCCGTGGAACACTGGACCAGCTCTACACCCTCAGCAGGATTCTTGAGGGGGCATGGGAGTTTGCCCAACCAGTCTACATGTGCTTTGTGGATCTGGAGAAGGCATTCGACCGTGTCCCCCGGGGGATCCTGTGGGGGGTACTCCGGGAGTATGGAGTACCGGACCCTTTAATAAGGGCTGTCAGGTCTCTGTACGACCGGTGTCAGAGTCTGGTCCGCATTGCCGGCAGTAAGTCGGACTCGTTTCCGGTGAGAGTTGGACTCCGCCAAGGCTGCCCTTTGTCACCGATTCTGTTCATAACTTTTATGGACAGAATTTCTAGGCGCAGCCAAGGTGTTGAGGGGATCCGCTTTGGTGGCCTTAGGATTGCGTCTCTGCTATTCGCGGATGACGTGGTCCTATTGGCTTCATCAGGGCGTGATCTACAGCTCTCACTGGAGCGGTTCGCAGCCGAGTGCGAAGCGGCCGGGATGAAAATCAGTGCCTCCAAATCCGAGACCATGGTCTTGAACCGGAAAAGGGTAGAGTGCCTTCTCCGGGTTGGGGAGGATGTCCTGCCCCTAGTGGAGGAGTTCAAGTATCTTGGGGTCTTGTTCACGAATGAGGGGAAGATGGAGCGGGAGATCGACAGGCGGATTGGTACAGCGTCTGCTGTGAAGCGGGCGCTGTACCGATCCGTTGTGGTGAAGAGAGAGCTGAGCCAAAAGGCGAAGCTCTCGATTTACCGGTCGATCTACGTTCCTACCCTCATCTATGGTCACGAGCTTTGGGTCGTGACCGAAAGAACGAGATCCCGGATACAAGCGGCTGAAATGAGTTTTCTCCGTAGTGTGTCTGGGCTCTCCCTTAGAGATAGGGTGAGGAGCTCAGTCATCCGGGGAGGACTCAGAGTAGAGCCGCTGCTCCTCCATGTCGAGAGGAGCCAGTTGAGGTGGCTCGGGCATCTGGTCAGGATGCCTCCTGGACGCCTCCCTGGAGAGGTGTTCCGGGCACGTCCCACCGGGGGGAGACCCAGGGGAAGACCCAGGACACGCTGGAGGGACTATGTCTCCCGGCTGGCCTGGGAACGCCTTGGGATTCCTCCTGAGGAGCTGGCCCAAGTGGCTGGGGAGAGGGACGTCTGGGCCTCCCTACTGAAGCTGCTACCCCCGCGACCCGACCCCGGATAAGCGGAAGACAACGGACGGACGGACATAAGCTTACACACAGTCCACAGTTCAAGCATTTTATCTACAATTTAGGGTTCAACTATTTGAGCTAGGCCTGTTTTAGGTTCCTATGCGCACATTATTTTAAATTTACATTAGACTAGGTAGGCTAAGACTGTACAGTAACGAAGGTCAAATCCGTCTACTCTACCTCCACCCCAAGAAACCTCATACTTGGTCCTCCACTTTCCATTCCCATGGACAAACATCCATCACTCTCAAACCTTACAAATCCAAGAGTACCAGTAGGGGGCATCACAGGGCGGGCTGGGCCTCCATCAGAAAAACGCCACCTCGTAAGAAATGGTAAAAAACCGATGCAGCCCAGTCAAGGGTAATCCCGCTCTGGGCCAATCTGAGCGAGAAGATACCCCGTATTGAATCTAAAAATTAGCCTTACTGAGTAATTTATGGATCTGTGATACTCATCAGATCCTGGCTATCTATATAACAAAGCAAAAAGATTGCAAGAACTGTAAATCTTGGTGTGTGTGTTCTCTAGTGTGTTCCTCCCAAACTTCTTCTTTTCTTGTTCCTCTGCTTGGACAAAACGATTTAGTTGGATGTAATGAGTGTTCAGTCCTCTGTGAAGGTGGTTGGCAGACACCAGGCCTTGTTTACTGTTGAGGAACAAAAACAAGGATGTAAGTAGTGTTCTTATCAAGACTCTCAATCTTGTGTCTTTTACCTTCTTCAATCACTTTCATATCCAGATATTCCTGCTCAAAATTATCGTGTTCTTAGCTTAACCTCCTGCACTGTAATCATTAGATCTTGCATAGCTCCTATATTAAAAGGAGAAATCTTTAAAGTTTGTCTTTATCAGCAGCGGTTTTTCTCTGTAGTTGTTAACGAAATTTCTCCCATGTGTGTCTTATCTTACAATGTCTGACAGTTGAAAGTTCTCTGCAACATAGATTTATCATCTTATTACTTCATGGCCACTGTGTCAATGTTCATCACAGTTCATTTAACACACTAAGTCACAACAAGTAATTGTATTAAACCTTTCAGAGACTTCTTGCAGAACCGGCCTTAAAATACTTCACCTTTTTCTAAAAACCCAAACATAAAAACCCTTTAGTTTGTAAAAGAAAGCTTTACTATATAAAAAGGATGGACAAGGAAAAAGGTGATAAAAGGCATCAACATCCATCGTGGGGAGCACTGTCCTTGGCAGGCGATCTCTGTCAGAGCTAAATCCACGTTAAAAAAATAAAAATTCAAATGGCAACTTTTAATTTTGTGCAAAGTATGAAGTACAGCTGTTTATAAATTCTGTGTGTGTGGGATGGAGAGGTCCAGCAGGTCTCCCTTTAACACAAAGCAATGCTTAGAATGGTTTCATCCATATATTGACACACAATGTTTAGCTGAGAAACTAATTTAAACATAACTCTTGGTCAACCATCCTCCATGTGGAGCGTGGGGACCCATCACCACCATGGACCTTGTGCAATGTCTGTAATTCAATCCATCCATCCATCCATCCATTTTCTAAAACACTTAATCCCTCATGGGGTCGCGGGGGTTGCTGGTGCCTATCTCCAGAGTCACTGGGGGAGAGGTGGGGTAAACCCTGGACAGGTCGCCAGAGGGCTACTAAAGTGTATAATTCAATACAGTTTATCTATATAGCACCAATTCACAACAAATGACACGATGAGAGAGAGGAAAGCCACGAAGACAGGCCAGCGAGGCATAACTCCATTAATATTTTTCTAAATCAGGCCTGTGCATTCAGTATCATTTAATGTTAGAGAAAACAATTTGAGACCATTTCTGTAATCATATATGAGGCTTAAAACAGCTTCGCACCTGCTCCTGTGGTCTTTGCTTGGAGGGATTGGGTACTGAACAGCGTCTCGCACTGGCCTTCTAATGAAAGTCAAAATTGAAATGAAATGTTTGTTAAACCATCTGTGGGACATGAAATTGAAATGATCATCCAAAAAATATACATAAATATAATGAATACCTTCTTCCCCCTTGGAGAAGATGTAGGTAGCGGAGTGACACAGCCAGAGGCAGGAACGATCAGGTCCATTTCCTTCAGCAACTTTGGGCTGAACCACACAGGATTCAATGGGATGGCCAATCTGAAATAACAATATACAAAAGCTTACTTAAGGCCTTTTATGTCCTCGGTGACATTTGTGATTTCAACGGAATACAAATATACCTTCTTGTCTACAGCGTGGGTTGGCAAACCCAACTGAAGACTACGGCCAGTCACAGGGCAATCTGGTCACTCCTTCAGTCCACGGCAATACTCAGTCCAGTGCAAATTCTAACAGAAACCATGATATACAAGAAAGCTTTGAGATTTTAACATAAGCATCCTACAGATTTTAGCTACATACATTTTAAGTATATACCTACACAAAAGCTTTAAATGTTGAGACAGAACTCCTCCTGATAGACCTCAGCACCCAACATGACCTAAAAACACAATCATGAGACTGTTGAAATGGCAGAATGATAGAGTGATGGAAAAATTGTAACATAATATTTGTTAGGTTTTGCCATGTGTAATTTGGATACCTTGCTGCAAATGGTGGGTTGTCTACCAGGTTAATCTTCACGTTCTCCAAGCACCAACCCATGCGCACCTTGCGCAACCTGCAAAACATACTAAAACTTTGGGGGAAAACAGACAGGGACAAGAGGCTGAAGCATGCACAAGGGGGAAAACAGAGATAGGGAGAAGAGCATGCACAAGGCAGAAAGCAGAGATAGGGAGAAGAAGCTGAAGCATGCACAGGGCGGAAAGTAGAGAAAGCAGATAGGAGAAAAGTCTGCAGCAGAGATAGGAGAAAAGTCTGCAGCAGAGATGAGGAAAAAAGTCTGCAGCAGAGATAGGAGAAAAGTCTGCAGCAGAGATGAGGAAAAAAGTCTGCAGCAGAGATAGGAGAAAAGTCTGCAGCAGAAATGAGGAGAAAAGTCTGCAGCAGAGATGAGGAGAAAAGTCTGCAGCAGAGATAGGAGAAAAGTCTGCAGCAGAGATGAGGAGAAAAGTCTGCAGCAGAGATAGGAGAAATGTCTGCAGCAGAGATAGGAGAAGATTCTGCAGCAGACATAGGATGAGAAGACTGCAGATGAGAAATAATTACACATTCCCAGATATAAAACGGAGTGGAAAATGGCCATTCTGGAACACGGTGCTCTGCATAGCTCTGTACAAGTATTGGCTCATGAACAACAACAATAACAACAACAACCACCAAAGGAAAGTCTAATGGGAGCACTGCTAAGAAAGAGAAACAAATTGTGCCATAAAACATATTGAGAGCAGTCATTCCTCAGCAGAAAGTTGCACAAGTGCAGGCTCATGGTTAGACTCAAACTATTAAGAGGGCCTTAACAGTAAACTGTGCTATGTGATTGGGGACTATTAAATCAAGAACAAAGCAACACAGTCCTGCCCAATCACATTTTCCACGTCACAAAGTCAAGGAGAGGCAGCAGCTGAGAAAGAAGACAAAATACAGTATACCGGGTTGTGGTAACTGTAATACGTCTGCAACACACCTGACTGGACACAATATTCTGGGCGAGATATGTAAATGTGATCAATCAGGGTGCGCTTTTCCGTTGTTGGATCCGAGATAAGCTGAGTGAACCCTTTGCTTTCAAACAAGTCCTTGATTGCTTTTCTTCCCGGAGAGAGAAGATCCTCATTGAAGTCTCCCAATACAACAACCGGCTGAATATCAAAAGAATTAAGACCATCCAAGAAGCTCTGAATGTTTTTCAAGAAGCTGGCAAGATCATAACTGGGTGGCCTGTAAACCGTGGCAACAAGGACTGATATCGGAGCGTCCAATCTAATCACATTGTACTCAAGATCTGTAACATTGTGAAAGTATCTCCGTTCCTCAGGTTGGAGAATGCTCCTGCAGTAAGTTGCTACTCCCCCCCCTTCCTTGGTAGCAATGTCAGCTCTGCTAGAGTAGGAGACATGTCTGTTGCGCGCAAACAAACAATAACCCTCCATATGCAAAGAAGCTGGACAAGAAGATCCAAACAAATGACTTTCCGTAAGACAGAGAATATCGGCCAATCCCAGTTCATGATGGTGCTTCATGTCCTCATAGTGACACACAAGACCTTCGACATTGTGGTGGACGATTTTCAACGTAGTGTGCTGAGGACTTGATGGGAAATGCAGCAGGGGGCTGGTGTTCAAGAACGATGCTCGCCTCATCGTATCCATAGCTGCTGTGATACTTTCATCAGCGTAGATCTTCTTCTCATCAAAGTCGATGATTTTAAGCCCTTCCAAAGAAGTGGTACGGCTTAATGCCACATATGCCATGCCAGGTTCAAAGATACGTTTTAAAGAAACAACTGCCGACTGCATGGTCATCCCCTGTACTTTGTGTGCCGTACACCCAAAGGCCAATTTAAGTGGAAACTGCCGTCGCACCACTCCTTTTATGCTGCTTTGCTCCTCGAATCTCTCAACGTATACCAAGTCGTCCGGTTTACCACGCATCCTTTTGGTCCGTCCAGCCGTGGAATTGTCCAGTCTCAGTCCGATCAGTTTCACAGTTAGCGTTCCGTCTATGGTGTCCGTAACGATGTCGGCTATCGTTCCAAAGGTTCCATTCACCAGGCCATCCTCTACATCCAGGTTCCTCGTTATCATAACTCTAATACCCAATCCAGCTTGTATGTGGTCGCGCAAATCTCGACTTTTGCCCCTAACACAACTGCCCAAACTAACCATGTTTCCTGTTTTGGTTTCTCTCCTGTAGTCCTCTGCGTGAAAATCCACAATCGCTGTACCTAAAGAGGCAACCACTGCAGCGTTGTGTGCATCCACCTGTTTGTTGGTTGCAAATATGTGCAACACATCCAAGGGACAATCCTTGGGATCTGCAACACAACGCGTCAGCAAAGCTCTGTCCTCTTCACTGAGATCATCAGCTTTCCTTTTGACGCGAAGCCGGTTAAGCAGCTCAGCAAAGACTTTGTCATCCTTCTGCCGCATAATTTCGGTTAGACTTACTAGGCAGAAATTCTCATTCCAGAGATCAAGTACACCATCCTCCATGACACAAAGAGGTCTTGAAGCTCCCAAGGGGGGCAGTTGGTGAAAGTCTCCCACCGCAAGAACACAGACCCCACCAAACGGCCTTGTGTTCCCTTTGATCTGCTGAAATCTCCAGTGAACGTATGCCAATAGTTCTTTAGAAACCATGGAGATTTCATCAATAATCAAGATTTCCACATTGGAAAGAACTGCTCTGACCTCATCCAGGGCATTTCCAAGTCCCTTATAAGGTGGCTTCAAGCTTTTGGGGAGCTTCAAGATGGAATGCAAAGTCTTGCCTGAAATGTTGTATGCCGCAGTCCCAGTGAAAGCAGTGAGGAGCACAGTGGGCTGAGACATGTCACCGACATCCTGCAATCTAGGAAGCTGACGCAAAAGCTTAGTTGCCTCCTGGTAAACGCATTTGATGACATGCGATTTACCAGACCCGGCTCCTCCCGTCAAGAAGTAAAAGAAGGGTTTTGGGTTCTGACCGCTGACACGCTGCAGGCACCAATGACGAACGGCATAGAATATGGATGACTGAGTCTGGTTTAAACTGCGGAACATTTGTTGCACAAAGTCAGGGCTGAGTTTAGGTACTTCAATAGCCGGCAGGGTTACATCCATTTGGTATTCGGGAACTGAGTCCTGCTCTTCATCTTGTTCCACCACTGGTCGCTGCGCAACACATTCCAAACGCTCGACTTCAACCTCAGGCGCAAAAGTGTTCCAAGCATTCCGAACTGGTCCTTGCTTCTTCATTTTCTCCATGATCTTGTCGATTTTTTCCCCTTGTCCTTCATACCTCTTCCGATTAAAGTCTACCCATTGTTTGACACTCCACCTACGGTGACGTCCATTGTTGTAAAAGGCTTCGTAAGATGGGTGTTCCTGACTTTTGAGTTCCTCGTCGCTCCTGTGTGGGAAGTACAACTTTAGGAGCCGCCTGTAAAATTTTTCCGGCTGTTTCTTTTCAGAGAAATGAGTGAATCTAATGACGGCTGGCTTCCCCACTGTTCTCTTCTGGATGTAGCCGGCTTCGTTTAAGAGAGGGATTGCATTGGGTCCTTCAATTTGCCTACCATACAGGACCCTGTATTCAGATACAAATACAGCCAAACACATGTCTTCAAATTCCACATTTTGAGGTCTGTTGACATATTTGTCTGGCAATCCTTTCATCCAGATATCCTCCTCATCTGGGCCCATGTTCATGAGTCTGCTCATTGGAAGACTCATTTTCACAGCGTCTTCACCCGTTTGAATGAAAATGACACTACGTGACAACTTCTTAAGAGGTAGACTGCAGGTGCGGGCTACAGACTCCTGAGCACTGAGCTCTCGTTGTTTTGAATAAGCCTGCATGATCTTCTTCATCTCATCCTGCTGGTTGACATTTGACTTCTTCAGATCCTCAACGACAGACTTGAGGAACTGTGCCATTTCTTGCTCTGGCTTGGCTATGTAGGACATCATGTACTCGATGCAGCTGTACTCATCAAGCACATACTGAATGTCCATGTTGGCATTCCACGCACGGAGGAGATCTGGATTGTACCCGTTTACCCAAGCGTCCCTGGGGCTTCGCTTCATCATTACCACCATCCCAGAAGTGAGAGCGTCAACATAGTACCTGTATTCCTGTCTGGTCATGTTACAAGCCTGGAGTAGCTCCGACAAATCCTTGAAAGATGATTTTTCGTCCATAAGTAAATCCCTTACAGGCTTCAGCTTCTTCTTAGCCTCCGTTTGTAGTGTAGAGATGATTCTGGATCTGGATTTTTTGGACTTCTTCCTGCGAACTTTCTTTTCCTTCACTTGCTCTGCTTTTTTCTCGTCATCTTCCAAATCCAAATCGAACTGAGGGACTGTGATCGTGGTTCTTTCCATGGGTAGTTTGGGGAATCCAAATCGGCATTGGACGTTTCCTTTCTTGCACGATTTCGAATGCTTTCTGCTATGCATCTGAACCTCCTTGACAATTTTATGGAGCTCGGGGTCTGCGGTTTCATCGGGCAGTTGACAGCATATGTAGCGGTCGATGAAATTTATGACTCCATCGCAACATGCCGGGTCTTCCATCTCGGGTGCATCCTTAATCCAAATCACCGCATGTATATGAGGGGAACCCCTTGCCTGAAACTCCACACGATAAAAGTAGTCCTCAACAGGTCCAAGAGGCTGTGCCGGGGAAAGAATGAGGTCTGTGAAAAGCGCGTCCACTCTCTTCTCAAACATGCGCATGACAGTGACCGGATTGCTTCTAAGAATATCGCACTTTGCATTCCAGTCAAGATCTGAAAACTCTACCTGTTCTCCATGCTGAGCTTTGATAGCCTCAATGAACTCTGGCCATCTCATTTCAGCCGCGGAGAAGGTCACAAAGAAGGTAGGTTTTCCAAGCTGCCGAACCATGGCGTGCAAATCACGGAGGCCTTTTTCCCAATAAGCCGGAGTGCCTCGTAACGGTTGCATGAAACGAGTGGCCTCTTTATTCTGGATCAGCGTTTCCACCTCTTCTTTATCCTGGAGCATTTTACTGGAAATGTTCCGTCCATCTTTGGTCGTCGGTTTCCCTTTCCGTGTTTGGATAGACATGCTGTTGGCCATGTGGGTCTCAGTGACAAACTGAGCAAAGAAAAGTTAGCTCTGGTCTGCCGCAAACCTAGTGTCTACCGAGAAAAGACGTACATTGAAATACATACTCGGAGACAGCTTGACACGCCTGGCTTCATCCAAGGTGTTTCTTCCAGTGGGGAATTGGAACGGGTAAGCCATGGATTCAAGCCTGGGAACACTGAAGAAGGAAACAGGTTGGTTTCCTTGGGCAGGAGCGATGCTGAAAATACCATCTCCATAAGAGAGGACCTCCTGTGCCAGGTCAGGGGGCTGCATGCACGTGTCCAAGACTAAACCAGGCCGAAGCGCCTGATGCTCTTCCCCTATGTGCTCAGGTTGTTGTTCAGTTGCCGCATCTGAATCATTGTCAGATTCAGGGATAGACTGCTCGGTTGGCTCATCCTCTTGAAAATCAAAGGCAGCACTTTCGTTTACAGTAACATCCCTGTAATCGGGATGGGTCCGTTTAAGTGTGGCCAGACCAGCCAGCACATTCTTCATGTTGACCGTGTAAAAGTACTGATGTCCTTTGAATTTTATTTTTCTCTTCAGCTTGACCTGTAAGAGCTGGGCTTCTGTGTTGGGCCGTGGGAGACTGTTGACAGTTGTTTCCATCTCAGAAGGAACACATACAACTGCTCCATGTACTGCTTTTTGCTGTCCTTTTGGCAAAGAAACGATCTTTGCAAATGGGATAATTTTGGCAATTAGCTGCCTTTCCAGTACATTCAGCTCAGCAAGCTCCGGGGGAATAGGTGACAGATGCAAGCCATTTGCAGCAGCGATTGGTGGCATCCCTCCTCTAAATAGGTGGTTGTCACATGTGAAGCAGATCCATTCCTGCATCCTCTCCTCAGGTACAGAACATGGGGCAGAGCATGCTGATCCACAGACGTGTACATAAGTACCCGTTAAGCACTCAGCCACCACTTTCATGTTCTTTTTATACTTCAGTCTGTTACAATGTTTCACTTGACCTGGGAAGAGAGCTCTGTGGCACACCGTGCAGACATATGTGGGTCCATGGCGAATTTTGTCCTGGAATTTCTTTATTGCTGCATTCATTTCTGGGCTGATCTGAGGCTTTGGAGCTTCCTGGTGGTGGCCAAAGTTCCTCCTGTATTTCCTACGAATTTGCAGAGCACACCGCATTGTCCAATCTTTGGAAAGCGCTTCCTTTGACAGCCTTAGTTTCTTGTTGATGGCACATTTTTTAATATGTTGAACCCGGAACGATAAGTTGGTATGATACTTTTCCCTCATATATTTACTCATGAGTGTTTTCTGTGTGGCTCTAAAGTTGGGATCTGTGTATCTTACCTTGACATTTATTTTCTTTTTGGTTCGGTAGGTGGGATTGTTGCGGTAATGTTCCGTCACATATTTCTTCTGTCGGCTTCGGTAGGCGGGATTGTTGCTATATTGATCCGTCACATATTTCTTCTGTCGGCTTCGGTAGGCGGGATTGTTGCTGTAACGTGTCCTGATATATTGTCTTTTTTGGCTTTGGTAGGAAGGATCCTTGTTGTATTTTGCTCTTAGATGCCGCTCCATGTACGTGTTCCGTCTTTTTCTGAAGGTGCGATCAGTTCTGTATCTTTCCTTCACGTAATTAATTTGTCTCCAACGAAAAGCAGGTTCATTCTTGTATCTGCTGGTGATGTTGTCCTTCCTCTGTTGTTTTTTAAGGAGATCTATTTTTTTAAGGCTTGGGATTTACTTAACTTGAATGTTGGACAGGATTCATACCTTTGTTTTTCGGATGTGCCTTGTTTTATCTTTCTGAGTACATTGTGTCCTAACTGTGCTTGGATCCTTTGTTTTGCCTTTTGCCTCCTGGTTTTGGGCATTTTGGATACATCTGGGACTGTTGGGAAGGTTTCCTCTACAATGTTGCCTAGATCACAAAGCTAAGGTGGCATTTCCTCTTGGTCAGAAGTGCACTCTGGTTTTTGCACCTCTGGTCTTGCTTCTGTGGGTCCTGGTGAAATATTCCCAGAGTCCAAGGAGGGAAGAGGGGCATCATAGAACAGATTACTAGATCAATGTGTGCTTCTGTGCTTTTTTGTCTCTCTTGTTGTGTCTCTGCTCTGTCTTCTGTAACCCCAGTCGGTCGAGGCAGATGACCGTTCATACTGAGCCCGGTTCTGCCGGAGGTTTTTTTTCCCGTTAATGGGTGGTTTTTCTTCCCACTGTCGCTTCATGCTTGCTCAGTATGAGGGATTGCAGCAAAACCATGTACAATGCAGACGACTCTCCCTGTGGCTCTACGGTTCCCCAGGAGTGAATGCTGCTTGTCAAGACTTTGATGCAATCAACTGGTTTCCTTATATAGGACATTTTGACCAATCTGTATAATCTGACCCAATCTGTATAATATGATTGAACTTGATTTTGTAAAGTGCCTTGAGATGACATGTTTCATGATTTGGCGCTATATAAATAAAATTGAATTGAATTGAATTGAATTGAATTGAATCATCAGAATCATTGACAAATCCGACTGGGACAAACTCATAAGTAGCACGGGGGCCACGGTTTTGAAAGTTTGTAAAAATGCTGAACCATGAGTGTTAAGTTGCTAAAAGTCTTCATTATTGCAGTTCCGTTCGGGTGAGGGAGGCCTGCTGAATTCCGTGAGTGAGAATCGAAAACTCCAAACCTACCGTCTCCGTCACGGAAAACCGCAATGAACTCTGGATTGACCAGAAGAAAAGCATGGGTGACATTTTCACACAGGCACTCCAGTTGTGATGCAAGATCCAAACCCAACCGTCGTGATGTTGGAGGGCTGTCATTACGACGGAAGACATAACCAACTCTAATACCTGTTGTGTGTACAGTGTAGATGTTCCTGTCCGTCAATACTTGCTTGGCCATCTCTTCCACTGTCAAGTGATTGTCAGTAAATGTACCATCCAACATGAGAGACTATAGTATATAATGTCCTGTCACTTTTTAATCCGATTTTGATGGATTAAAAGTGGGCGGGGCTTATTTTTTAATTGACCTTTAGGTGACCCCACTCACATGATCGTCACGTGGCCCTGCTCGTGACCCTCATGTGACATCCCCCCCCACGTGACCCGCACTTTAATCATTATTACATTAATTAATTATTCTTTTTTTAATTGTATTATTTTTATTTTTAATTAATAATTTTTCTCATTAATAATATTATTACTACTATCATTGATATTATTGTAATTATTTAATTCTGTTATGCATACCCAACCCTTTTTAGTAGTATTATTGTAATCATTTAAAGTTATTTATAATTATTTAACTCTGGTATACATACCCAACCTTTTTTAGTAGTATTATTGTAATCATTTAAAGTTATTTATAATTATTTAACTCCGGTATACATACCCAATCTTTTTATTAGTATTATTATGATTATTTAAAGTTATTTTGAATGATTTAATTCCGTTAGGCACATCCAATCTTTAAGGTGGGGGGAAATCAGTCTTTGTTTCAGCCGTAAAAGCAGTCAGACTCTGAATACTTAAAGTTTCAAAATAAAGATTAAAAATTAAACTATATAAATCGTTTAGACGCATAAGCTTCCCCATCCGGAATCTGTAAATAAAAAGCTCAGGGTTACGCACATCCAATTTTTAAGGTGGGGGGAAATCAGTCTTTGTTTCAGCCGTAAAATCAGTCAGACTCTGAATACTTAAAGTTTCAAAATAAAGATTAAAAATAAAGCTATATAAATCGTTTAGATGCATAAGCTTCCCCATCCGGAATCTGTAAATAAAAAGCTCAGGGTTCTCGCTCAGCCAGAATCCTGCGATGCAACCCCTCAGCTCTCCCTATAAACAGTGAGCGTTTAACCTCAGTGACTGACCGCTTACCAGCTGCAGCTTAGAACATAATAAGTCCATACACTCTACAGGTCACTGACAGTTTGAGGGTCATAAGTTCACTCGTTCAGTAAGCAGTTAAAATAATACTCAACCTGTTCGAAGCGTCGCGCGGGAGGATACACAAGGGGGGAGATCTCGCTTTCTCTCAATCATCTGACCCCTCAACACAAAAACTGTGTCTTTCTCTACAACCCTCGCGCTGTTATGCTTATTATTTATAAATAGCGGACACCCTGTCACAAAAAAAAAATCGACAGGACGTTGTATTTCACGCCTTTACGTATCCTAAAATCCCCATCACGCGGACAAACACAATGCCTGTATTATCAATAATGTATATATAAGGCCCTCTTCCCCTCCCACCTAACTGAATGCATGCACTGTGACTCCTCCGAAACATGTCACAACTTCCTTCTTCGCGGCGAGCTACAACCGCTCAGAACGTCAATGACCGGTCTACACGCCCTCCACCTGTGATATACCGTAAGTTACCCTTTCCTGTTTATATATTGTATCTATGCATGTTTTTTTAGTTTTTCTATTTTCCACGGACTC
The DNA here is from genome assembly GCA_037039145.1 of Fundulus diaphanus. NCBI lineage: Eukaryota > Metazoa > Chordata > Actinopteri > Cyprinodontiformes > Fundulidae > Fundulus > Fundulus diaphanus. Next base: position 9,484,176 of record CM073139.1, read on the forward strand.
CTCTAGGTAATGTGTGTAACTCCCTCCTGGGAAACCCTCACTGATGCTGTAGGAAATCCCCGACCACGTCAGCTTACAGCACTTGCTTACCTCTCTCTCTCTCCCTCTTTTTTTTTTTATCTCTAATTATTCCTCAGACCCCACTGCGAGTGATCTTGACGCTATCTTTGAACAAAATCCTGACTTTGGTAATCCAGCCTCATATTCACTTTAACGATATCCTTGTAAAACACTAATTGAAAGTTCTAACCATCTTCATCTTATTTTTATAGATTTCAAGGGGAACGGTTACATTGATGCTCAATGCGGGAGAGCTTCTCATGCTCTACAAACCCCCAAACGCAGTCAGCCCATGAGTAAATTGTCTCGTAAGTCGGGGCAAAAGGACTCTTTTCCCCAGCACCGCTGCTCAGACCAAATCCAGTCCTCAGTGTGAGACGCATGCAGAACGCGGCGGTCGCGACGTAATTTTCATCGATTCACAATCCTCAGTCTTTGGCTCGCTCGCAGCAAAGCAAGAGGGTGACAATTCACAAGCAGCTTCCCTTGAGCAGCCATCAGAGGGTGAGTTTGCATTTAAAGCGCTCGGGTTTTTGTAAGAGTTGTATTAGCCTTGTTTTAAAAGCCTCTCTCTGCTTACAGAAGCGGGCCCGCTCGCTCTTGGACGAGAGAAGGTGAAGGTAGAGCCCTTAAACGCACCTCAAACTGGTCAAGAAAACCCTGGAACCTCCTCAGATAGTGAGTAATACAGCTTTTTTATTAATTAATTTAATAATTAAATCATTATTTCTTTATTTACAGTCTTAAAGTGTAAACTAGTTTTCAGCACGGTTCAAAAATATCTATGCCTCCCTCCCGCTGTATGTGTGTGTGTGTGTGTGTGTGTGTGTATGTGTGCGTGTTCCACCGTCTTAGTGGGGACCATCACAGGTTTTTAACCTTTCCAGTGAGGATATTTTACAAAGTAGGGATATGTTAACCATTCCTTATGCGTGTGTGTGTGTGTGTGTGTGTGTGTGTGTGTGTATGTGTGCGTGTTCCACCGTCTTAGTGGGGACCATCACAGGTTTTTAACCTTTCCAGTGAGGATATTTTACAAAGTAGGGATATGTTAACCATTCCTTATGCGTGTGTGTGTGTGTGTGTGTGTGTATGTGTGCGTGTTCCACCGTCTTAGTGGGGACCATCACAGGTTTTTAACCTTTCCAGTGAGGATATTTTACAAAGTAGGGATATGTTAACCATTCCTTATGCGTGTGTGTGTGTGTGTGTGTGTGTGTGTGTGTGTGTGTTCGAATCACACCTCTGCTCCTCGGTCTCTCTTCAGTTTTCACCTCTATGCTGTTTTTACTCATTTATTTAATTGTATTTACTTATTTAAATATATATATATATATATTATTATTTTTTATTTATTGTTTATTTTTATTTTTTTATTTTGCAGCCCCAACCGCCAGACGGGGAACACCCACTTTAAAACGTAAGAGGCAACTATCCATTTTGGTGAAGCTACAATCTACCACCCTGAGGTATCAAGAAGCCATCAACAAAAACTTATCCAGAACAATTAAAGCCCGGAAGATTATGACAGGTAAATCTGAATCTCAAAGCTTTCAAAGAACTATGTTTCCTTTAATAAAATGAATTTTTAAAAAAACAGCCTCCTTCTTTTCTTTATTATATCATAATAAATCAATGACTGTTTTCTTTTATTATCATTATTACTTATTATTATTAATATAATTATCATTATTATATTTATTATTTTTCTACAATTTGGTTTCTCGTATAATAAATCAATGTATTCTCTCCTAATTATAATTATTTTGTCAAATTATAGAAGTGGTGGAGAGTATTCAGAAAATTCCACTTTCCGGTCGCAAAGGAGGGTTCCACATCCGGAAAAGCTCTGAACTTCTGAGAACCTGCAAGTGTCTGCTGGACGAAACCGCCAAGACCTCAACGCTACAGTAGAGTTAACCTTTTAAATCGTGACCTCTGTAAACATGGGTAGTCAGCAAATGAGAAATGCATTGTATGAAATTGTTGAAGCGGTGAATGAACTCCGTAATCTCCCTGTACACCCTGCAACCGAATTTCTCAATCTAACCCCAAATTCCCCCGTCAGAACTCAGGGTCCAGATTTGGATCTTCAAGGCTTACTGTCTGTAGAACGAGCCCTCGAACGATTAAACGATTCTGTCTCTCAACCATACTCGCCTGAAAATAATTCCTTAGAGTTTCAACAGCAAGTTACAAATGCTTTACACGAAATCACACAAATGGTTAATGAGCTTCCTGTTCACCACGTGCCTGGTTCTTTCAATGTAGCTCCACATTCACTGTCCAGGTTAGAACAAGCGATCCATCAATTAAACGTTTCTCTCTCTCAAACATTTAGCCCAAACTCTACAAACGCTCGGTATGAGCAAGATGGGGGTAGTCTTGTAGAAAACGTTGAACATAATCTCTCAGGTTCTTTGAATCCTGCTTCGCAAAATCCCTCACCCAACCAGCCTCATCAGCCAAGCCTCATCGCACCCAACCTCCCCACACTCGATCGAGCAAATCAACCATGCACTAGTCATGGAGAGCGAGTTGTAAACAGCTCTGAACATACCCAACAAACTCAGAGAGAGCGAGAAGGTTTCAACGTTACAGAAATAAGACGTCCTTTCAACGTCATTGCCTCGCGAGCCGGCGACGCTCCCAACCCCGCTGAATTTTACACACAAGTGTATCATATTCTCACAGAGCTCGCAGAGTCAGCTGCTCGCCTTGCCTCTCGTAGCGATATTATCCAACTAGAATTGAGCGGAGAAGGATTTTCTCATCACGCCATCGTTCAGGTAAATGATGAACGTGATTCAATTCTGCCTGCATTTCTGGAATTTTTAGAGGAGCTAACGCAGTCAAACGCGGAATTGCCGGATCCAAACAACTTAGAAATGATTGTTCAGGTTGTAAGAAACCCTCATGGAGGTGTCAAACGTAAAGCCGAAAAAACATTGGACTGTGAACTGATTCGTAAAAAACGTCAACATTTGTATATCGTCGCCAATCCTTCTGATCAGCTCTGTTTTTCAATCAGTCTTGCCCATCTATGTAACCCTGCTTTTACAGACGCCCAAGCCGTGCAGCAAGCTGTACTTTGGCAACGCACAGCGGGCCTCACAGAGCAAACCCCCGTCACTTTCAGCGATGTGCAGAAATTTGAAAAGATTGTCAACAGGAAAATTGTGGTTTTCTATAAAGACGGCAAGAATGCAATGCTTCGTAAATTCCAGACTGACTTTTCCGATCGTTCAAATCCGCTTTTTCTGCTTCTGTTCAAAAACCATTATTACGGCATTAAAAACCTGCGAGGGTTCACCGGTTCTAACTACGTTTGCAACTACTGCTTTACCGGTTTCCAAAACATCAACAGGCATAACTGCGAGGGTCATTGTTCAGTTTGTCTCGATCCAAAATGTACTCTGCAGCGGTACAACTCTGTACAATGCGCAGATTGTAACCGAATCTGTCGTAATTCATTCTGCCTTGATAGGCACAAACAGCCCAGATTGAGACCTTACCTCGGAAAGCATGTGAGTAACTGCGAAACGACTAAATACTGTCCTCTGTGTAAAAGGCTATATGATGTAGCAGCAGGTGGGGGTAGCAAGCCTCACGAGTGTTCAATAAAATGCACGGTCTGTCGTCAGAAAGTCCCTAGCGGTGTTGATGTAACGTTAAACGAGCACCAGTGTTACATTCAACCCACACTGACAGACCGTGAACTCGGAAATAAACTGGTTTTTTACGATTTTGAAACTTTTACAGATCAAACTGGGAGACACATCCCATTCCTTGTCTACACAAAAACTTTGGCAGGGAATGTTTGGTACTCTTACGGGGTGAACTGCGTCAGGGATTTTCTGCTTCATTTCAGAAATCCTCGTTACAGAGGTTTCACTTTCCTAGCTCACAACAGTCGTGGGTTTGACTCTTACTTGGTTCTGAGTGTGATGGTTGAATTGGGTATAAAACTACATTTAATAACGCAAGGAAGTAAAGTTCTCTGTTTTACCGAGCGGGACTACAGCCTGAAATTCATCGACAGTCTTTCATTCCTTACGATGAAACTCAGCCAAATGCCGAAAGCATTGGGATTTAACGATCACTGTAAAGGGTTTTTCCCTCACTTGTTCTCATCTGAGAAGACTTTAAACTACGTGGGTCCGCTTCCTCCCCCCACCTTCTATGGGGTAGATCGCATGAACCCTGCCGAACAGGATCGGTTTTACACTTGGTACAACGAAGCTTGTAAACACCCCTTTGACTTTCAAAAAGAAGCTCTTTATTATTGTCAAAATGATGTGGAGATTCTTTTCAAGGCTTGTGTGAAATTCAGAGAAGAGTTCTTTAAAGAGACAACCGTGGATCCTTTAAAGTCAATCACCATTGCCTCAGCCTGTATGAATGTCTTTACATCCAATTTCCTCCCTCCTAACACGCTCGCGATCCCCTCCCCGGTGGATTACCGACGACAATGTAAAACAGTTTCGGACGCGTCTATTCAGTGGCTAGAATGGGTAGCTCAGAAACGAGGCATTTTCATTCAGCATGCGCTCAATAAAGGTGAAAAGAAGATCGGCCCTTATCACATCGATGGATACGCGGAGGTTCGAGGAATGAAAATCGCGTTTGAGTTCAACGGGTGTTTTTTTCATGGGTGTCCCACTTGCTTTCCACCCGACCAGATCTGTCCTCTCAGGAGGGTTTGCTTTGAAACATTCCATTCTGCTACCATGGAGAGAGCGAGGTTATTGCAATCGGTTTACGGCGTGCAATTAGAAGTTATTTGGGAACACGACTGGATCCTAATGAAGGACTCGCACCCGGGTCTCAAAAGGTTTCTACAGTCTTCCAACGCACCGGAGCCTCTTTCCCCTCGTGATGCCTTATACGGCGGGCGTACTTGTGCTCTCAGACTCCGGTACACGGCGGAGGAGGAATCGGTGCATTATGTAGATTTCACCTCATTGTACCCGTACGTGAACGCAAACTGTCCCTATCCTCTCGGCCACCCCAAAATCATCTGCAAAGATTTTGACGATCCATGTAGCTATTTCGGGTTCATCAGGGCGACTGTGTTTCCACCCCGCGGTCTGTTTTTTCCCGTTTTGCCGTACAAGACATCTACCGGTAAACTCGTGTTTACTCTCTGCCGTGCTTGCGCCGAAATGAACTACCAGGCAGGCCCATGCAGCCACACTGACCGAGAGAGAGCGTTGACGGGGGTGTGGGTAACCCCCGAATTCAACAAAGCTCTGGAACTCGGTTACACCGTCGCTGAAATCACTGAGGTTTGGCATTTTGAGAACCAGAGCAGTTCAATCTTTAAACCGTATATCCACACTTTTCTCAAGGGTAAGCAGGAAGCTTCAGGTTTTCCCGCTGAAGCTACGGATGAGGAGAGCAGGTTAAAGTATGTGGCAGACTACAAACTGAACCAAGGCATCCAGCTGGATGTACGGAAGATCGAGGTGAATCCTGCTAAAAGGCAGGTGGCTAAACTGTGTTTGAACAGTTTTTGGGGAAAATTTGCGCAGAGAAATGATCTGGCTCAAACTACCATTGTGACAGACTCAGCTGAGTTTTTTAACTTCCTGTTTTCAGGTAAATACACGGTGAGTTACTTTCACTTTCTGAACGATGACATGTGTATGATTCAGTGGAAATACAACAAGCGATGCATCTCTCCCCCCAACAAGGTGAATAATGTGTTTATCGCGGCATTCACCACGGCACACGCACGGTTGAAACTATTCACCTGTCTCGAACCGCTTCAGGAGCGCGTTTTGTACATTGACACAGACAGCCTGATCTACGTGGTTAAACCGGGTCAGACCTCCCTCGAGCTGGGAAATTATTTGGGGGATTTAACGGATGAGCTGGGAGGTGATACCATACAGTTACGGAGTTCATTCACCGCTTCAACAATTTCATACAATGCATTTCTCATTTGCTGACTACCCATGTTTACAGAGGTCACGATTTAAAAGGTTAACTCTACTGTAGCGTTGAGGTCTTGGCGGTTTCGTCCAGCAGACACTTGCAGGTTCTCAGAAGTTCAGAGCTTTTCCGGATGTGGAACCCTCCTTTGCGACCGGAAAGTGGAATTTTCTGAATACTCTCCACCACTTCTATAATTTGACAAAATAATTATAATTAGGAGAGAATACAACATTGATTTATTATACGAGAAACCAAATTGTAGAAAAATAATAAATATAATAATGATAATTATATTAATAATAATAAGTAATAATGATAATAAAAGAAAACAGTCATTGATTTATTATGATATAATAAAGAAAAGAAGGAGGCTGTTTTTTAAAAAAAATTCATTTTATTAAAGGAAACATAGTTCTTTGAAAGCTTTGAGATTCAGATTTACCTGTCATAATCTTCCGGGCTTTAATTGTTCTGGATAAGTTTTTGTTGATGGCTTCTTGATACCTCAGGGTGGTAGATTGTAGCTTCACCAAAATGGATAGTTGCCTCTTACGTTTTAAAGTGGGTGTTCCCCGTCTGGCGGTTGGGGCTGCAAAATAAAAAAAAACAATAAATAAAAAATAATAATATATATATATATTTAAATAAGTAAATACAATTAAATAAATGAGTAAAAACAGCATAGAGGTGAAAACTGAAGAGAGACCGAGGAGCAGAGGTGTGATTCGAACACACACACACACACACACAAACACAAGGAATGGTTAACATATCCCTACTTTGTAAAATATCCTCACTGGAAAGGTTAAAAACCTGTGATGGTCCCCACTAAGACGGTGGAACACGCACACATACACACACACACACACACACACACACACACGCATAAGGAATGGTTAACATATCCCTACTTTGTAAAATATCCTCACTGGAAAGGTTAAAAACCTGTGATGGTCCCCACTAAGACGGTGGAACACGCACACATATACACACACACACACACACACACACACACACACATACAGCGGGAGGGAGGCATAGATATTTTTGAACCGTGCTGAAAACTAGTTTACACTTTAAGACTGTAAATAAAGAAATAATGATTTAATTATTAAATTAATTAATAAAAAAGCTGTATTACTCACTATCTGAGGAGGTTCCAGGGTTTTCTTGACCAGTTTGAGGTGCGTTTAAGGGCTCTACCTTCACTCCTCCAATGCAAAATAAAAAACAATGATAATATATATATATATATATATATATATATATATATATATATATATATATATATATATATATATATATATATATAAATAAGTAAATACAATTAAATAAATGAGTAAAAACCAGCATAGAGGTGAAAAGTGAAGAGAGGCCGAGGAGCAGAGGTGTGATTCGAACACACACACACACACACACACAGAGGGAGGGAGGCATAGATATTTTTGAACCGTGCTGAAAACTAGTTTACACTTTAAGACTGTAAATAAAGAAATAATGATTTAATTATTAAATTAATTAATAAAAAAAGCTGTATTACTCACTATCTGAGGAGGTTCCAGGGTTTTCTTGACCAGTTTGAGGTGCGTTTAAGGGCTCTACCTTCACCTTCTCTCGTCCAAGAGCGAGCGGGCCCGCTTCTGTAAGCAGAGAGAGGCTTTTAAAACAAGGCTAATACAACTCTTACAAAAACCCGAGCGCTTTAAATGCAAACTCACCCTCTGATGGCTGCTCAAGGGAAGCTGCTTGTGAATTGTCACCCTCTTGCTTTGCTGCGAGCAAGCCAAAGACTGAGGATTGTGAATCGATGAAAATTACGTCGCGACCGCCGCGTTCTGCATGCGTCTCACACTGAGGACTGGATTTGGTCTGAGCAGCGGTGCTGGGGAAAAGAGTCCTTTTGCCCCGACTTACGAGACAATTTACTCATGGGCTGACTGCGTTTGGGGGTTTGTAGAGCATGAGAAGCTCTCCCGCATTGAGCATCAATGTAACCGTTCCCCTTGAAATCTATAAAAATAAGATGAAGATGGTTAGAACTTTCAATTAGTGTTTTACAAGGATATCGTTAAAGTGAATATGAGGCTGGATTACCAAAGTCAGGATTTTGTTCAAAGATAGCGTCAAGATCACTCGCAGTGGGGTCTGAGGAATAATTAGAGATAAAAAAAAAAAAGAGGGAGAGAGAGAGAGGTAAGCAAGTGCTGTAAGCTGACGTGGTCGGGGATTTCCTACAGCATCAGTGAAGGTTTCCCAGGAGGGAGTTACACACATTACCTAGAGGAGTCCGTGGAAAATAGAAAAACTAAAAAAACATGCATAGATACAATATATAAACAGGAAAGGGTAACTTACGGTATATCACAGGTGGAGGGCGTGTAGACCGGTCATTGACGTTCTAAGTTGTTGTAGCTCGCCGCGAAGAAGGAAGTTGTGACATGTTTCGGAGGAGTCACAGTGCATGCATTCAGTTAGGTGGGAGGGGAAGAGGGCCTTATATATACATTATTGATAATACAGGCATTGTGTTTGTCCGCGTGATGGGGATTTTAGGATACGTAAAGGCGTGAAATACAACGTCCTGTCGATTTTTTTTTTGTGACAGGGTGTCCGCTATTTATAAATAATAAGCATGACAGCGCGAGGGTTGTAGAGAAAGACACAGTTTTTGTGTTGAGGGGTCAGATGATTGAGAGAAAGCGAGATCTCCCCCCTTGTGTATCCTCCCGCGCGACGCTTCGAACAGGTTGAGTATTATTTTAACTGCTTACTGAACGAGTGAACTTATGACCCTCAAACTGTCAGTGACCTGTAGAGTGTATGGACTTATTATGTTCTAAGCTGCAGCTGGTAAGCGGTCAGTCACTGAGGTTAAACGCTCACTGTTTATAGGGAGAGCTGAGGGGTTGCATCGCAGGATTCTGGCTGAGCGAAAACCCTGAGCTTTTTATTTACAGATTCCGGATGGGGAAGCTTATGCGTCTAAACGATTTATATAGCTTTATTTTTAATCTTTATTTTGAAACTTTAAGTATTCAGAGTCTGACTGCTTTTACGGCTGAAACAAAGACTGATTTCCCCCCACCTTAAAAATTGGATGTGCGTAACCCTGAGCTTTTTATTTACAGATTCCGGATGGGGAAGCTTATGCGTCTAAACGATTTATATAGTTTAATTTTTAATCTTTATTTTGAAACTTTAAGTATTCAGAGTCTGACTGCTTTTACGGCTGAAACAAAGACTGATTTCCCCCCACCTTAAAGATTGGATGTGCCTAACGGAATTAAATCATTCAAAATAACTTTAAATAATCATAATAATACTAATAAAAAGATTGGGTATGTATACCGGAGTTAAATAATTATAAATAACTTTAAATGATTACAATAATACTACTAAAAAAGGTTGGGTATGTATACCAGAGTTAAATAATTATAAATAACTTTAAATGATTACAATAATACTACTAAAAAGGGTTGGGTATGCATAACAGAATTAAATAATTACAATAATATCAATGATAGTAGTAATAATATTATTAATGAGAAAAATTATTAATTAAAAATAAAAATAATACAATTAAAAAAAGAATAATTAATTAATGTAATAATGATTAAAGTGCGGGTCACGTGGGGGGGGGGATGTCACATGAGGGTCACGAGCAGGGCCACGTGACGATCATGTGAGTGGGGTCACCTAAAGGTCAATTAAAAAATAAGCCCCGCCCACTTTTAATCCATCAAAATCGGATTAAAAAGTGACAGGACATTATATACTATAGTCTCTAACATGAGCTGCCGTTTTGTGCCAACATACAGTGCGTCTCCTTTTTCAAGCACTCTGTCAAGTAACACTTTGTCAAACTGCAACCCCTCATTGTGATAAGCCAAAAACGTCAGAGCCATGCATGCACACTGATGGTTACGTGAAAAAGTACCATATTTCCTGTCTGCCTGGGAATGTGTAGCCCTCACAGACCGGACTGATCAACCGCAAACGGCAGGTTCCAACACACAGTCCTGTGTGATCAGAAAAAGGGTGCATATTAATTTTCTGTCAATAACATTTAAGTACTGAAAATTTACAAATTATTTTTATAACTATTAATAATTATCAGAAATATTTTAAGAGCCAGGCAGGGTTGAAACATTTGAGTTCATTAGAAGGGAGTGTGCATGCAATGTAACTGGGTGCTCCCCTCCAGAGGGAAGGCAGAGGACATACACTACCGTTCAAAAGTTTGGGGTCACATTGCAATGTCCTTATTTTTGAAGGAAAAGCACTGTACTTTTCAATGAAGATAACTTTAAACTAGTCTTAACTTTAAAGAAATACACTCTATACATTACTAATGTGGTAAATGACTATTCTAGCTGCAAATGTCTGGTTTTTGGTGCAATATCTACATAGGTGTATAGAGGCCCATTTCCAGCAACTATCACTCCAGTGATCTAATGGTACAACGTGTTTGCTCATTGGCTCAGAAGGCTAATTGATGATTAGAAAACCCTTGTGCAATCATGTTCACACATCTGAAAACAGTTTAGCTCGTTACAGAAGCTACAAAACTGACCTTCCTTTGAGCAGATTGAGTTTCTTGAGCATCACATTTGTGGGGTCAATTAAACGCTCAAAATGGCCAGAAAAAGAGAACTTTCTGTAATGATTCTGGCACTGGAGCTGATCCATTTCCCCTTTTTACTCACCTGCTCAGTCTCCACCTCTCTGCAATTAAACGTTACTGGCTCCACCTGTCTCCAGCTGCATAAAAGCCCCGTCAATCTCAGTCTCCAGTGCCAGAACGTCTCTAGCCTTTTGCCGAGTACCTTCAAGCCTGTTAGTCGATTCCTGCCTGTCTGTTGCCGACCTGACCTGTCTTCTGTTTTCCCGAGCCTGCCGAAGCCCTCTCTGGTCCTGTCTGTCCGATTCCTGTCTGTCTGGAAACCCTTCCCCCTGGACTGTCTCCCCGTGTGCCGAACCTGGACCGAACCTGAACCCGACCTCGGATATCCCTACTGCTGGATCTTTGGCCCCAACGTTAATGAACCCGGACTGTCTTTGGATTAACGCCCCTGGATTACCCCATACGGACTCTGCCTGCCGGCCTCAACTGTCTGCAGACGCCTCTCATCTCCAAAACCACCTTCCCCGAACAATCCAGCCCGCAATCAGGTTAGTGATCCAGCTTTGCTGTTTTCTCACGTCTGCCCCGCTGGTCACTAACCTGTTTCCTTGTCTTCAGGAGATTTGCCGGCCGGCAAGACGCAAGCAGCGCGTCCCGAGAGCCCCACTTCCCCTCTCCTTTAAATAAACAAACCTCGTAACGCCACTGACCTGTTTTCGGGTAGTTTTTGGGTCTGACTCCCGTTCATTACAGCACGTTCTGGCCAAGACATGGATCCCTCTTCCGACAGTCAGTGGCGTGAGGGAGTAGAGAAATCCATTTCTCAGCTAGAGGCCGGCGTCTCTGAGATTTTAAACCATCTCCGCGGCCAAGCTACTCCTCCGCCCGCACTTCCGCAATCACCTCCCTCGGCCTCCGTGTCACTTCCGGTGACGTCGTGTCAGCCCGAACCACGTCTCACCCCGCCTGGGCTTTTTAGTGGTGATCCCGAGCACTGCCGAGCGTTTCTCACCCAGTGTGAGATTCACTTCGAGCTACAGCCCTCCTCCTTTCCCACCGACCGGTCTAAGGTCGCTTATGTCATCTCATTATTGGCTGGAAAGGCCAGACTTTGGGGGGCTTCCGAGTGGCAAAACAACACTCGCATTTGCCACTCGTACTATGAATTCTCCAGGGAGCTAACCAGAGTGTTCAGCCCAGTGCTGCCCTGCAGAGAATCCTCTAGAGGACTTTTATCCTTGAGACAGGGGGAGAAGTCTGTATCGGAATACATTATAGATTTCCATCTATTATCAGCTGAAAGTCTGTGGAATGAGTATGCACTCATGGACGTGTTTATTCACGGTTTGAATGATCGGATCAAGGATGAGCTGGCCACCCGGGAGTACCCTAAGTCTCTTAAGGAGCTAGAGGAACTAGCAACCCGGGTTGATCTCCGCCTTCTGGAGCGACGGAGAGAGCGCCGCTCAGCTCCCTCTCTCCGCCCTCGTTTCCCTTCTACCCCCTCTGTCGTAGCCTCGTCCTCCCCGAGGTTGCCGGACCCGGAGCCCATGCAGCTAGGAAAGGCTGGTTTGACTAAAGAAGAGCACCAGCGTAGGCAGCAGCAGGGTCTCTGCCTCTACTGTGGAGGAGCTGGTCATCGTGTCCGATCATGCCCAGTAAAAGACCTAGCTCAGTAGTGGGGGGGAGATCTCTACTGAGCTATACTAAACTCACCGTCTCCCCAGACCGGTTACTTCCAGCCACCATAACCACTTCTACTAAATCTCACAGACTCTCTGTATTCATCGACTCTGGGGCCGACACTGAGTTCATGGACGAAGGTTTGGCCAGGAGGCTAAACATCCGACTTCACCCAGGCACATCCCCCCGCAGTGTTCTCGCCTTGGACGGCCACGAACTAAATCACTCTCGCCTTGTTTCTGAGCCCGTGGAGCTTATTCTGGGAGGTAATCATAGAGAAAGGTTGGTCTTTATGATCATTAATTCTCCACAGGTTCCAGTTATTTTGGGTGCCACTTGGCTCAGGAAGCACAATCCCCAGATTGACTGGCGACGGGTCGAGGTGATGGGATGGGCCCCTTCCTGCTCTGAGTCCTGTCTGTTCTCAGCTCAGCCACTTCACTCACCTGTGGGTAAGATTGAGGATCTCTACCCAGATTTGTCTAAGGTCCCTTCTGAGTATCACGACTTGAGGGAGGTTTTTAACAAAGCAAGGGCTATGAGCCTTCCCCCACACCGACCTTATGATTGCTCTATTGACCTGCTGCCCGGAACTACTCCTCCTAGAGGCCGGCTCTATTCCTTGTCCGCCCCTGAGTCCGAAGCCATGAGCAAGTATATTGCTGAGTCCCTAGGGGCAGGCATTATTCGCCCCTCCTCCTCACCCGCGGGTGCTGGTTTCTTTTTTGTGGGCAAAAAGGATGGCTCTCTCCGCCCGTGTATCGATTATCGAGGCCTCAACGACATAACTGTCAAGAATCGATACCCAATTCCCCTTATGAACTCAGCTTTTGATCAGGTCCAGGCTGCCAAGGTGTTCACCAAACTAGATCTTCGCAATGCCTACCACTTGGTTCGCATTAAGGAGGGCGATGAGTGGAAGACCACTTTCAACACCCCTACAGGCCATTTCGAATATCTGGTTATGCCATTTGGCCTCACCAATGCTCCTGCCGTGTTCCAGAATCTAGTAAATGAGGTTCTGGGAGATATGATTGGACGTTTTGTGTTTGTTTACCTTGATGACATTCTCATCTACTCCAATAACCTCACTCTACACAAGCAACATGTCCGCTCCGTCCTCCTCCGTCTCCTGCAAAATCAGCTATACGTCAAAGCCGAGAAGTGTGAGTTCCACACCTCCTCCACCTCTTTTCTCGGTTTTACCCTATCCCCGGGTCAAATGGCAATGGACCCAGCCAAGGTCCGAGCTGTCACCGACTGGCCCACCCCGGTTGACAGGAAGCAGCTCCAAAGGTTCCTGGGGTTTGCCAATTTCTATAGGCGCTTCATCCGAGGTTACAGTCAGGTGGCCGCTCCGCTTCATGCTCTGACCTCAAGCAAGGTGAGGTTCACATGGAATGAACCAGCTGACAAGGCGTTCCGACAGCTTAAGGAGCTTTTTACTACGGCTCCGATCCTGGTCTCACCCAACCCAGACAAACAATTCATTGTGGAGGTTGATGCCTCCAGCTCTGGAGTCGGGGCGGTTCTTAGTCAGGAGGCCGAAGATGGCCGTATTCACCCTTGTGCCTTCTTTTCCAGAAAGCTGTCTAGCGCTGAACGCAATTATGACGTGGGCAATCGGGAACTCCTGGCGGTTAAATTGGCTCTTGAAGAATGGAGGCACTGGCTTGAGGGCTCCAAGATCCCCTTTCTGGTTTGGACGGACCATCGGAATTTGGAGTACCTGAGGACTGCCAGGAGACTCAATCCTCGACAGGCCAGGTGGGCTCTGTTTTTTAGTCGTTTTAATTTCACTCTGTCCTACAGACCAGGCTCGAAGAATGTGAAGCCAGACGCCCTGTCCAGGATGTTCGAGGCAGAGGAGGAGGACCAAGACCAAGGATTCATTCTACCTGATTCCGTGAGGTGTGCGGTTACCCGCCTTGACCTGGAGAAGGAGGTCCGACAATCCCTTGAAGGGACCCTGGTCCCCGAAGCCTGTCCCAGGGACCGACTTTTCGTCCCGGAACCCCTTAGGAGGAGGGTTTTGGAGTTTTGCCACAGTTCCCGCCTTTTCTGCCATCCCGGAATAACCAAGTCCCTTCACGTCGTTCGCTCACAGTTCTGGTGGCCCACCTTGGTTAAGGACGTCAGGGAGTTTGTCTCAGCCTGCCCTCCTTGTAACCAGGCCAAGGTCTCCCGGCGGCCCCCGGCCGGTCTACTCCGACCTCTGCCGGTCCCCTCTCGGCCTTGGTCCAGCCTGTCGATGGACTTTATAACCGGTCTGCCGGTTTCTGATGGCCACTCAGTTATACTGACCATAGTGGACCGGTTCTCCAAGATGGTTCACCTGGTTCCTCTATGCAAGCTTCCCTCAGCCAAAGAGATGGGTGCAATCTTGACCAGAGAAGTTTTTCGTTTACACGGTCTACCGACTGATATAGTCTCAGACCGGGGGCCACAGTTTGTTGCTCAATATTGGCGTGAGTTCTGTGCCATGTTGGGCATCTCTGTAAGCCTGTCTTCGGGCTTCCATCCTCAGACCGACGGCCAGTCAGAGAGGCTCAACCAGGAGGTTGAGACCAAACTTCGCCTCCTCTGCCAGTCTGACCCCACTAAGTGGGCCCAGAACCTTCCGTTGGTTGAGCATGCAATAAACTCCTCTCCTTCCTGTTCCACTGGCCTCTCTCCTTTTTACATCGTTTACGGGTTCCAACCACCAGTGTTCTCCGTCAAGGAGAGGGAGTCCAGGGTTCCGTCCGCCCGCCTCTCTGCCTTGAGATGCCAGCGAGCATGGAGAAGGGCTAGAAGAGCCGTTCTCTGTTCTTCCCAAGCTCAGGCTCGGGCTGCCAACCGCCGGCGGTTACCGGCTCCACAGTACCAGCCAGGAGACAGGGTTTGGCTCTCTACCAAGGACCTGCCCCTCAAGGTTGAGAGCAAGAAGTTGACGCCCCGATTCATAGGTCCCTTCTCCATCTCTAAGGTGGTAAACCCAGTGGCAGTGCGGCTGCGCCTACCTCCATCACTGAAGGTCCACCCCACGTTCCACGTCTCCCGGGTTAAGCCAGTTATAACCTCAAGTCTTGCTCCCTCCGCCAGACCCCCACCTCCCACCCGGTTGGTTGATGGCTCCCCCGCATACACGGTGAGACGCATCCTCAGGTCCAGAAGACGGGGCAGGGGCACCCAGTACCTTATCGACTGGGAGGGCTATGGTCCAGAGGAACGTCAGTGGGTTCCCTCCCGACTCATTTTAGACAAGTCCCTCATCAGGGACTTCCACAAGACTCACCCTGACCAGCCCAGGGCGTCTAGAATCCGCCCTTGAGGGAGGGGCTCTGTAATGATTCTGGCACTGGAGCTGATCCATTTCCCCTTTTTACTCACCTGCTCAGTCTCCACCTCTCTGCAATTAAACGTTACTGGCTCCACCTGTCTCCAGCTGCATAAAAGCCCCGTCAATCTCAGTCTCCAGTGCCAGAACGTCTCTAGCCTTTTGCCGAGTACCTTCAAGCCTGTTAGTCGATTCCTGCCTGTCTGTTGCCGACCTGACCTGTCTTCTGTTTTCCCGAGCCTGCCGAAGCCCTCTCTGGTCCTGTCTGTCCGATTCCTGTCTGTCTGGAAACCCTTCCCCCTGGACTGTCTCCCCGTGTGCCGAACCTGGACCGAACCTGAACCCGACCTCGGATATCCCTACTGCTGGATCTTTGGCCCCAACGTTAATGAACCCGGACTGTCTTTGGATTAACGCCCCTGGATTACCCCATACGGACTCTGCCTGCCGGCCTCAACTGTCTGCAGACGCCTCTCATCTCCAAAACCACCTTCCCCGAACAAACCAGCCCGCAATCAGGTTAGTGATCCAGCTTTGCTGTTTTCTCACGTCTGCCCCGCTGGTCACTAACCTGTTTCCTTGTCTTCAGGAGATTTGCCGGCCGGCAAGACGCAAGCAGCGCGTCCCGAGAGCCCCACTTCCCCTCTCCTTTAAATAAACAAACCTCGTAACGCCACTGACCTGTTTTCGGGTAGTTTTTGGGTCCGACTCCCGTTCATTACACTTTCATCTGAAACTCGACAGTCTATTCTTGTTCTTAGAAATGAAGGCTATTCCATGCAAGAAATTGCTAAGAAATTGAAGATTTCCTACAACGGTGTGTAAGGTAAGCGTACCCATTAAGCCCAGGCACCATTTAAGCCCATTTGCCACTTTGAAGTCAATTTTAAAAAAAGGGGGCCCTGTCTAATGCTATTCATTATTTTGTCCAATCACACAATTTCTTAATTATATGTCAGTTTTTATTTGGCACCAATCACATTTGTCAATATTAAATAAGGCCCGCCTACATCCGTGCAGTCTCAAGGAGGCTCAGATAAAGTCGCTTCAAAACATTGGTGTTTTCGGACCCCTCAGAAAGAGCCTCTTTTCAGCTATTTTCAGCCACTGACTTGGTAAGTACATTCATATTATGTAAATTGGGAGATTATTGATTTGTTTTTTCTGTGTAAACAGGTAATTCTTTGTCATATTTTACTATTTGGTTTTATGTGGAAAGATGAGTTATGCTAGTTAGCGTAGCGAGCTAATCATTAGTCAATACATGTAGATCTACTGATAGATACACTGCTTAAGGATTAAACATTTTGAGTATACACACTAAATGTTTTCTGATTCATTTTACATAAATCTTCAAATTAAAACACAAATAAGGGTTTGGATGGGTGAAATATTTTCAAAAAATGCCTTTTTTCCAAGGTGGGCTTAAATGGTACAGTGACCCAAAAAACAGCTAGCGTAAGCTACATTTGAATAAGAATTTCTTGTTAATTCAGAAAGTTTGGCAAAAGAGGGATAACTATGATGGCAAGTTTTAAAGCATATTTAGGCTACAGGCATTTTTGTATACATTTCTTGCATTTTGGTAAGAGCATATTAGCTTTATTTCCCTGGTAGTCAGTGTAGAACCTTTTAAGCCCAGTGTGTTCCATTTAAGCCCATTTCATGTGTTTCAATAGAAAATAATGACATTTTGAGGTTTGATAGCTTTTTACTGTAATCCTGTGTTTGATTTTCTCATACCTCACTAACTTCATTAACACAAGTACATCACAGATCACACACTGCCCAGAAGAATTGTTATGTACGTTAATTTTGCATAATAATTTGTTTACAGTGAGAAAAATGACAAAAAAAGGAATAATTACAGCAACTGTCCTAAAATCATCGTGGCATGTCGCCTTTACCATGAGGGCACAATTAAGAACTTGTCTCTTAGCAAGACAGTGTGGAGTGGATAGGAAGTCTTTGAGAGAAAGATTAAAGGAGAAAGTTAGTCTTGAGGCTCATCAGGGACGCACAACCTTCCTCAGTTCAGGAGTAGAGAAGGAGATTTCAGAGTGTCTTCAGGTAGGCTGTAAACAAGATGTTAGGCTAATCTAAATAGGCAAATGAAGAACAGAATGAATGTTGTAATATGATCTAAAGATGGCTAAGACTAATCCATCTCTTCCTATCCTTCCTTCCCTTACGGGAGAAGGTGGAAGATGTGTAAAGGAAATTCATTCTTTGCCAAGCAAAGCTGCAGGGTGCTGGCCCTTTTCGTCTCGAAAATCACGAAGCAATTGAAAGTCTTTACAAAAGAAAGCTAAAAGAAATGAAAGTGGCCGATCAGTAACCTGTTTACAATGTTGGCCTATTTCATGTGTATTTCAAAGATATTGTTGGTGTTATGTCATTTCTACTTTAAAATAAATAAATTATTTATTTTGTCGATATTAAATGAAATGTTAAGTGAAATGTTAAATACTGAAACCGATGAAATTTAGTTTTAGGCCTACTTAGTCATGTTTGTGGTGGTCCATTGTTACAAGCCAAACATTAAATGCAAGTTAAAAAATTAAATTGTGTATAAGATGTATAACATGTTATTGAATGAATATGTGTTTACTACCTGAAAAAAATAATAAATGTTTATATTTGTGTAAACAAATGTGGTTGTGGGCTTATTTGGAACACATATGGGCTTAAATGGTACTACGGTACCATTTAAGCCCATGTCAGACTTTTGACTTTATTCATAACATTTCTTTAATTTGTTCTTTAAAATATGGATAAGTAAATGAATACACTTTCAAATGAGAGATTAATCCATCATTTTAACAAATGATCATCTTTATAAACCATCTTAGTGTCTATGAAAAATACGTAAACTTAGATTTTGGTGGGCTTAATGGGTACGCTTACCTTACTACTCCCTTCAGAGGACAGCACAAACAGGCTCTAACCAGAGTAGAAAAAGAAGTGGGAGGCCGCGTTACACAACTGAGCAAGAAGATAAGTACATTAGAGTCTCTAGTTTGAGAAACAGACGCCTCACAGGTCCCCAACTGGCATCTTCATTAAATAGTACCCGCAAAACACCAGTGTCAACATCTACAGTGAAGAGGCGGCTGTGGGATTCTGGGCTTCACGGCAGAGTGGCAAAGAAAAAGCCATATCTGAGACTGGCCAATAAAATAAAAAGATTAAGATGGGCAAAAGAACACAGACATTGGACAGAGGAAGACTGGAAAAAAGTGTTTTGGACGGATGAATCCAAGTTTGAGGTGTTTAGATCACAAAGAAGAACGCTTGTGAGACGCAGAACAAATGAAAAGATGCTGGAAGAATGCCTGACGCCACCTGTTAAGCATGGTGGAGGTAATGTGATGGTCTGGGGTTGCTTTGGTGCTGGTAAGGTGGGAGATTTGTACAGGGTAAAAGGGATTCTGAATAAGGAGGCTATCACTCCATTTTTCAACGCCATGCCATACCCAGTGGACAGCGCTTGATTGGAGCCAATTTCATCCTACAACAGGACAATGACCCTAAACACACCTCCAAATTGTGCAAGAACTATTTAGAGCAGAAGCAGGCAGCTGCTATTCTATCGGTAATGGGGTGGCCAGCCCAGTCACCAGATCTGAACCCCATTGAGCTGTTGTGGGAGCAGCTTGACCGTATGGTACGCAAGAAGTGCCCATCCAACCAATCCAACTTGTGGGAGCTGCTTCTGGAAGCGTGGGGTGCAATTTCTCCAGATTACCTCAACAAATTAACAGCTAGAATGCCAAAGGTCTGCAATGCTGCAAATGGAGGATTCTTTGACGAAAGCAAAGTTTGATGTAAAAAAAAAATTATTTCAAATACAAATCATTATTTCTAACCTTGTCAATGTCTTGACTCTATTTTCTATTAATTTCACAAGGTATGGTGGTGAATAAGTGTGACTTTTCATGGAAAACACAAAATTGTTTGGGTGACCCCAAACTTTTGAACGGTAGTGTAGCTGGAGCACCTACCTCGGTCGTGGGGACTTCTCTCCTTGGCTGGTGACGGACGGGCCTGGTCTTCTCAGGCAGCGTTCCCTCGGCCTAAAACATGTCAACAACATCGATCAACATTTAATACTCAACTTAAATTTTGAAAGAGATTTCAACATTGACATAGAACTTATAATATACTATCTGCATGAAGCGAATATTAAGAAAAAACATTCAGTACAACTGTAACCATAGAAGAAAATGATTTTTGCAATCATATGAAAAGTAAGAAGGAGGGTCACACCTGCTGCTCCTCCAGTGTGTCTTTTAGAACAAACAACATGGTTGCTACATGAACCCTGGTGGTAGGAGGAGAGAAAAAAAATATCAGAAACACACCTTCTTCCCCTTCGGAGCACAGGTGGGTTCCAGGAAGTCACAGCCAGACGAGGGGACGATCCGATCCATCTCCTCCAGCAACGCCGGGCTGAACCACATAGGATTTGGAGGAATGGAAGAGTCCAGCAGGTCTCCCTTTAAAAAAAAAATGGTTAAAATACATTCATGCGTACATTAAAGGTATACTATGCAACTGGGATTGATTTTCCAGCGAGGCGCCCCCCAGAGGGCGAAAGTAAAAGTGCACTGTCGTAAATGTGCTCAGCTGTTCTCCTGGTTTCTTCGTCAAGCCAGGCGCGGTTGTTTTGAGCTTAGCAGACAGGCGAACGCAACGAATACAAAAGTCGAAAACACGGCAGTACAAACAATGACTAACACAGTGAAAGTATGAACATGCACAGAGAGAGAGAGAGAAACCATTCCAATGCAGTGTTTCCCCTAGGAATTTGCTTACCGGACGACCGGCGGAGCGGGGGGTGCTGGGGGGTGGGGAGGGTGTAGAGACAAGCTTTGCGCGACCGGCGGAGCGGGCGGGCGGGGGAAAGAGACAAGCTTTGCGCGACCGGCGGAGCGAGCGACCGGCGGAGCGAGCGGGGCGGGCGGGTGAAAGAGACAAGCTTTGCGCGACCGGCGGAGCGAGCGACCGGGGCGGGCGGGGGAAAGATACAAGCTTTGCGCGACCGGCGGAGCGAGCGACCGGGGGAAAGAGACAAGCTTTGCGCGACCGGCGGAGCGAGCGAGCGGGGCGGGCGGGGGAAAGATACAAGCTTTGCGCGACCGGCGGAGCGAGCGACCGGCGGAGCGAGCGACCGGGGGAAAGAGACAAGCTTTGCGCGACCGGCGGAGCGAGCGACCGGCGAGCGAGCGACCGGCGGAGCGAGCGACCGGGGTTAAGAGACAAGCTTTGCGCGACCGGCGGAGCGAGCGACCGGCAGAGCGAGCGGGGCGGGCGGGTGAAAGAGACAAGCTTTGCGCGACCGGCGGAGCGAGCGGGCGGGGGAAAGAGACAAGCTTTGCGCGACCGGCGGAGCGAGCGAGCGGGGCGGGCGGGGGAAAGATACAAGCTTTGCGCGACCGGCGGAGCGAGCGGGGCGGGCGGGTGAAAGAGACAAGCTTTGCGCGACCGGCGGAGCGAGCGAGCGGGGCGGGCGGGGGAAAGATACAAGCTTTGCGCGACCGGCGGAGAGAGCGACCGGCGGAGCGAGCGACCGGGGGAAAGAGACAAGCTTTGCGCGACCGGCGGAGCGAGCGACCGGGGTTAAGAGACAAGCTTTGCGCGACCGGCGGAGCGAGCGACCGGCAGAGCGAGCGGGGCGGGCGGGTGAAAGAGACAAGCTTTGCGCGACCGGCGGAGCGAGCGACCGGCAGAGCGAGCGGGGCGGGCGGGTGAAAGAGACAAGCTTTGCGCGACCGGCGGAGCGAGCGGGCGGGGGAAAGAGACAAGCTTTGCGCGACCGGCGGAGCGAGCGAGCGGGGCGGGCGGGGGAAAGATACAAGCTTTGCGCGACCGGCGGAGCGAGCGACCGGCGGAGCGAGCGACCGGCGGAGCGAGCGACCGGCGGAGCGAGCGACCGGCGGAGCGAGCGACCGGCGGAGCGAGCGACCGGCGGAAAGAGACAAGCTTTGCGCGACCGGCGGAGCGAGCGACCGGCGGAGCGAGCGACCGGGGGAAAGAGACAAGCTTTGCGCGACCGGCGGAGCGAGCGACCGGCGGAGCGAGCGACCGGGGTTAAGAGACAAGCTTTGCGCGACCGGCGGAGCGAGCGACCGGCGGAGCGGGCGGGCGGGGGAAAGAGACAAGCTTTGCGCGACCGGCGGAGCGACCGGTGGAGGCGGAGCGGGGGAGACAAGCTTTGCGCGCATATCGAGTTAGTTTTTTTTTTTTTGGAATGTTGGGAGGCGGTAGCGTGAGGGAAACCCTACAATGTTACTTACAATCGCATCAGCAGAAACGCGAGGTCCGCGTCAGCCTTGCAGCCTTCTCTTTCTTTTAGCTCTCGCCATTCGGAAAAAGATTGCCCGATGTTCACCCGTGTACGACTCCTCTTTCTGTCCACAGCCCTTTTCCTCTTTCTTGCCTGCTCCGACATGGGCTTTCGCTGTTTTATCGCTGGTTCCGCCATGATAACTGCACAGATATCGCCACTGCGCTAGCAACAAACATGTTCTCGCCGTAAAGCAAGACCGACTCTCGCGATCTCGCACGAGATTCTGAGCCTGTGGGCGTGGACCGAGGGCTCCTGCAGTTGCAAGTGCGGTATTTCCCCCACAGACCACCAGGGCGGCCAAGAAAACCTTTGTTCAACCTGAAATGACTCATTTAATCATCCAAAACGGTATGGAACACATTAATTAACTGAAAAACGTTGCATAGTGTGCCTTTAAGTGCAGACACGGATTTAGTAAAAGATTAGCCAATACTGACCTGTTGGTCAACCATCCTCTTGCTGGTGTGTGGACTGACACTGACATCACCCTGGACCTGCTGCTTCATGGATATTTGAAACCACAAATCACTCAGAGGCACAAATGTCCTAAAGCATATAAATAGCTAAAAAGGAAAATTAGGTCAAATATATAAGTCATTACCTTCTGGCCACCTTCCACGAGTGTCCATTCGAAGGGGTTGGAAGGACGTGGAGACGCCACCTCGCCGACCACCACCAGCCTAGGAGGGGGGGAACGTCTGACCGGAGGAGGGGAAGCCGTCACAGGAGCTGGAGATTTCGGTTCACTTGCTTCCAGCTGCGTGTAGGTGGCAACCCACAGCAGCTGGGCAAGAACCTCCATCCCAGGACTGTCGCTCAGGTGAACCTGCCACAGACGATCAAACATGAGCACATGAAAACATTTACAGTAAACATTCCTTAGGATATTTATAGTGATATGTTTAACATACGCCATCCTTGCTCCACAGCTCCAGACGACTCAGAGGGAAGTATTCAGCGACAGAAAGGTACCGAACACCTCAAGAGAGAAAAAAAACAGAAAACAAAGTTGTCATTTTTTAATTCCTGTCAGTCCAACGTAACATAATTTTAATGTGTAGGTAACGTCAAAACATAGGAGGCATGAAAAGCAGTACTTGAAACAGAAGATTTTGGTTACAGCATTATCAGTGAGATGACAACTTTAAATGATGACCGTAATAAACAGAGGTGGGTAAATGTTGCTTTGGAAAGTGAAATCTCTGTGTGGTTTTCCTTCATGCTGTTTACTTAAGCAGGTGATTTTTAACCAGTGGCCTCCTACTGAAATCCTTGGGGGCTGTTGTCCTGCAGCTTTTAGATGTTTCCGTTGCAATACAAACGTGAATTATTTGCTTTGTACGTTATTAACATGCAGTCCAGCTCTGCTAATGAGCTCCTTTCTAAGTCAGGTGTGTTGATGGAGAGACACAGGTAAAAGTTGCAGGACACCGGCCCTGGAGGACTGCAGTTTGAGACCACTGTTTAAACGTTAGTCCCTCTCTGTTTCATGGAGCAGGACATGCTTAGAATCCCTGCACAGATGTTTTACTTTCTGAACCAGGATTTCCCACCTCTTACTATTAGCAAATGCTATCAGTCATCAGCAAAACAACATGAACAGTAGTTTTAGTGTAAAGAAAAGCTCAGCAAAACACTTACTTCTCCGAGCAGCCACCCGGTGGTACGCCTGTCGCAGCAGAAGCTGCAGGCTTTCCTCCACAACAAGACGTGGAGGAAAGTCCACAACAACCACCTGCATTTTGAATCCGGAGACAGAATAGGGTGAAATAAATTAACACAACTTCACATAAATGGCATTTAATGTACATTTAGTTGACAATATACAAATGCAGTCTTAATTAAACGTACATTAGGCCAGCGGCTGCAGATGGTGGCCAGCAAGTCGTCAAAGTCCACAGCTGCCTCCTCACGCCTCAACTGAGCCGCAGAGGCCCCAGGGGTTGCAAGGAACCCAAAGGAGCAGTGTTGCCAACTCCTCAGTAAGGAAAGTAGCTATTGGCTGTGCTAAAAGTCGCTAGAAGTCGCTAAATGACGTCATCACCTAATTTGCATAATCTGCCACATGATGTGATGTGCATGTTATTGACGCTGTGGGAGAAATAACGTTGTTAGAGAGAGACAAAAAGTGAGTAAAAACACTCAGAATATATAGAGCTACTTTTTTCTGTCCATTAATGTTTTTTTTTTTTATACTTTATTTTTAATTGTTTTTCTTTTATACCATATATACAAAGAACAGAACATTACAGCCCAAAAACAAAAACAGACCGAGCATCTAGGTAAACAAAGGACACTACATCAGAAAGAAAACTACAGAGAGTACAGGCCAGTAAACAACTGAGTAAATGAGAGCGACAAACACATGGTAAGTGTTAAATTACAATATATTCCTTTTTAGATAAAGATCCCATTTTGCCCAGTATTTCTTACACTTCTCGACAGCCAGTCTTAATGAGAAAGTCAGTCTTTCCATAATGTATATTTCCTTGATAATATCCCTCCAGTCCAGGATCGAAGGGGGGTCCGCACATAACCATTTGCGGGTTATGGCTTTTTTCGCACCTGCCAACAATATTAATAGGAGGTATTTGTCTGATTTCCTCAGTCCTTGAGGTAGATTACATAGGTAAGATACAGTGAAATCGTACGTCAAGTTCAGGTCCATCACATTGTTAATTTCTCTTGTGTCCAGTAGGGTGTGATCCTAGTGCAGTCCCAAAAAATATGGAAATGTCCCGCTGACATATTCCCACAGTTCCTCCAGCAATGAGCCCTGTCAGGGTCCTTACATTGTTTGCTCTTAATACTAGGTGTAATGAAAAATCGTACCAAGTTCTTCCATGAAAATTCTCGCCATAAATTTGAGCTGGAAGTAACTGTGACAGCATTGCATATATTTAACCAGTCTTCGTCAGTTATTAATATTTTCGCTTCTTTTTCCCATCTATCCTTAATATATGTTGTATGAAGATTTCTTCCCATTTGTAAACATAAGTATAGTCTGGATATCTGTTTCTTTGGAGCATTTCCTTTACATGAATCCAAAAGGATATTAACTAGGCCCATGTCTTCCTCTCCTACAAATTTTATATTTCTGTCATAGTGGTGTCTTAACTGGAGATACCTGAAAAAGTCCTGTTTTTCCAAATTATAAATTCCCACAAGTTGCTGGTAATCTTTCAGTACATTACTGTCTGAGATCTTCCAGTAACCCGTTAGGCCCTTATGTGTCCATTGTGTGAATCTCTTATCTATATTTGCAGGTAGGAAATTTGTGTCATATGCTGGCCATCTCAAAATGCGGGCGCTTTTTTCGATTTTATCGTCTTTAAGTATTTTATACCATGTGTCTAATGGTACTTTTTGCCACGTAGGGATTTGGTCTGCATCTAAAAGTTTTTTAATTTGAGATAGGTCTCCAAGCAGTGATTGAAGGGGTATCTCGCAGTAGGACTGATCTATCTCTTTCCATTTAGCCTCACAAGCAGGATCACACCACCCAATCAGAACCCGCATCTGAGCTGCTCGATAATAATCTTCCAAGCATGATGGTAAACCCAGTCCACCCCTGTCCTTTCTCAATTGTAATGTCTGGAATTTTACTCTCGGTTTTTGTTTACCCATATAAACTTCGAAATTATCCTGTTCCAATCATTAAATTGCTTGGGGGGTACACAAACAGGGAGTGCCTGAAATACGTAAAGAAGCCTAGGTAAAATATTCATTTTTATTATATCTATCCGATTGTACATATTCATAGGCAGCAATGACCAGCGTTGCAAATCAGCCTTAATTTCTGATGTTAATGAGACATAATTGTATTCGTATAGGGTAGATAAATCTTTGGGTATTTGAACGCCTAAATATTTTATACAAATATTGTCCCAGTTGAAATTGTATATTTTTTGAATATCTTGTGATGGCTGATAATTAAATGAAATAATTTGGGTCTTCTGTATGTTTAATTTGTACCCCGAATAAGTGCCAAATGTATTAAGTAAGGACAAAAGGTGGTGTAGACTGACTTCAGGGTTAGATAACGTTAGGAAAACATCATCTGCATACAAACATATTTTGTGTGCCGTATCGCCAATAGTTATACCTGAAATGTCTTTGTGCTCTCTAATAGCCTGCGCTAGTGGCTCAATAAAAAGAGCGAAGAGACTGGGACTGAGAGGGCACCCTTGTCGACAACCTCTGTTCAATAATACTGTGTCTGATATGTCACCATTTATTTTAATTCTGGCTGAAGGCGAATCATACAGAGATCGTAAGCACTTGATAATTTGATCATTAAAGCCAAATCTCTCCAAAACCAAGTAAAGATAATTCCAACAAACCGAATCAAACGCCTTTTCGGCATCAAGACTAACAGCTATTGATTCTATGTTTTTCATTTGGTCTACGAGATGAAGGGCTCGCCTCACATTGTCATGAGTTTGCCTATTTCTAACAAATCCTGTTTGATCTGTGTCTGTTAACTCTGGAATTATGAAGTCCAACCTCTTAGCCATTATTGTTGTAAATATCCTGTAATCAATATTTAAAACTGATATTGGTCTGTAAGAACCGCATTCTGTTTTATCTTTACCTGGTTTGGGGATCATTGAGATGACGGCTCGTTTCCAGGATGGTGGTATCTCCCCCCCTTTGAGTACGTGATTAAAGCAACCCTTAAGAAGAGTTATCACTAGGTTTCTAAAATGTTTATACCACTCTGCTCGGTAGCCATCCTCACCTGCCATCTTATTCCCTTTCAGTTTTGAAATAGCTTTATTAATCTCCTCCTCAGTTATTGTTTGTGTTAATTTCATATTTTGTTCTGTTCCTATCGATGGTAAATCTAGTGAAGAGAGGAATGTTTTTACAGATTTCAAGTTTGTTGCGTGGGGCTGTGTATACAGTTGGGTATAGTATGCTACAAAAGATTTTTTAATATCTGTCAGATTATGATACGTCTTATCATCCACTGGATTTCTAACTTTGTGTATAAATCTGTCAGCCTGCTGTTTACGTATCATCCAAGCAAGGTATTTCTTAGATTTAGGACCATTTTCATAGTAGTTCTGTTTAATAAGTTTAGCTTTCCTCTCTATCTGGTCTTCGTACAGCTTATTCAGAGCCTCTCTCGTTTCTTTGATTTCCAACAAGGTATCTTCGTTACTATCTTCCATATGCTTTGTTTCTAAAGATTTTAGTTTTATAGTGAGGTTTTTTATACAACTCTCCTTTTCTTTTTTCTTATAAGAAGACCACATAATTAACTTCCCTCTAACAACAGCTTTTGCTGTGTCCCATAAAATACTTGGAGAAATATCATTTTTGTTATTGTGATCCATGTATTCTTTGAATTCCTTTTCTACAAAGTTATCAAATTTAATATCATTCATTAAACTACTATTGAGCCTCCACAGGGTTTCTTTACGGGTATTATCCAAATGCAGCGTCAAGTACACCCCTGCATGGTCGGAAATATCTGTAATTCCTATATCACAGTTTAGTATCTTGTACCTATCAAAGTTTGACATAAAAAAATAATCTAATCTGGAGTGCATACGATGAGAATGAGAAAAAAAAGTAAAATTTCTATCCAGTGGGTGCAGCTCCCTCCATACATCTACCAGCCCTGATTCTTTTAACAATTTTTTAACATATTTTGCCTCTGATTGTGGCTT
Organism: Fundulus diaphanus; assembly: GCA_037039145.1. NCBI lineage: Eukaryota > Metazoa > Chordata > Actinopteri > Cyprinodontiformes > Fundulidae > Fundulus > Fundulus diaphanus. The sequence goes on from CM073139.1 coordinate 9,511,832, forward strand.
TTTCACTTTACTAGATGTATCCAAAAAAGGATTTAAATGAATGTTCCAGTCTCCTCCACATATTAGCACTCCTGAAGTTTCTGTTGCGATTAAGTCAAACATCTTTTTAATAAAATTTTTGTCATTTCCAGGTGGTCTATATATATTAAACAGGGTAACTTCCTTATGGTCTATGTGTCCTTTAACCAGTATATAACGTCCTTCTTTGTCACTTATTTGTTTAGAGAATTGGAAATTTACATTGTTTGACAGTAATATAGCTACTCCTCTAGATTTACCTTTAATATGTGAGGAATAATACAAGTTTTTAAACCCCATTTTATGTAATTTTTCATGCTCAGTTGAGGAGAGGTGAGTTTCTTGCCAAAAAATTATATCTTGTTTTTCTCTTTTCATTTTAGCAAGAGCTTTCGTTCTTTTAATGGGGTTATGTAAACCGTTAACATTGAGGGTAACTACCTTATATTTCTGTTTAGCCTCCATTAGAAAGAGAAAATACCGTGTACTTATAAACCTCTAGACGCTCTGAAAGACTAACATGGGACTGTAAAAGAAAAGAACAATAACATATCTGAACATGTAACAAAAGTGACTTCCATACATGAAGTATCAGTACACCTTCTAAATAGAGAAGAGAGTCCCTAGAAATCCAGGGGGCCTCTCGCGGTGCTGCCCAACGTCCTCCACTCCTCATGGCAACGCGCATGAAGAAAGCAAAGTGTTTCCCATGTTACGGTCATAAGATGACACTGCAAACTGATTAGAGGAAAGTTCTCTCACCAGAACGGAAAATGATTAGTTGATGCCTTCGCTGCGTTTAAATCCCTTCAGTTTTTCCTGTATGTATTTCACTCGAGTTTCCCGTGACCATCGTGATGATCCGCTCGCTCTTTCCCAAGCTGGCGTCCTAGGTCCGGGCGTCTGGGTGTGCGACGCTGGGTCCTCCGGTCCCGTTTCCATCATGTTCCTCTTCTTCAGGTCATCAGATGCGTCTTGTGCATTATTGTAAATCACGGGGCCATTATCATAGAACACGCGGAGCTTGGAAGGATACAGTGTCTGAAAGCGATAGCCCTTCTCTTTTAAAATCTTTCTAATAGGGTTGTATGCCTTACGTTTGATGAGGATATCTGACGGGTAATCTTGGTCGAAATACACACGTCTTCCTTTCAGTTGAATCTCTTTTTTTTCCACGCGGAACGTAGCACCAAGTCCTTTGTTTTAAACTCCAAAAAATGTACTACGATAGACCTCGGGTTGGAGCTCGGTGGTGGCTTAGGGCCGAGTGAGCGGTGGGCGCGCTGTATACCCAGTGTGGTGTCTGTGAGGGACAGCGCGGTCTTTATAAAGTTTTCAATAAATACTTGCATGCTGTCCCCTTCTTCTCCCTCTGGTATCCCGTGGATTCGTATGTTATTTCTCCGAGAGCGGGCTTCCAGGTCGGATAAACGTGCTTGAAGATCTTCTTGTAACAGCAGAGTATGGCCGAGCACGTCCTTAACATCCGCGTTGAACTCCTCCACTTCGGCCACTCTCTGTTCCGCCTCCTCAACTCTGCTCGTTACGTCTTTCAGGTCCGCAACGATATCATCAAGCCGTTTCCCCATGTCTTCTCTGAACGCTGTCATTTCTTTATTTACAAGGCCAGTCTTGTCCGTGATTTCTTTTTTCAAATCGGCTTGAACTTCTTTTAGCTTAGCAAGGATGTTAGCTTCGATAGCCTCCATGGCTCTCTGTGTTTTTAGCTTGCTAGCGCCGTCAGCTTCTTTCGGTGTAAAAACGTCTTCTTTCGCTTTTTCTTGACGAATTCCTCTAGTCTTTCTTTTAGTATCCCTTGACATACTATTTTAAATACTATTAACTGTTATATGACATGTCAGATATCAAGGGATAATCTGTACCGTCTGGGAGCTCAAAATTATGCTGTCGCTCGCTTCCTCGCCATCCGGAAGTCCTGTCCATTAATGTTTATTTAGTATTATTATTATTATTATTATTATTTTTTTTATTAATATTTAATTTATTACAATACTAACCCTCCTCCTTTACCCGGGTTTGAGACCGGCAAAATGAACCATAAAGAGACACTATGGCGGAGTTACAATTTTTTTTAACTTTTTTTTAACGTTTTCTTTTTTCCCTTGTGATCCACCAAGGAGCCTACAAATGACGGTAAAACATGAACATGTGGCTGTGTGAATCAAACGCCGTTATTTATTTAAGATAAAATATTTCAAATTCAGTTATTTATGATCAACCTGCGCCGTCAATCCCGGCGCATGTGCGCTTTATTTGCAGTCTGGACGCTGAGGGTAAACATGCTGAAGCGCTGAGAGGGACTCCTGCGGTAGCGGGAGAATGGAGTTGGGACGGGGGAGGCGCCCCACGGCAGCACCTGCCGCTGGAGGACAAGAGTAGGAACGATACGTGCTTTCACGTAAGAGTCTCCAAAAGTCGCTAGATTTGTCGCTAGTCGCTTTTTTGAAAAAGAGTCGCTGGAGGGGTCTGAAAAGTCGCTAAATATAGCGACAAAGTCGCTGAGTTGGCAACACTGCAAAGGAGAACTTGCCCTCTGGCATGGTGACAAAGCCATCTACGATAGCACGTAAATGCGAGTCACCAACCAACAGAGCAAACTAAAAAAGAACAAAAAAAGATGATTAATGATGGTGTTCTTAAATTGATGTTGTGATGTTTGTGGATAAAGTAGAATCGAAACCTACCTTCTTCTCCGGAGCCTCGGCTGGGAGGACCAACTTGTGGCTGAGCCCAGTCACATCGGAGCGCGGCCACTGCTTCACCCGATGACGATGGCCCGTCCCCCGGCCTGTTCAGAGAAGCACAGACAACAGAATGAAACTTAACAGCTTCGGCAAAGTAAAAAGCACAAATGTAGGGATTTTTTTAACTACATACCTGACCGAAGAAAGGTCAATGGCTCACTGGGATTCTCCTGGTACGCTGTGTCACTTGACGACGCCTAAGTTTTAAAACAAAAACTTTCGTTTAACTACAATCAAAAACAGCATTAATGTTGGAAATACATTAAATGCAGTTGGCATGTACTTGCCTCGTCAGGAGACTCTAGCAGCCTGGACATCTAACAGCAAAAATAACTCAAATGACAAAAGAACAAAAATGATGGACAAGTAAGTTGCTGAAAAGGAAAAATCATAGCTGTACCTTTATCTGTGGAGACTGCGTGGGGGACCAAACCCGCGAGGTGGTGGGGGGCGTCCTGGGCTAAAAACACACAATTCCATCACGACACTCATAGGAGCAAAATCAGTAAAAGGTTACTTTAAACGAAAAAAAGGTTACATAAAAGAAAAACTTTATTTTTGTATTGTACTATCATTTATAGCTTAGACACCTTGGTGCGATCCGATGAGGCGGACTGCAGATCCTCCTGGTCGAGTCGCCTCCACCTCTTCTTGGCCCCCTCAGACCGTCTACCCCTTCGTGGCATTCTGTGAAGAAAGACTCAAACTTGGAAAGAAAGTGATGTTATCCAAAAAGCAGAAAGAAAAATATGCCTTAAATATGTATTATACAAGCTGTATTTGTAGGGATGCTAGTAATTTATGCTGTGTATATGTGTCAGTAAGTGTGCGTGTGTATGTGTTAGTGTATGTGTGTGAATGTTTCTATGCTGAAATAAATGTTTTGTGTTCTAATTGAATATGCAAATCAAAGATGTGGTTTGTCAATGAAGGGATTCCGATGTAACGTGTCTTTAAGGTGTTGATAGAGAATATAAATGTGTGTGGTCTTAGTTGTAACAGCGCTGGTAGCACAATCAAATTTCCAAACTGCAGAAGTCTCGCACAACTGGAAAGCTGTAATGAGAAGCAAGGAAAGCTGGAATTAATATGTGTTACTGAAAGAATTAATCAGTTCAAAAAAACATTGAGGTAAAACACATGAATTGTTATTAAGCAAATATTTTGGGGTTTATCTTCCACTTTGGAACCACTGTAAAGCTCGGTAGTGTTGTACAACCCACTGTACTGCATGGTGCCTATTTTGGAATACAGCTCTAAAATTGTCAACCATAAGATGGGTAGTAAAACTGAATGTAGTAATTTTATCACATGGTTTTCATATTTTTGATTTCCACACTTTTTCCAGGGCTAAGTACTTGAATGACAAATTGAGAAAGGACTGGCCAACTTCAATTTCATCACACATCCAGGAAAAACCTAAGTGAAATTGTTTTCACACATTGCCTCTCTGTCATGGATGATATGGTCCCAGAGTCTGAAACAGACAACAGCAGCAGTGTAGAGACAGATTCAACTGAGAAAGCTGAAGATGATGAAGGACTGAGGAAAACCACTGTTACTGACATGGAGACCACCAGGATATTGTACAGTGTAGGTATGATTATAAGAGGCATTCTTAAAAATGCTCCACAACAACTGTTTGTGTGGCCACCAACATCATCTGATCTGAATAGCTAAAGTTCTCAGGCCATGGTTCACCTTGAACTGCACAATTTGATTGCCTGGTTGCTTAGTGTCTCAAATGACCCTACCCTGTCAGCAAACGTTGAAGTGCCTGATGATATCAACCCTAAATTGGTCTCAATATGTCAAGACATAATTTATTGTGGTCCAAAGGGAGAGAAAAACTCCAAAAAGTCTTGCTCTTGGATTAACTGTGAGACATTGAACTGGATCATCCCAAGTTGTGACATGTTACCCGTCATGTAAATGAATACTGCCATATTGTCTTTTTCATAATATAAATATGTTACCCGTGTCCTCAAATTGAAATGTGATGATTAAATAGTTATATGCATGTACATGTAAGTGTCTGTCATTGTTGTTGGCGCTGATATTTAATTTCCTATTTTAGTGAATAATTGCTGGAATGGAATGGCCTTATAAACATTTTTAATACTGGATTCAATGTAAAATGTGAATAGGCCTACTTTTAAATGTGAAATGAAAAGGCACGGGTGCAGCTCAGCCTAAGGCCTTAATTTGTTGAAGACATGCAGTTTACTATGAATGAACACATGTGGAATAATATACTTAGAAAAAAAGTAAACTCTTGGCATTGGCTTGTTGAACTTCAAGAGGTAGTCACCTGACATAGTTTTCATTACACAGGTGTCCCCTGTCAGGTTTAATAAAAGGGATTTCTTGCCTTATAAATGGGGTTGGGACCATCAGTTGTGTTGTGCAGAAGTCAAGTGGATACACAGCTCATAGTCCTACTGAATAGAATGTTAGAATTTGTATTATGGCAAGAAAAAAGCAGCTGAGTAAAGTAAAAGGAGTGGCCATCATAACTTTAAGAAATGAAGGTCAGTCAGTCCGAAAAATTGGATAAACTTTGAAAGTGTCCCCAAGTGCAGTGGCAAAAAGCATGAAGCGCTACAAAGAAATTGGCTGACATGAGGAGTGCCCCAGGAAAGGAAGAGCAATAGTCACCTCTGCTGCAGAGGATAAGTTAATTCAAGTCACCAGGCTCAGAAATAGCAGGTTAACAGCAGCTCAAATTAGAGAGCAGGTAAATGCAACACAGAGTTGTAGCAGCAGACATATCTGTAGAACAACTGTTAAGAGGAGACTGTGGGAATCAGGCCTTCATGGTAAAATAGCTGCAATAGCCGCAAGACACCCCCAGGCTGCGTAAGGGCTATTTGACCAAGAAGGAGAGTGACCTGGCCCCCAAAATCACAGGACCTGAACCCAATCAAGATGGTTTTGGGTGAGGTGGACCTCAGACTGAAGGCAAAAGGGCCAAGAAGTGCTAAGCATGTCAGGGAAGTCCTTCAAGACTGTTGGAAGACCATTTCAGGTGCCTACATGTTGAGGCTCATCAGTGGAAATGCCAAGAGTGTGCAAAGCAGTAATCAAAGCAAAAGGTGGCTACTTTGATGAACCTAGAATATAAGAGATATTTTCAGTTGTTTCACACTTTTTTGTTAAATATATAACTACACATGTGTTTATTCATAGTTTTCGTGCCTGCAGTGTGAATCTACAATGTTCATAGTCATGAAAATAAAGAAAACGAGAAGGTGTGTCCAAAGTTTTGGTCTGTACTAATATATATATATATATATATATATATATATATATATATATATATATATATATATATATATATATATATATATATATATATATATATATATATATATATATATATATAGTTGGTGCCAATACTTAATGTCACCAAAGGTCATGGGTAAAATGGGCCTCCTTTAGCAACTCAGCCTCACCAAATCTGGGCCCAGAACTCAACATTTGACCAAAATGGTGTGTAGCGCCATTTCCCACGGGTGGGTGGTGCTGTATTGGCCAATTGGGTCGTCTCTGGGCCTCATGCCAGGTCCTGTTGGAAGCAAAGGCCCAATAGGAAAGCATGTGAAATCCAAAAAGGGAGAGAAAAGTGACACATGGCTGAAAGTCACTTGAAATTTTTAAAATGTTAAGAGGAAGTGACTGTGCGAATTTCAGATTCCTACATTAATCACAGCCGCTGCAGTGAGTGTTGAAAGTTGCCAGTCTATCCCAATGGAGAGTCTCCCTGTGGCGCTCAGAGTTCCGTCGTCATGGAAACTCACTTACGCCTGCAGCTGGCCCGTCTACTCAAGTGCAGACACTTTGTGTCAGGCTCTGCCTCATTGAAATAGAATGGAGAACTTTGCCTCGAACAACGCTCCATATCTCCTGATCCGTAAATGGTAGCGACGCAATTTTTTCTGCGTTTATTTCGTAACGGATAGGGGAAGAAGACATGCTATCGGTTTTTGCTGGAAAAAGTTAAATAAAGGCGTGAAAAATGATGATATAAAGGGGATTTTTATCGAATTTTAAAAATCCTCTAAAAACGGTCCCGAACAAATCGCTGTAGCTGAAAAAGTATAAGAGATATCAAAATAATTCTTTCACTATGAGTATCAGCAGGCTTTTGAGGACTATGGTGCTCATTTCCATGTTTGTACAAAAATCGGTGTAGGCACAGCGACGATGTAAAAAAGTGGATGATGTGGGAAAATGCAGCTCAAAAGCGTTTTCAGGAATTTGCACATTCGCTACTCCCGAACAAATTGTTCCTGCGACCAAACCGTAACAGTTATCCAAACAATTCCTTTTTTTCTGAGTGCCAGAAGGGTCGGGACATTCATGTGTGAAAGTCTCATGCTTGTACATGAAACTGTTTAGGAGTAGCGACGATGCGAAAACATGTGATGTTTTGGATTTTCAGACGTCATTTTTCAAAACCGCTCCATAGGAAATGAATGGGGAGGATTTTGGGTTTGTGTCGCTCTGAGGTGATTTGCAAAAAATCTATATATGCTACACCAATGAGGGTTACATTTCCTGAATCCAGACAAAAATACCTACGTTTTGATGTATAATTTGTCTACGTAGACTGAAAATCGAGCGAGTAGGCTGAAATTGTTCGGAGTTTTGAAATCTTTGAAAACGCTAGAGTGTGCCACTCTAAGAGTCTGAGAATTCCGTCATTGACTTTCTTTATAAACGATGATTTCGCTGATTTTTGGACATGAGCTTTGAGGAGTAACTGTGAAGAGACGATAAAAGATATCCCCATCCCGTTTTCACTTCTGAGTAGTTCACAGATATATCTACAAACTGGAAGTTAAACGGTGTTCGTAGGTGAAAGCATGACGACACAGTACAGCGTTGAAAATGGTAATTTGGAGGCTTTTTTAGGCTTTCTTTCTACCCGATTCCATTGATTCCTATGGGATTTTTGGGGGTGGTTTTTCGCTAATTTCATCGCCATGGTAACTCGAAACCCCAATAAAAGTAATAGCACACTATTGCCGACCGAGCCGGACGTTTTGATACCTATATTGTGGGGGTGCACGCTATGGTTCGGGCCGCATTAACGCACGAATAAACTGGAATAATAAGAATAAAGAGTCCGTTTAGAGGTGAATAGTAATAGGTGCCTCCATGCATTTGCATGGGAGGCAGTGCTGTGCTTCGCACAGCACTGCCTCCTCATTGCAAATGCCATGGCAGGCGCCTAATAAACCATTAATTTTACTATATTGATTATTTAATTCCTTTAATACATCCAATTATTTAATTCATTTATATACATCCAATTATTTAATTCATTTATACAATCGAGTTGATGGCCCCATTCCCCACTTCCGAATTTCACACCCATCCCCCACCCATTTCCGGACCCATCCCCCACTACCGAAATTCACACCCCTCCCCCACTTCCAGAAAGCGGAAGTGCCGCCCACCCCCTCACCCCGCCCCCGATCGCATCTCTCATTGTATAAGGCCCTTTCTCAAGCCTCGACAGCAATTGAATCCTTTTCAACATGGCGTCCGAAACAACCAAACTCCAATCTATTTCTGACACACCCGTCACGATCTACAACTATGAGAGCGGTGTCGGGCAAGCTCAGCAGACCCCTCGAAAGGCTACGCTGTCTCTATGCAGAACTCAGATGCCTCCGGCCTTACCTCTGCAAGAAGAATGGTCTTTGGAACCCTATGGAGTTCGCGGTAGATGGGGATACGTCTTCAAGTACGAAACCGGCGATATGTGTCTGTATCAGCTGGATGAAGGAGCCGACAAGCTGCAGACTATCCACTCCTTGTGCATGCTAACCTCAAACGATTGGGCTGTTCTGAGACTCGTCATGCTCCGCAGACTAAACCCTCAAGATTCGAACGCAGCAGACCCCGCTGTGAATCAAGAAACTGAGGACGGGATCATGGATTCACCCGCCACTAAGCGCTGCAAGCGGGTGCAGACCCTCCTGAATGAAACTGACACAGATTCAACAAATGAGATCTTGACGGCAACATGGCAATCAAAGACGGGGGTTACCGGCCGATGGTTTTTCCGTGCAAGTCTGAGACAGGCTCAAGATAAAACGGTTATTTTTGTGCTTGACTATTATAATTCAGACTGTGGCGTGTTTAGAACTTTGTTAACCATTCCCTTTAATGCGTGGCGTGACAAGATGGCTGCAATAGGAGATCGTATTTCAACGCTGTTTCACGAATGTCGCAACTGGAGAGACATTTTGGCGGTTAAGAAAGCGCTGGCTTTTTAGACCAACCCTCTCACAACAGCCGATACCGCCCCTATCACAGTGAACCACACCTCTTCTCAGTATAAAAAACCTCCGGGACTCCGTGCAACTTCACTGACCAGACTTCTAACATCTGAGACCATGAAGAACTACACGGATAGCACTGCTCCTACTCCACCGCCGTCTCCTTCAGCCGGTTCAACCGCTTCAGCATCACCGCAGCACGGCTCCCTGGACAGCGACAAATTCTTCCTGGCGCCGTACCACCCACCCTCGCCAACCCCTGAATCGTCTTATCCCCAAAGCGACAGCGACAGCGAGAGTCTCCTCACATCGCTGCAGAAGCATATCGAGGACTGGGCCAGTGCCCGCGGAGATGTGCAAGTACGTCACGAGTACTTTGTTTCTAGGAATAAGAATTCTGCGCTTCCAGCCAGGCTTCCAGCCATGCCGTCTCTGTTAGAGTCCCAGGAGAAGATTCACAACTTCCCTCTGGCCAAGGAGATACAGCCTCCCTGGAAGCTTCTCAGTCCGAGGACTCGCAAATTCCCTCCGGGCAACCAGATGGTGAGAGCGGGGCGGATGAAAACGATGGCTGGATTCGCTTCGGCTTCATCAGAGCGGTGAAAACTGTGGTGCACCATCTTTTGAGCGCAGCGATCAACAAGTACATGCGTGATAATTGCTACGGATGCATCAATAATCGTCCAAGTCAGAGAGACCATGAATGTTTCGAGCAGCTTGAGGACGGGTTCTTTGAAAGCAATTACTACCGTGTAATGCCAGTGCTTTGTAACGCACGTTTCATCGGAGCCATTCAACAGTTTTTAGCCGCTCGCAACATCCACCAAGACAACGACACAGTCAACGCCGTCGCACAGGCCTATCTGTACGAATTGACGCTGGTCAAGCAGGTGCATGACCCCATCGACGAGGTGTGTGGTCAGGTCGTTCAAGAAAGCTCTGAATTCAGAGATCAGCTTGAAGCAGCCTTGCAGTACTGGAGGGGATGCTGAAAACCAGTGCATGTATGTTTTCTTTAATATATATGAAATGATTGTTTTCTACAATTACTTTATGACATCATATTAAAATGAATCTTTCTCTAAATATGAAATGAACTTTTTCTACAATTAGTTTGTGATATATGAAATTAGTGTTTTTTTTTACATTGAGTTTGTGATATATGAAAGTAGTGTTTTCTACAATGAGTTTGTGATATATGAAAGTAGTGTTTTCTACAATGAGTTTGTGATATATGAAATGAGTGTTTTTTTACATTGAGTTTGTCATATATTAAATGAGTGTTTTCTACAATTACTTTATGACATTGTATTAAATTAATGTAATTTCTTTATATGAAATTTGTATTTTCTACAATTAGCTTGTGATATATAAAATGATTGTTTTCTACAATTAGCTTGTGATATATGAAATGAGTGTTTTCTACAATTAGTTAGTGATATATGAAATGATTGTTTTTTTTACATTGAGTTTGTGATATATTAAAGTAGTATTTTCTACAATGAGCTTGTGATATATTAAAGTAGTGTTTTCTACAACGAGCTTGTGATATATAAAATGATTGTTTTCTACAATTAGCTTGTGATATATGAAATGAGTGTTTTCTACAATTAGTTAGTGATATATGAAATGATTGGTTTTTTTACATTGAGTTTGTGATATATTAAAGTAGTATTTTCTACAATGAGCTTGTGATATATTAAAGTAGTATTTTCTACAATGAGCTTGTGATATATTAAAGTAGTGTTTTCTACAACGAGCTTGTGATATATTAATGTAGTGTTTTTTACAATGAGTTTGTGATATATGAAATGACTGTTGCTAGAATTAACCTGTGATATAATAAATGAATGTTAATAAAAATATATATAAAACCCAACCGCATTCCTTCTACACTTTTCTTTCAACTAGAAAAAAACATCCGTTACAGCCATGACGTGGAAACTAACATGGCACCACTCATCATTCTTGTTAATGTAACAGTGTTTTGAAACTCCAAATGGCCAGGAGCACCGTGTATTTGTTATATGTTAAGCAGCTTTCTGAGTTACCACCCTCCCTTTAGATTGGTGGTGTCTAAACTTTTTCACCCCACGAGGCAAAATGGTCAAAAGGAAATTACTCACGGGCTGCAAAATTGTATTTTTTATTTTCAAAATAGTATTTTCTGTTTCAGTTTTACTTGCTGTACAAGAAAACTGAGTTGTGCGTAATCTGTGTCCATCTACCTCTAGTTTTGAGTTTGGTTTCGAGCTAAATTTGTGCCATTCTTGAATCGAGGTTGTAGAGAAATTCTTTTCAAGTGCTTCAAATGGCCCCAGGAAATAGTTTAGGCACTCCTGCCTTGGGCCATTGCCTACTAGGCAATCCCGTGAAGGCAGTGTGCACAACTAAGATAACATCCACAGATATTATAATCACAACACACGTCCTCAGCCGTGCTTCTCCCCTTGTGCCTGTTCTCCGTCTCACTCGGCAGAGTTACAAAAGAGAAGCTGGCATGCACCTATGTAAAACCCGGTAAAATAAATAAATTAATAACAGCTTTTATCCGCAGCTCATTTTCTATTGTCTCCCTAGAGAGCTTATCTCTAAAAATTCTAAAAATCCCGACTCCATCGTTCCACTTGCAGCGTTACTCTACAAAGAGCAGAATGACATAAGGGAATATTGTTTTGCTCAACATGATATCTAGTGAAAACTTAAGTTTGAAGGGGTGTTTATTTAATAGATTTTTAAAGTGAAAGTTTTAAAAGAAAAAATAACTTGATATAAACAGAGACTGGTGCAAAGTCTTAAAATCAGCATCTCTACATGTGCTATCCCGTCCCACAACCACATTAAGGTATCAGATATTAAACCTTTATTTAGTCTAATTGAAGCACAACTTGTCTTTTACCAGAGAGATGTGAAAGTGGGGTGGAGAACATGACAGGACACGTGTCAGCTGTGTTTTTAATGTTGATTTCAGAACTCTTCCTGTTGCAGAACATTAGCATTGTTAATTATGAATATAGGTTAAATATATTTACTTTCATCGCTTGACGTCTGAAAACACTACATATCTTTTTTTTCTAATACCGACTACTTGTCATTTTTATGCAAATTATGATAATTTTGTTAGTAGTTCATGAGATATTTTAATATAGCAAATACTTCTAAGTATAAACATGTTAAAAGTTGAAGAACTTTTGCAACGGTTTATTTCTTTTCTAAAATGAAAATAAAACTTAGTAGAAACTGTCATGGTTTAGTTTTTGGTCCGGCTTTTTCCTGTTTTTTTTCAGTTCCTCCTCTCACTCAGCTCACCCTCCAGGTTCGTGCGGGTAATTATATTTCTGATTCATTTTTAGTTGAAAACGGCAACCCTCAAGGGAGCGTCTTTAGTCCAGTACTATTATGATAAACCTTGTAAGAAGGTTAAACCTGACATAGGAAAATCACTTTTTGCAGATGACGGGGCAGACTAGAAAGGATAAAAGTTTTTTAAATTCTTGGGGTTTGATAGTTTGCTTAAGTGGAAACTATTCAATACTAAGTATTGAATATTATGAGGTGTTTAACAGGAGGTGTATGGGGAGCTGATCGTATGGCGTTAAAAAAATGTATATATTGCATTAGTTAGATCAGTTCTAGATTACGGTTGTATAGTTTTTGATTCAGCCGCTAGTTCATCTTTAAAAAGGTTGGACATAAGGGGTTAGGGTTAGTAAAATCAACTCCAATATCGGCGCTTCAAGCGGAGGTTTTTGCCATTAAGTCTTAGAAGGAAACAGTTGAGGGTAAATTATTGGACAAATTTACAAAGTCAAAAAGAAACACATCTAACAAAAATAATACAAATTAAAAGTAGTAAAATTAAGAAGGAGGTATTTAGTAAGGGAATTATTCAGATAGTTGAGGAGTTAGGAATCAATAGTTGGGCCGTTAGTCTAACTGCCTTAATGCCGGCTATACCATTATGGTTACTACCTCAATCTAGTGTTGAGCCTTCTTTGTTATAAAAGATTAGTTCAAGCAATAACACGTTAAGTGTACAAGCTTATGTGAACACTTTGATACATGAGACATATGGGTATTATGTACATGTCTTCACGGATGGGTAAAAAAATCCAGAGAATGGAAAAACAAGCTGTGCTTTTGACATTCCTGAATTAAAAGTTAAAGTGTTTAAAAGATTAACTGATCATTTCTCGGTTTATGCAGCAGAAATGATGGCAATCATGCTAGCATTGCAATGGATAGAGGAAGTCAAACCCATGAGAATACTAATATGTTCAGATTCAAGCGCAACATTGGTTAGTCTCAAAAGTGTGTGATCGAAATGTAGGGAGGATATTATGTTAGAAAGTTTGTTATCATTATACCGAGTACGTAGTCTGGAGATTGATGTTCAGTTTTTATGGATTCCAGCACATAGTGGCATTGAAGGGAATGAGATGACAGATTCTTTAGCTAAGAAGGGGTTGGCGATAAATAAGGTCCTACTTATGATCCTACATACGAAGCAAAATTAAGGTACAGTGGCAAAAATTATGGGATAATGGAAATAAAGAAAGACATTTACATAAGATACAGCAAAACATGGAGGAAGAAGAGCCTCTGGGGAAGAGCAGGAGAGAACGGGGGATGTTTAGCAGAATTAGACTAGGCCACACGAGGCTCACTACATATTATTGGGAAGCATCCATAGTTTCAGCATTCCAGAAACTGTGGAACATGTGCCGTTTGAGTGTATTAAATACTCAAATCAAAGAATGGCTCTAAGGAATGGACTGGAACAAGAAGGAATCAAACAACTGAACATTACAAATATCTTCTCAAATGAATACGGAAAGATGGTGCTTAAGATCATGTCATCTTATCTAAAACAAACTAGACTAAACCTAAGGATTTAAGGAAAAGTAACCAAAGATCAAGTAGGTGGCGATAATGTTCCATTTGATTGCAAGACACCAGTAAAAAAAAAGAAGAAGAAGAAGAAGCAGCTCACCCTCCACTCCCTCAGCAATCTGTCACACCTGTTGGGCACTAATTAGTCAGAACTCCAAGTAAAAGTATAGGTACCTGTTACGCTGCAAGGTGTGGTGTGGAAGGAAAACTCCTCAAAGTTGGCTGCAGTTTAAACAAAGGTGGTTTATTAGGCCTCCCTCAGCACAGCATAGGTCAGGGCCAAGGGGGGGAAAAAAAATTACATCTTCCCTTCAGACTCTCCAGCCTTCTCTCTCTCCTTGGTACAGCCAACAGTCTCCTTATATACTGTTGTCGCCACCTCCTCAATTAACTGCCCAGCCAATCAAAGTCCAGCAAACAAGGTCCTTTCTATAAAAGAGCTGGGTTTGAGGCGGGCCTCCTCTTTGGTAGGTTCCAAGATGGCTGCTATAAGGACACACCCAAAAGGTAACAAACATTTTGAAAACAAAAACATCACATATACACATTCCAGAACTTAATTGTTACAGAAAATATTATTGCTTCTTAACATTTACTCACTTCCTCCCCCTCTGGTTTACAAAACTCAGGCAAACGAGAAAGGTAGTCAGCAATAAGATTTTTCTTACCTGGACAATGCTGTATGGTGAACTGGTATGGCTGAAGAGCAAGGCACCAACGTAATATACGGGCATTCTGATGCTGCTTGGAATGCATCCACTTCAGAGGTCTGTGATCAGTTTGCAGATTAAACTCCCTTCCTAGGAGATAATATTTTAAAGAGTCCAAAGCCCACTTTATTGCAAGTCCTTCCTTTTCTACTGTGGAGTACTTTTTCTCCCGGTCAAAAAGCTTTTTACTTAAGAAAAGGACAGGTTTTTCTTCACCAGCTTCTCCCTGAGCTAGCACTGCTCCAAGACCAACATTTGAAGCATCCACTTGAACAACAAATGGCTTGGAAAAGTTAGGACTCTGTAAAACAGGAGCTTGACAAATCAGTTTCTTTAAAGATTGAAATGCATGTTCACAGTCCTCCTTCCACATAATTTTAGAAGTAGACCTTTTTGTCAATTCAGTCAGAGGGGCTGCCAATGTTGAGAAATGGGGTATAAATCTTCTATACCACCCAACTAATCCCAAAAATGATCTCACTTGCTTCTTTGTTTGAGGTCTGGGAATTGTTTGAATGGCTTTTACTTTTTCAAGTTGTGGCTTTATCTGTCCATGGCCAACAAGGTAGCCCAGATATTTTACTTCTTCTTGTGCCCATGCACACTTGCTCACATTCAAAGTGAGACCAGCATTCTGGATCCTTGCCATTACAACCTTTAGATGCTGTAGGTGATTCTCCCAAGTTTCACTGTAGATCACCACGTCATCCAGGTAGGCAGCAGCAAACTTTGAACAGTCACTAAGAATAATGTCCATCAACCTTTGAAAGGTAGCTGGTGCTCCATGAAGACCAAAGGGTAGAACCGTGTACTGGAATAAACCCATTCCTGGAATTTGAAAGGCTGTGTATTCCTTAGAGGATGGATCTAAAGGCACTTGCCAGTAACCTTTACATAAATCTAAGGTTGTGATATATTTGGCCTTCCCCAGTCTTTCCAGTAGCTCGTCAATGCGTGGCATGGGATAAGAATCAAAACAGGAAATACTGTTCAACTTTCTGAAGTCAGAACAAAAACGTAATTGCTTTGAGTCTTTTTTAGGAACCAGCACAATGGGATTTGACCACTCGCTTCTTGATGGCTCTATCACTCCCATTTCCAGCATCATCTGGACCTCTTTTTTCAGTGGATCCATCATTCTTTCTGCAATCCTGTAAGGCTTAAGACGAACAGGTGTTGCATCTTTCAAAGTTATTTTGTGTGTTATAATTTCAGTTCGCCCAGGTACATCTGCAAATAGAGATGGAAAAGACTGTTTAATCTCACCCAGCTGTTGCCACTGATCAGGAGTCAGATGCTTTGGAGCCTCTTCAGATTTGGTCAAGTCTCTACATGGACTCATTTCAGCTTCCCCATCTTTCAACATGGCACTGTCTTCAGGCTGAACATCTTGTACCATCAGGCTCTGCTTCACATCAATTTCTGGAACATTTCTTTCATGATATTCCTTTAATAGATTTACATGAAGCAGTTGCTTTGACTTTTGTTTTTCTGGACAGATAATTTCATAAGTCACTGGTCCTGCTCTTCTAACCACAGTGTAGGGTCCTTGCCATTTAGCAAGCAACTTACTTGGCCCACTGGGCAAGAGTACTAAAACCTTCTGGCCAGCCTTCAGTTCTCTTTCACGTGCACGTCTGTCGTACCATACCTTTTGCCTATGTTGAGCCTTCTCCATATGATCTTTAGCTTGTTCTCTGTACTTTTCCAGGTTGTCCCTCATCTGAAGTATGTAGGAGATGATGTTAGTTGGTGAAGCTGCTTCACTGGATCCTGATGCCGCTCCAGCCACCCAGTTCTCCTTCAGCATGTCCAAAGGGCCTCTAACCTGTCTCCCATAAATTAACTCAAACGGAGAAAAACCAGTTGAGGCTTGTGGTACCTCTCTGTAAGCAAACAAAAGGAAAGGCAACCATTTATCCCAGTTTTTGCCAGTATCATCAATAAACTTTCTCAACATTTGCTTTAATGTACCATTAAATCGTTCTACCAAACCATCGGTTTCTGGATGGTATGGAGTAGTACGAATCCCTTTTACACCCAGTTGATCATAAAGAGTTTTCATCACTTGTGACATGAAATTGGTACCCTGATCTGTCAGAATCTCCTTTGGGATACCAACTCTGGAGAAAAGGTCTACTAAACACCGAACAATATGTTTGACCTGCGGAGAACGTAATGGATAAACATCTGGATATCGGGTTGCATAGTCACAGATGACTAATGCATATTTATGACCATTACTGCTCTTAGGTAAGGGACCTATGATATCCATGGCGATTCTCTCGTACGGAACACTCATTATAGGCAATGTCTGCAACTGGGCACGGTCTGAAACTTTAGTAGGGGCCACCAACTGACAGTCATGACATGTTTTGCAGTATTCAGCTACATCTTTATATAATCCTGGCCAATAAAAATGTTGAGCAACACGATTATAAGTTTTTGCCTGTCCTAAGTGTCCTGACCATGGTATAGTGTGACCCAAATGCAGAATTACTGAACGGTATTCTTTTGGGACAACAAGTCTGGGTTCATCAATGTCTGCTAGATACAAAAGTTTATCCCTTATAATGAAAGGCTCTCCTGCTAAACTTTTGAACTCAGCAGCACTCTCTTTTCCACCATCTTTATGTGCTTTATTAAAGAGAGGTTTCAAAGATGGATCGTTTTCTTGTCTCTCATTAAAGTTATTAGGAATTTTCCACTGGAAATCAATACATGGAGTTAATGGCAATGCAGGTTCAGGGAGTTTTGACCTGCTTTTGTTCTTATTTTTCTCCTGTCTACGCTGTCGTTTTGATTTCTTGATTTTATTTCCTCCTTCATACAGATCATCATCTACATCTGGCAGAAGTTCTAAATCCTTTTTCATGGAACGTGTGGTGACAGCACAGGAATAAGCCACTAAGTTTTCTTGAACCAAACTATCTAGGATTGGTAAATCTTCTCCTAGGATAACATCATATGCTAACTGATTCAAAACTCCAACAGTCAACATAAAAACTTGTCCTTCAACATCAATAGTGACATCAGCAGTTGGATACTCTTTTTGACATCCATGAACACAAGTAATGTTTACCGGTTTGTTAAAGTGAGGCAGTACATTACTCAACAAAGATGATTTCACCAAAGTTCGTGAGCTACCTGTGTCTGCAAGAGCTTTTACAGCTTTGCCATTTATCACCACATCAACTACATGTTTATGTGGAATCATGTCATCAGAAAGTTCATAATTATGTTCCTTGGAAGGTACCACACATAACTCTACTGACTTACTTTTTCTTAATGGGCATAAGGAAGCTTTGTGACCAGGCTGCTGACAATAGTAACAAATGAGACCATACCTTGGTCCAGGTTGTGTGTACTTCTTACCACCCCTCTTGTCCAAATTGGCAACATTAGTTGCACCTGGAGGTTTTACCTCCATAGACTTTGGTCTCTCAGTCACTCTTGACCTAGAAGGTTCTCTGTGAGCAGCCAGGTAACGTTCAGCCAGGTCTGCCGCTTCCTCTCCAGTCTTTGGATTATTCTCCTTCACCCATGTGCGGACGTCTGGTTGAAGCACACGTAGATACTGCTCCAAGATGATCGTTTCCCCCATCTCTTCTTTACTCCGACTGTCAGGCCGCATCCATCGCTTGTAGAGTCCCTTTATCCGACCGTAGGTTTCACGTACACTCTCTCCCACTGGAACACTGATGCTTCGAAACCGGTATCTGTAGGTCTCTTCTGTTACATTAAACTTAGACAACACAGCAGCTTTAATAGCGTCATAAGAGTCAGATTGGTCCTCATCCATACCAGCATATGCCTCAAGGGCTTTTCCAGTCAATAATGTGACCACTCTAGCAGCCCATTCAGCTGGTTGCCATCCCCATGTTTTAGCAATGCGTTCAAAACGTATGAAAAAACTTTCAGGATCCTCACCCTCCTTAAAGTCAGGTATTCTTGGATCACCTCCACGGGTTGGTTCCACTCTTTGTGCTGGAGCTACTTGTGCTTTATGCTGCTGGGGCTGAGATGGAGAATAAGGTTCTGCTTGGTAACCAGAGGCTCCTTGGACTTCCTCTGTTGCAGACAGCTGAGACAGTGTCCTAGTCTCTCGCTTTGGAACAGCTGCTTCTGTAGAAATGCCCGTTCTAATAGACAGCTCCTGTTCAGCATAAACATCACTTTGCAGCTTTGGCATGTTACTGCACAACTGTTTAATCTGGTCAAACAGTATTGCTTCTGTTCGTTTAGAACGTTGCATAAATTCTCTTATTTCATCAAAGATGTCAGTTTCAGAATGCTCTTTACTCACAGCTCCAACTGTGGTATGCTTAGGCCGCACAACCGGTTCAAAAATGTCTTCGCCAGCCATGGCTCCCTCAGGTAGTGAATCCGGCTCTGCTGGTCCTCCGCTTTGTCCTTCCATCTCAGAAAGGGGGCTTTTCTTTGTCCCACGAGTTCTTCCACGCCCTACTCCTCTCATTTAGCCTGTTGTCTTCCTTCATTCACAGGCGTAAACGATCCCACTCCTGACACCACTGTTACGCTGCGAGGTGTGGAAGGAAAACTCCTCAAAGTTGGCTGCAGTTTAAACAAAGGTGGTTTATTAGGCCTCCCTCAGCACAGCATAGGTCAGGGCCAAGGGGGGGGAAAAAAAAATTACATCTTCCCTTCAGACTCTCCAGCCTTCTCTCTCTCCTTGGTACAGCCAACAGTCTCCTTATATACTGTTGTCGCCACCTCCTCAATTAACTGCCCAGCCAATCAAAGTCCAGCAAACAAGGTCCTTTCTATAAAAGAGCTGGGTTTGAGGCGGGCCTCCTCTTTGGTAGGTTCCAAGATGGCTGCTATAAGGACACACCCAAAAGGTAACAAACATTTTGAAAACAAAAACATCACATATACACATTCCAGAACTTAATTGTTACAGAAAATATTATTGCTTCTTAACAGTACCTCTCCAAAATATGACTTTGGTAAAAGTCCAAGTCACTGATTGAAATATTACTTGAGTAAAAGTCTCTGAAATGTCTTGTACTTAAGTATGAAAATTACTGTAAAAATAGACGTACTCAAGTAATGTAATAAAAAGTATAAGTAAAACAAAGCAAATGCAGTTTGAATGACATTTTTGGTAAACTTTAAAAGTCAAATTCACTTGAAATAATATAAACAGCCTAGTGCAGGAGAAATTTAGACCAAGTTTAGACAGAAAACTGTCTACACTTTCTTCAAGTAAGGTCAGTGCTATGCGCTTTAAAATTGTACACAACCAAGTGCAGGCAAAATTTAGACCAGGGGGTGTATACTAAGAACACAGTTAATTGATAAACCAGGTCCAGCCAACCTACAGGAAGCGGTAAACCTCCTAATAGATACACCAGCAGGTTAGTTAAGAAAATTAGGACTCTCTGCTATTAAATGCTTTATCTATACCACAAGGTTCATTTAACCTGCCCTACCACTGAACCAGCTTCTTATCCTGTTGGTGATGAACAAGCCCAGGCAAGTCCCAACTTTGTCGCAGTCAATCAGTAGGTGGGGTCAAAACACTTGCGTGCGTGAGTCTCTCTCTCTCTCTCTCTTTTTTTAATGAGTAACTAAACCAAACATTGAAAATGTATTGGAGTAAAAGTATGCAATTAAGTTCAGAAATATAGTGAAGTAAAAGTTATCAAAAAATTTTATACTCGAGAAAAGTATAAAGTACTCCAAAATACACTTAAGTACAGTAGTGAAGTATTTTTACTTCGTTACTGTACAACACTGCTGGTTTGTTCCCTGTTTCAGCCACTGGATTTTCCTGCCGCCTCTGTTAGCTGCTGGGTTTCGTGCCTTCATCCGTACCTCAAGTTTTGCTCACTGCTTCATTGCCTGGATCTCCTGCTACCCATGTACTACAGCAACCCTGCATCTCATCTACATTTCTCTTCTCATTCTGATTTCCTCATCCACTAATAATCTCTCTTTCAATAAACTATCAGAAAATAACTCTGTTTTGTGTGTGCATTCATCCAAAGACAAATTTATAACAGAAACAAGTTTGCTTTTAGTACGGTGAAAATATTTTAATTAAATGTTGTCAACGCCTAACAGATAAAATAATGAGCAAGGTGGGACAAGAGAAGGTGAAAAAACCATCCCTGCCATTTTTAACACCAGAAGTAATTCATATACTAGTCATCCGTCTTTGTTTTTCTGTCTTTTGAAAGCTGAACTCTGCCCATTTACGAAAGCATTTCTAAGCTTTACCACAGCATAATTTGTTGTTTTAATCTTACTGCTGACTGAATTTTTCTGTTTTATGCGGTGTAACTACAAATACATGCACTACAAATACGCACAGTTTACTAGGTTAATGAATGACTGCTAAACCACAATGTTGTTGGATTCAAACAGCATATAGGAAAACCAAAACCAGCAAGGTTAAAGCTATTGAACGCAACTTCAAATATGTATTATGAACCATTACATTGCATATAATCCGTAAATACACACACACACACACACACACACACATATATATATATATATATATATATATATATATATATATATATATATATATATACAATAAACATGTATATGTAAATCTTATAATGTTTCAACTAACTTAAATCAAACTTATCTCTGTGACAAGAGATAAACTCTTTTGTAAAAGCTAAGATGAAGAGGAATGGAATTTTTAACCACTTTTCTTTGTGTATATTGTACACAGATGCAACTGATAACACATGAATGCTAGCCAACTTACAATTGCTTTTGGATTTCCATAAATGCGACTGTATTACAGAAGCTGCAAAGAACTGCCTGGCAAAACAATGTTTCGAAATCTCGGTTTTGAAATCTGGAATTGCAAAAACCCTTTTGTTCATTCATGTTATTTAATGCAGTTAATTATTATAAGCTGGAAAGTTAAAAAGTCTGGCAAGTCCTTAGTCTGGCAATAGATGTATAGCAGTACATAGAGTTCACTGTAGCCAAAGCCTGAAGGATACAAAGACAGGTCTTAAAAAACCCATAAAGAAATAGGCTACTTCAGACACCAGAAGTCTGGTTTTATTGCTAAATGGCACAAACATACATTTAATCACAGATTTGGATGCTCTCATGGAACTAATATTGGGAAATGTGGTAGCAACCCCCAACAATACTCTCAGTTTTTGAGATTGCAACTATAAATCACAATTCACTTCCCTACCCCTCTAAAAACCACAATAGCAATGTGCAAATTCCCCAAATTTCAACATTTCTTTCATCAGTGCCGCTGCTTCTGTTGCCCTCAGTCTGATGGTTTAACAAGAAATATCTATATTTGTACAACCTAGAAGAATCATGGAAGGTTTACCTGTCTTATTTAGAATCGATAGTTCATGGAAGTTAATTAACATAATCAACATCTTGGGCCAGTATTATGTCTTTTAAATTGTGTCATTATTGCAGACCCTGTCAAAACATTTAGCTTTTTCATGATCATAGGTCGTGTTAAGTTTTTTTTTTTTTTGGATATTTAATGCAGTTTCTTCATTAAACTCCACAACTGTTTTTCAGCCATTCCTCATAAATTACTTTAATTCATCTATATAATCTTTTTCTCTGTTTTTTTAACCTCTGTGAGGCAGAACTGAAAAGTGCTTTACAAATACAGTTTATTAGTATTAAAAGTTTAACATTTTAACAGAAACCCACATCAAACATCTTGAGCCACCCTTTTAATATATAGTTTATTGAGAAATAATGTCTGGATATTTATGCAACCCCACAGGAAGAACACACACCACTTATTTTTCAGAATTCTCTTGTTGAGCTTGTGCAGTTCCAGCGTTGTGAGAGTCGGCGTGAATTTGAGCGTTAGTTACGACCCGTGCTGCTTCTGACATGATGAGCTTTCATCCCATGAATGCATTGCACTGGATGGGGCATTTTTATACAAGTCTCTGAGAGGTTGCGTTTACCAAGAGAGTGTTGAGTTTTAGTGACATAATCTGAAACCGTTGTTACGGATACGTTTAGCTGCGTTGGTCTGTCTGTTGAGCGAAATAACCGATTCGTTTCCTGCTTTGCTTATTCCCTATGACTAAAAATGTTGTTGTGTGCTGGTCAGCTTCAGAGCTGTGGCACTGCGAAATAACCGATTTGTTTCCTACTTCTGCTTATTACCTATGTCTAAAAAAGGTGTTGTGCGCTGGTCAGCGGCCGAGCTGCGGTCACTGCGAAATAACTGATTTGCATCTTCCAACGTCCAAAGCCCGCATGCGTGCTCTTTTGACGAAGCTCTTCCCCCTAACAGATCTCCTGAGTTCGTGATCCAACAGATACCGCTGTAAATGCATTTAGTTTGGAGGGAGGACTAAAGACGAATAGAGGTTTTCTTAAAGGGTCCTCTGGATTATTTCTGCGCAAACGGTGCGGGAGGTTTTGCTCCGTATGATAGGAATTCAGCAAAGATTATGTAAGTCTGACTGCTATGCTGCTGCTGAGCGTCAAAATTGAGCGTATATAAGATAAATTAAATAATTGAATGTGTACAAATGAAATACTTGAATGTGAATAAATTAATTAAAATAATTGGATGTATATAAATGAATTAAATAATTGGATGTATTAAAGGAATTAAATAATCAATATAGTAAAATTAATGGTTTATATTAATAATGTCATATAGGCGGGACTTCCGGTGGGGGGGGACCAGAAATGGAGGCGGGACTTCCGGCAAGTTGATGGATTATTTATCCGTCAAAATCGATTAATAAAATTTTGACATAAATTTGATATCAATTAATATAAATTTTATATCGATTAATATAAATTTGATATCATTTAATATAAATTTTATATCATTTAATATAAATTTTATATCGATTAATTAGGCGCCCGCCTATGCATTGAAAATGCATGGCGGAGGCCTTATGTTATGCACCTAATAAGGGTTTCTTTATTTTTATTTTTATTAGGCGCCTGCCATGGCATTTGCAATGAGGAGGCAGTGCTGTGCGAAGCACAGCACTGCCTCCCATGCAAATGCATGGAGGCACCTATTACTATTCACCTCTAAACGGACTCTATATTATTATTAGGCGCCCGCCTATGCATTGAAAATGCATGGCGGAGGCCTTATGCTATGCACCTAATAAGGGTTTCTTTATTATTATTATTATTATAGTACCGTTAATACAGCCCGAACCGTAGGGTCTACCCCCACATACTATATATTGAAACGTTGGTCTCGACGCCGCGATCAGGGCTTTTTGTACTTGACGCCGTTTCGGCTTACGGTTGGAACAAAATTCACTAAAAACCACTTCTTCAACACAGTTGACCTTTCAAAAATGCGCGGCTGAGCACGGCACTGGTGTTGTGGGGGAGTGGGTTAGGTGTCGGGCTGCAAAGCAGAAGATCGTAGGTTCGACTCCAAGCTGTGCCAATTTCAGGGAATTACATTTTCACCCAATATTTCATTTCCCTTTGGCTTTAAAAAACGATTTTTTCATTTAAATCAATAGCCAGATTAATTTATCCAGCATATATCTTAAATATACCAAATACAATATTTCATTTCCCTTTGGCTTTAAAAAACGATTTTTTTAAATTTAAATCAATAGCCAGATTAATTTATCCAGCATATATCTTAATTGTACCAAATACTACAATAAAACATAATCAAATTCATCACAATCTCTTCTGGAATAATAAAAAACATGTGATCAGAAAGAACAACATAGCAATATCAGTAGAAAAAGGAGGAACAAACGTTATTGATTTTAAAGTGATTAATGCCGTGATTAAATTACAATGGCTGCAGACTTTTATTAAAAAATAAAAGAGTTTATGGTTTATTTTCCCTTCACAACTTTAGAAAAAAATTGGAGGAAGGAATTTCTCTTAAGATGTAACTTTGATCCCGCAAAATTACCGATTAAATTGTCAGACTACCACAGAAGCATTCCAAAAATATGTTAAAAGTTTTCATGTCTTGATTACGTTACTGGAAAATAACCGTAAATTAACAAAGTAAATTTTATTTGTAACAAATGGAGACTGCGGGTTTGTTTTGGATGGACTTGCCTTATGATGACGTCATCGGGAAGCGCCCGAGCCGAACTGACCACCCGAGTCGGAGCCGTTTTGCACAGCTGCGATCAACAATTTTTTCGGATTTCCAGAGGACTGCACCATTGACATTCGCAGGAGCTATTGCTGAAGCAACAATGCCCACGTACATGGCCATTGGATGTTCCAACACAACTGGTAAAATTGGAAAAAACATTGCTTATTTCAACTTTCCATGAGCTAACCGGGCTCGTAGCTGGATTGCCATCTTGAAGAGAGCTTGCCAGAGAGAAAACACGTCATATGCAGTGACCATTTCGAAGAAGAATGTTTTGAACATGACATGAGAGCAAGGATTTTCGGTAAGTTATTTTTAAATTTTCAATTTTTACATTAGAATTTGCAGGGATTTTACCGACCAGAGGGGCGGAGGGATACCACATGTGATGTGATATCCCTCCGCCCCAGCATGTGCTGAAAGCTTTTATATTTTAATATTTATAGAATAATTACCACCTGCCCTATTTACTAGGGGGCAAATATATAACTTAAGTCACTTCAGCAATCTCTCCTCCGCTGTGTGTGTGTGTGTGTGTCTGTCGGCAAAGCCGTGCTGCGCGGAGCGCGCCGCGCACAAACACACACACACATTGAGCGCGCAGCGAGACAGGCAGGGTCCGAAATGAACACTCGCCACTCGCCAAATTTCCCGTTTGGCGAGTGAATTTCAGAGGGTTAGCTACCACATGGCGAGTAAATCTTTGTACCAAATAAATAAAAAATAAAATAAAAATAACAAAGCCCATATGGGCTGCGGATGATCCGTTCACAGAGCTCCGTCGAGACCCGCCTTCTGCGGAGCTGCACTGTAACTCACAGCCGGACTGCTTTTGCTCCGAGTCTTGGGGGGAATAAAAGCCTGGCGCCCCGCGGTCTTTATAATATGGTGGTTGGGAGGGGGGGAGACTGCAGTTTAGCATAGTAGCATATGAAGTCTTCTGAATTGAGTGCGTCGGAACCAATCTGAGCGCGCAGCGACACAGGTATTCAGCGTTTAAACATGACATGCGCGCTCAACTTTCAAACTGTGCTCAAACACTACCCTCGCGCTCGGCTCTGTTTGCTCGCGTGCGCAACCTTCTCTCCTTCCAGGCTAAACGCCAGTTGTGCGCTCGATCGTTTGTTAATCCGTTTGCTTGGTTCTGTCTCACTGATTTCGATTATACACTGGAGTGCGGATTTTGCCGAAAAACTGAAGTCCCTGGCCGCCATCTTGCTACTCCCTACTCTCACAGAATCCCAATGGATTTGGCCGCCATCTTGCTACTCCCTACTCTCACAGAATCCCATAGGATTTCCCATAGGATTTGGTTGCAACAACAAGCAGTTCTCTGGCTATGTGAAAATGTTTCACATGTAATTTTACAGTCAGTGGATGTACTAACACTATCAACTTCTAGAAAATTATGTGCTGAAATATTTTATATGTTATTCATATCATATTATATATAAGTGTGTGTGTGTATATATATATATATATATATATATATATATATATATATATATATATATATATATATATATATACAGTATATATATATATACAGTATATATATATATATACAGTATATATATAGTATATATGTGTGTACATTTTTTAATAACACCAATTTTCCATGCTGCTTGGATGCAGACCTTCTCCTGTCGGCTGTTTTTTTTGGTGAGGCTTAGTTGCTAAAGGAGGCCGATCTGACACATGGCCTTTGGTGAGCTTTGGTGACATTAAGTATTGGCACTAGGGTTGGGTATTGTTAGGAACCTCACGATTCGATTCGATTTCGATTATTGCTGTTGCGATTCGATTCGATATTGATTTAAAGTTCTGAAGACACAAATGATTGTATATAATGTTGACATTTTTAAAATATTTATTTTCATACAAACTTCTGAAACATCACATTTCTGAGCAAAGAAACAAACTTGTTAATGCAATGTGCTTAAAGTAGAAAACTGTTCTTAATAAACAATAAAAAATAAAGTGCATGTAAAATAAAATTAGGCATAGCTTATCTCTTGAAAGTCTAATATAAATAAAAATGCATTTCAATAACATCTGTGCATATGTGTGCAGATTTAAACACAAATCATAGGGTTGTATTCAACTGAATTACACTGAATAAGTTTAGTGCTTGTAAACATTCTTAGCTTTTCAATATGTAGTGATTACCGACAGTCACTGCTCACAGAAGGTGGAGTTTTTAATGGTCAAATGCAGACCTTATTACCTCCCAAGTCAATACTGGTAATATATATATATGTATGTATGTGTATATATATATATATTGTTTATTTATTTATTTGGATCCCCATTAGCTGTCAGTAATTTGACAGCTACTCTTCCTGGGGTCCTTTTAAAATTATACAAATACACAAAACATATCAAATGATCACATCATAAGAACAACTATACATTTCAACTTATTTCATATTACAGTACAATCTGTTACACAATTATTCAAATATTAAGGCTTTCAACAAAGTATTTTTTTTTTAAAGTGTTTTAAATGCGCCTTTCGTAGTAGCAGTCAAGATGTTATATGGCAGTTTGTTCCACAGAGTTACAGCTCTGAACAGCACAGACCTGCACACTGCTTCTGTTCTTGGAATGGGTCGAGTCAAATGACCAAAAGCTGCCTGCCTGGTTGAATAATTGTGCTAATTTCTCACATAATGTAACAAGCTGAACAAAAGAGAAGGTTTTCCACAAACAATAATATTCCTCAGGAAACACAAAACAATACATTTCAGTCTCTCCTCTACTCTGAGCCACGACAGACGCACATGCAGCTCAGCAGAGCTCTGAGTCCACACACAGGGCAGTCCCAGT